>CAJNDT010000380.1:847500-1281537 GCA_905221615.1 Symbiodinium sp. CCMP2592 | reverse complement strand
TTACCGTAGAAAGAAATATAAAAATCCCAAACCTTCGAAGTAGTGAAGAGCCCAGGATCAATCCAAGCCCCTGTCAAAAAAGCTAAAATGCCAGGTTGGTTCTTTTTAATGCCGTCGCTCCAGCGATCACATACGGGTAGTTCTCTAAATTAGGATCCCTTCTTAAGTCTTAAAAATGATACAGCGCCCACTTTTGCAAAAGGACCTACAAGAGATCCCAATTTGGAGAACCATCCACAGATCAATCTCAGAGAACCGAGGCAGCGGTACGTTCACCCCTCCACCGATGGCTGTCGCAAATTGGAGGAACGACTGTTGATGATATAAATCTTGCTCCTGCATTACCCTTAATCAGGAATATACCACTATTCCCATGGTTTGGGTCCTTAAGGTAATGCAGGATTTATATCATCAACAGAGGACAGCCAGTCAAAACCCAGAAAGTCCGCTGAAAACGTGGCACCCTCACCCTAAACCCGATCATCGCCGAGCACGACCCTTCGCAAGCGGTCCAGGGCCAGGCTGAAGGCAAACAGTGCATGGGCTTTAGGGGTTTAGGGTTTAGGGCATTATGTGCGAATTGTAAATGCAGAGAATCTCACGAGTCACCGAGGCCTCAAGCCTGGACGCGCTAAAGCTGCTCTGCATGGAAGCTTCGGGAGAAGCCTGATACAGGCTGGCCTTCACTGATGTCCTTCACCTTGCCACGGAGCTTGTTGTAGAACTCCTGTCTCACACCACAAATTATGCCCAAGAACTTTGTCGGCTTTAGGAAACGGGGTGCTGGGGGTGGGGATGCTCCTACTCTTTTTGCTTGAATGCCTGGGGCGCAGTCACGGGACGCAAAGAGAAACGGAGAAACACATGGCAGGCACAGTCTTTTTGAGTGATCGTGGGAGCACTGTGTCAAACTGGGATGCAAAACTAGACCCCAAACCCCAAAGTAACTGTAACGAATAACGATAAAACAAACTCTTATAGGCCTAAACACCCAAGCACAGGGTTTGTGGTCTACCGAAGCCCAAAGGAGCGCTGGGACGGATGCATGTTACTCGATATTCAGGATGTCGGATTTCAAGTTTTTGGGTTTGAGGTTCAAGGACTATGCGTGCATTGATGATACCCAAAAAATCCAAGCCAAGAGATCCATGCCAGACTCAAAGCCCGAGGCCCTAAACTACTACACACTCAACGCCAAACCCTAACCCCCCCAAACCCTAAACCTACTTCCCTGAATCCTGAACCCTAAACCCCAAAACCCTAAACCCCAAAACCCTAAACCCTAAACCCCTAAACCCTAAACCCCTAAACCCTAAACTCGAAGCCCCCAAAACCCTACACCTACTTCCCTAAACCCCTAAACCCCAAAACCCCAAAACCCTAAACCCCAAAACCCCCCCAAAAAAGCGTAAACCCACTTCCCTCAGTCTCGACCCTGGGGCTCCAAGCATACAAATTTTGACAACCACCCATATCGTCCCCCAGATCCTAAATTACGATTATCATTACGATTATTACTATTATTGCTATTACTACTATTACTACTATTATTACTAATATTACTATTATTAAATAGTACCTACTTTGGGGCCTAAAGTCTATAAATCATACCTACTTTGGGCTATTTGGGAGCTTCCGAAAATTCGGGGCACCATATTTTTGGGGTCCTTATAATAAGGGATCCTACTAGTTAGGGTACTGTATTATTAGGGTCCCCTATTGTCGGAAACTCCCATTTGGAGCGCCAGGGTGAATCTGACAGACCCTGTCGGTGCCATCGTCCTGTGTCTCAGTCCCTGGCTCACCAAGCTTCACCTGGCGTGTGCTTAAGGGAGGGACCCCTGAGTGATCAGAAGACGGTTGGTTTAGAGTCGCGGGTATTGGGTTTAGGGTGGAGAATATTGTAGCATGAACAACTTAAATGTAGTTACGAATAGTTATCAACGGAATAAACTAAACCATAAGGAGATATGGTTACTGAGTAAACCTTCCTTCCAAAGTCAGTGGGTTTGGGATGAACGAAGGGTTTAGGTGCTTTCTTTCGGGCCGGATAGCTTGCACAAATGTTCGTAAACAGTTTGATCGAAAGAAACATTCACTGGTGGACCGTGCGCATCTATCCAGCCCTCAACTTGCATACTCTGTAGCTGAAGGACTCCGATGTCATATAAACTCCCGATAGTGAAACATCTCGTGTTTAACAAGGGGAGAAATGTGCATGTACATGCATGTCTATCTGTGTGTATATATATATATGTGTATATATAGGTGTTTATATTTATATACACATGTACACAACACTATAAGAATATACACACATCATTATACACGCACATATCTCAATATACATACACATAGACAATAGACTATACATGTATGTTACAAACACATCTACATGTGCATATATATATACAACATGCAAGCACACAGACTAGAGACATACACAATTTTTTCTCACCTTGAGGTTGAATGCAAGCATTTTGATTTTTCGAATGCCCGGCAATAAACAGCGGTATCACCAAGCCGAAACCCTAAACCAGAACCTCTAAACCCCTAAACCCTAAATCGAACAAAGCCCAGGCACTTGCATCATCAAGGGCGGCTCATTGAAGACATGGTTGGGGAAGAACTCCTTACTTGCACGGTTAGGGTTCGGTGTTTAGGGGTTTGGGCTTTAGTGTTTAGGGTTCTCCAAAGAACAGCAGGCTTTACAAGTCAACCTTCAAGATCCTCTTCAAGCCCTGAACCTTTGAACCCGAAACACCAAAGCCAATACTATCCCAAAAAGGGTTTAGGGTTTAAGGTTTTCACGCCAGTGACGTTCCTAAATCCTAGCTATCTGTGTTTGTTTCCTCCGTTCGGATAGCATTTGTTCCGGAGATGCTAAAGCTTGTCTAGGTTGGACTACAGTTCACAGCGTCGCCTATAATGGGGAGGGACCCTTCATATCGTGAGCCGTATGTAAGAGGGTTGGCAGGCTGGAAGGTTAATGTTCAATAACTACCCACAGGCTCCATAGTAGTTCCTTTTGGGGGTTCATATGTAGAATCTTATAAGGTAATCCCAAAAAGGAACTACTATGGAGCCTATGGGTAACTACTTAATCTGTATCGAAGCTTGCTCTCCGTCTCAGTCACTTTTGCACTTTTGCTCTATGTTTGATCTTTCTCTCTCGCTGTCTGATGACCCCAGGGATTGCAAGAAGCATAGGGGCGCAGGGCTGCGAATGGACAGCAGATTGCAAGAGCCACAGGAATGTAATGTATGGGCCTTAATAATTAGAATAGTTGAATAGCGTTCTGGGGCCCATTATACAATATACAATAACTATAATAAGGAACCCCCCCAAAATAGTAAAGGTATTTATTTAGGCCCCTATCGTAGGGTGCAGGGACTGCAGGGGGACTGTAAGCTGCAGCAACTGCAGGAACGTAGGACTGCAGGGTGTGTGGTGTGACGAACGAGGGGCATACCCTAGGTCTCCATAGTAGTTCCTTTTTCGGGTTCATATGTAGAATCCTATAAGGTAATCCCAAAAAGGAACTACTATGGAGCCTATGGGTAGACACACCGACTGAGGAGTGGACGTATTGTCACGGAGGGAGAGACTAGAACTTAGGCAAACCAAAACCTCGCGTTTCCAAGGCCATAGTTGTACGAATCCGTATACAAATCGCAAAATCGAAGGGGTGTTGGGATTTCTATATCCTTTGTGACATCCGTGTAGAAGTACAGAACCCTTGAAACCACGTAAGACCTCGATAAAACAGCATGGAACCCCGTAAACCATACCAAACCCATGTGCAGCCCTGGACACGTAAAGACCACGTGAAGAAACGGTATATCCTTCATGGCAGGATTCTTTGAGGACCCGGTAGACCAAGCGGATGTAGCCATCGGCGATGTCGCAATGCCCACCAAGCTTAGATTCCATGATCCTGCTCATGGGTGGCTATGGGCTTAAGGTAAAAGCCAGAAAGTTGGAATATGATTATCCTAACCCTTCTATGGTAAATTAGAGGGTATCCTACCATGAAACCATATTCCAACTTTCTGGAGTTTCCTATAGGTTCAGGGCGAGGTCTGCGGAGTTTAGGGTTGATGTCATGTCACAGGGTTTGCTAGGCGTCGATGTCAACAGCGCGCCCAACATGGTGTATGATTAGAAAATCAGAAAGGATTTTTTCTTGAATCAGCCAACGACGAAAATTTGCATCCGGGCGAAACCGATGTCGAAAGTCTTCGATTCGATCACGAATTACGTAGGCCAGCACATGTTCTCCAAGCGGAGCCCTAAACCCTATGAATCAAAACCTGTGGACACATATCCGCCAAAACACTACAACACCTAAACTGCGGACTCAGCCGCCCCTCATACGACTACACCGGGTTTCGGAAATAGGGTACCCTTAAAATTATACAGAAGCTCAAATACTAGCATCATTACTGCAAGGATCCTCAAAACGGGTAATCCCCAATGTAAAGTCCACAGACCCTGAACCCTAAACCCTCACCCAGGTAGAGGGTTTAAGGACCCATAAACCCTGAACCCTAATCTCTAAACCCCTCACCCTAAACCCTAAACCCCTATAGTCCCTTATGGTACCCTTAGAGGAACCGTTAAAGGAACCCTAAACCCTCACACACTCCAGGCCCTCCGGCACCTGAAGTGACGGCCGAAGAGCGGCAGGCTCGGCCTGTCTCCTATGGAGAACTCGAAGAGCGTGGGCGGGCGAACCTTCGCTAAGACTGGGACTCTTCAGAATTAGAATAGGGTTCCTTTACAAGAATCTTTCGGGTTCCTTTAAAAGGATCTATAGGGTTCCTTCGAAGGGTTCTAGAGTATGGATGCAAATAGATTCTCTTCAATATTTAAGGGTTTCTTTCGAAGGATTCCTAAATGTGTACTGTAAGGGCTACCAGAAGCAGGGGCCCCGAGAACTGGAGTAGGGGTTTCAAAGTTGTGCGCGAAGAAGATTACGAATTAGTCGGCCTTTGCGTCAAAGTATAACTAGTTTTCCAGGGAGTTCGCATTTTCGGCATTTTGTTGGGGGGATGGGTCCAATTAAGTTATATAGGGCTTTCAGGGATGGGCTTTCAAGTCCTTAAGGGGCACCCCAAGCCTGCACCGACCAGAAGATACCAATGACCAGAAGAGGCTAGTTCGGCGCAAAAAAACCCTAAACCCTACACCCAGAGTGCCCAATACTCCCTTTATTAAGGAATATGGCTTAAATTTTATAGGGCTTCATATTATGATTTAAGCTATATTCCTTAATTAAGGGGTATTGGGCTCTCTGGGTACTTATAGAGTTCAGGAGCCCTTCGGGACGATGTTGGTAGTTGATTCTTCATGGATCGGTAGAAAACCCAACAGTTTAGGGTGGCTGGGGGCCTAAACCTTCAAACCCCTTCCCAATCCCAAACAGGAACCCTTCTCGACGTGTCAGGATTCCATATTATAATTATAGTCTTTTGGAGGATCCGGGAGAGAACACCCCAATTTCGCGGGAGAGCTCCGGATCCCACCAAAACATAACTCTGGAAACAGTAAAAAAAACGAAACCCACAGACCCCAGTCCTTGCTTAGCGTGTGTTTAGGGTTGAGGGTTTAGCTTTGAAATAAAAACACTTACATAACTCTTTATGAAACCCGCGCCAAACCCACTTGACTCCGACGCCAATTGTAGGGTCCCTCCCGAAGCTACATATGAACCGAAGCAAACCACCCAACGTGTGGTTTGTGTAATTTTCAGGCACCGGCAGAATGAAACCCCGTAAGCCCTCCCAAATCCTAAACCCTAAACCCTAAACCCTGAAACAGCTGGGGCACGTTAGAGAGCTTGCGCTCTTTCGACAGTTTGAAGATCATGGTCTGCTCCTGGGTTCTTTTTAAGGGATTTAGGATTTTTGGGGTTTAGGGTTTAGGATACCAGAATAAAGAAACCATATCAATACTTTACACTAGATCGCTATTATGGTAACTTAAATCATGTGTTCCCTTAACCCCAAGACCCTTATAGAACCCTTAATGGAACCCTGAACTGATCCCTTACAGTAGAAGCCAGAAAGTTGGAATATCATTATCGTAACCCCTTTAAGGTAAATTATAGGGGATCCTACCATTAATCCATATTCCAACTTTCTGGCTTTTACTTCAAAAGGAGCCCAGGCTCCTCGGGAGGAAGAGTTTTTAGGTTCTGAGCCATGCTCCTGACCTTCGCCAAAGACTCCTTCGCCGCGTTGATCTCGAACCTGGGTTGGTGGGTTCGAGATCCTTATAAGTTCAAACCCAAGGGATCGTGTACAGGGCTCCTTAAAGGGGCCTAGACGGGTTCTGTAATGGGTTTAGGGTTTAGGGTTTCCGAAAGTAATTAAGGGCCTTAATATAATATGGTACCCTACATAGTAGGATCCTTATTCTAAGGACCCCCAAATAGGGTAACCCTAGTTTTCGGAACCCCCTTAAAAGTTTGAACCCTCTATAAACCCTACACCAGATCACAGGGCTTCGGATTCGGGGTTCAGGGCAGGAGGGTTTAGGGTTTAGGGTTTGGGGTTTAGGGTTAGGGCTGTAGGGTTTAGGGTTCAAAATTAGGGGTTTAGGTTGAGGGTTTAGGGTTTAGGGCAGGGGGATTAGGAGTCTTGGCATGCTCCTCCCACCGAAAGGCACAAGAAAAACTAAGCCTTGGAACCATGACGATCGCTCCCTCGTGTTGCTAGCCTCTGTACGACATCCAGACTCGAAGCGAGATTTGGCTCAAGCCTTCACCCGTTGCATCCCAAACCAGCGGCAATCAACCATTGCTTTGAGCCGTAAAGCCGACCTACTCAAGGGTTTAGGGCTTAGGGTTTACTCGTAGCCATTCCCAAGAATAAAAAACCGCAACAGTGCGCCCTAGAGCCCAACATACTTTCAGTCATGCAGAAGAATGGCGGATCTTGCATCGGAGATTTCAGCGCTTCTGTGAGAAGCTCTTTTCCTCCACGGGCAGGTGGATCTAAAGCGTGCACGAACATGAGGTTTTGCTGCCGGTTTGAGATTCGGAGGCTAGGCTCTCACAGCGGTGCTCGAAGAAGCGATAGCTGCAATGGGTTTTGATTCAAGTTCAGCTTAATTACCATCCAAGCCACAAAGCCTTTCAAAGCATACCTCTAGAACAGATCCTTCTACTCGCAGAACAAAAAACCTAAACCCCAAACCCCTAAACCCTAAACCTTAACCCTAAAACATAAGCCCCAAAGCACAAACAAAACTGCCCCGACCCTCAGTGGCAACTGCTTCCAGGGTTTCCAGGTTCTCAAAACCCATCTCCTCGGTTCAGGATTTAGGGGTTTGGGGGCTTAGGGGCTTAGGGTTTAGGGGTTTAGGGTTTAGGGCTTAGGGTTTAGGGGTTTAGGGGTTTAGGGTTTAGGCCCCGCCATCCCCCACAAGGGTAAGTGTAGGCAAGTGTAGGTAACTGTTGGGGTGCTTTTAAGGTTTAGGGCGCGACAAATATGAGTAATGTTGCGCTCGGCTTAGGGTTTAGGCATTCCGCGTTAGCTGGGACAAACAGGCTGAAACATAGATACTACCGAGCCCTTCGAAGGCTTCTTGGGAACCCGATAGAACCCTACAACAAGACTGTGATGGAGCTTGTTCTGGAAACACTCAACCCCTGAAATTAAAGCCTAAACAGAACCCTGTTTGAGGGTTATTTTGTACCCCCAACATGATAACCCCTTTAGAAGGACAAAAAGCCCTAAACCCTATTAGACCCCTTCGAGAAGGACAAAAAAGGTACACCCTAAACCCAAAACCCTAAACCGTGGGGGGCGTAGTGTCCACAAGCTGTGCCAGTGGTTCCCAGTGATAGAAGTTCATGCCAGATCCGAAGTTGAGCAGCTCCTTACCAAGGTTTAGGGTTTAGGGCTTAGGGTCCATGTATGCTACTATCATGGAATTGAGTGCCCACCACGATTAGAATTGTCTTTCCGAGCCTAATTCCATAATGGTAGTATTTTTGGACACTGTGGCTTCATTCAGGTGGTCTACACCGTTTTTGGTCTACACATTTTGGGTTTAGTGTCTACGCGGTGATGCAGGGGGCTTTCTTGCTCATTAGGGCTTTTAGCGTTACATTGGGTTCCATACGGGTCCTATCAGAGGTTTTGGGCTGTGGGACTGGGCTTCCTACTTTTCCGTTCTGCTGGTTCACGGTGTATCCCAGTGTAGCCTGTGTAATTCAACCTAAACCCCAAACCCTAAACCCCAACCTGTGACGCAGCATTGGCGGGGAGTGACTAGGATTATACAGGCTTTAAGTCTCTAAGTTGAACTTGTCCCGCCCGTCCAGTATGTTGCCGAAACGCTCAAAACATTACTTACATAGTATCGAGATTCGGCGTACCGCAGTTCCACAACATCATCCTCCGATATCGCCCTGGTCATCTTGATCCAATACATTGGATCGTCAGGCGGTGCCTGCTCTTTCAGCGTCCATTTCTTCTCCACGAATACATCGTCCTCACAAAACTCCTTCTGGATGGCTTGCATCGCGCGTGACCACTGCTTCTCGTCCGTGATCTGTCGATGCACATATATTCCAGCATGGTCCATTGCGGGCATCTTCACAAAACTTGCTTCCGGCTGATGATATAAACCCTGCATTACCTACAATAGGGAATATACCATAAATCCCATAGTTTAGGAACCCTAAACCGTAAAGCTTCTGACTGGCTATCTTCGAATTGGCTTTCCTGCGACACTCCCTGTAGGCTTCGCCTCATCTTCCTGTAAAGCTCCTAGCAAAACCTAAACCCCGTACCCTTGAGCCTGAAGCCCTAAACCCAAAGCGCTCAAGCCAAAACTCTGAACCCAAAACCTGTAAGTAAGCTCTTAAAGTAAAAGCCAGAAAGTTGGAATATGATTATCCTAACCCTTCTATGGTAAATTATAGGGTATCCTACCATGAAACCATATTCCAACTTTCTGGAGTTCCCTGTAAACCCTCATCCGCCAAACCCTAAACCCACACTTTATCGACTACAATCTCTCCTTGAACCACGAAACGTACCCGGGGATTCGGATTGCAAGATCCGTCAGTTACGGAACTTTTCTGCATTGTCCTGAGACTCCAAGTATACGCACAGTACCTACCTCGGGGTATAAATGTCTATAGATAATATCTACTTCGAGCTATTTGGAGTCTTAGGGGTAGAAGGTACTACAGATAGTAAGAGTATTCTCCAAGACAGCGCCGATCCCGATCGCAATAACAATACTAATCGTCAAAGCAATCATAATAGTGCAAAGGCAGTGGCACTGATAATAACAATGATGAGACCTTAATTTCATTAAGGGATAGTGCAGTCTCTGGTTAAGTAAGTAACCGTCAGGGTGTCTACTAAGATTCCCTTATAGATCCCTTTAAAGGAACCCTTATAGATCCCTTTAAAGGAACCCTTATGGATCCCTTTAAAGGAACCCTTATAGATCCCTTTGAAGGGAACCCTCATAGATCCCTTTAAAGACGCAAACTTTTACGTTTTAAAGGTCTCGGGGAGTTTCGGAGCTCGCCCATGGCATCTAAGGACCAGGGCGAGGGTTACAGGGCTTCCTTGCATAATATAGGGGGCCTTAAGAACTAGAATAGGGGTTTTGGGGTCCAGTATACTAGAATTATAATGAGGAAAGCCCAAACTCGTATAGGTGATTATTAAGTCACCTATACTACCTCAAAACCTGCAGCACCCTTGTCTTTTGAGAAAAAATAGACAGAGCCCCATACCTATATTCCTTAGTAGGAATTATCCAAGAAGGTCTACTAGCTGAAAAAGGACAAGGCTGCTCGACGGTCTCTGTCCCGCTCTTCCTTCACAACGCCCTAGCTTTTATCCCAATGCGCATCTCGTGCCGAGTCGGACCATGGGTCTGCCACATGTTCGCCCAAGGCCTGCAGCAAAGAAGCCCTTGCCAAGAAGGACCCTTCGCCGGCTCTAGACAACTTTGTACAAAGATCGGATTTCGCCGCAGGCTTCGGAAACTTTTGAACCTAGTCATCGGTTCCTTTTCTATCATGGAGCCCAAAAGAGGGGCCATGCATCTGGAACCTCAGCCGCATAGTTCCCGCCTACTCGGGGTTGCGCCGGGTGCAAACAGAGGAAGTTCAAACCAACGGACTGCGTGAAGGAACTGAAACAGAAATTGCAATAACAAGGATGCTCGTGTGCCTCGCCCGCATCAAGCACCATGACGGCATAATGGTGACAACACCAGTCGTTACCTGTTGTTTTCCGACAGCGACAACGACAACGGCAACCACCACCACCACCGCCGCCGCCACCACCACCACCACGACCGCGACTACGACCTAGACTTCTACTACTACTACTACTACCACTACTACTACTACTACTACTACTACTACTACTACTACTACTACTACTACTACTACTACTACTACTACTACTACTACTACTACTACTACTACTACTACTACTACTACTACTACTACTACTACTACTACTACTACTACTACTACTACTACTACTACTACTACTACTACTACTACTACTACTACTACTACTACTACTATTATTACTACTACTACTACTACTACTACTACTACTACTACTACTACTACTACTACTACTACTACTACTACTACTACTACTACTACTACTACTACTACTACTACTACTACTACTACTACTACTACTACTACTACTACTACCTACTACTACTACTACTACTACTACTACTACTACTACTACTACTACTACTACTACTACTACTACTACTACTACACTACTACTACTACTACTACTACTACTACTACTACTACTACTACTACTACTACTACTACTACTACTACTACTACTACTACTATACGACTACTACTACTACTACTACTACTACTACTACTACTACTACTACTACTACTACTACTACTACTACTACTACTACTACTACTACTACTTACTACTACTGCTGCTACTACTACTACTACTACTACTACTACTACTACTAGTACTACGACGACTACTGCTACTGCTACTGCTACTGCTACTGTTACTGCTACCTGCCACTGCCACTGCTACAGTACTGCTACTGCTGCTACTGCTACCGCTACTGCTACTGCGCAGCTTGATCGATGTTTCACCTGTCTGGCCCAGGCATTGAAATCAAAATTGGATCCCCTCAGGCCCTCAGGCCCTCTCCAGGGAGATGCGAGCGAAGAGTGCTTAAGCCAATTTAGAGTCATGCTTCTCTTGTGAGAAGCTATGGACTCTTGTGCATATATACAGAAAGACGACCTGTAACAAATGACGATCATAAAGCCGTCCCTAAACTCCATTTCTACACCATCCTACTAGCCTCAACCTCATGGGCATCGAAGCTCTGTGCTGCAAATGCCAAACCGAGTCGGGGAGTCGGGTCGCATGACCACTTGGGAGGTACAAGTAGTAGACATCGTGTAATTGCACTGAGGAGCTCTATGGAACAACAGTTCCAAGGGTTGAGGTTCTCATATTGTGCTTTAGACGTTGGCACTAGGGTTTGGCGAATTCGACCTTCTTTGCATCCCTGCGCGTTGCAACCTTGCAATGTGCAGGCCTACGTCAAGGCCCGACACCCTGCTGACGTCCAACCCCTGAACACTACATCCCATACCCTAAACCACGCCTCCTCCAACGAAAAGAGAACCTGGTGTTATGATTGCGGCTCCAAAGAAGGCTTGAAACCCGCACCTACAGAACTAGAATGTACTATACTGCAACCACCTATGGGAGGATAGTCTCCAATAGTCATTCAGACCCCTGTGTTAATCAAGGTTCCCCAGCGGCCCCGTAACAATAAGGCTAGCCTTCTTCCTAATGTTTGACTTTATACTAAACGAGCCCAACAAGAACAACAAAAAAACAAGTGTACAACTGGGGAACCTAGAAAAGGACCCTACGAAGCGACCATACTTTAGAGAACTACCCTTGTAGTACCCTTTTAGAAACCTATAAAAACCACGAAAGATCCCTGAAAGAAGCCCATAGAAACCCTTATGATACCCTTACAGAACCTATAGAAGCCCTTATACTACCCTTATAGAAACCCTTATACTACCCCTTATAGAAACCGAAAGAGCACCCTTTCTGGATCTCTAACAGGAACCTACAGAAACCCTTGCAGATCCCTAAACCTCTAGACCCCAAGCCTTAAACCCCTAGCGGGAGGAGTCGTCAGGGTCCATCTCTCCGAAGCGCTGCAGTCTCTGCTCGCTTTGGCCTGGTCAGCGTTTTGGACTCGTGGCTTTCCACTAAGCCTGAACCCTAAACTCTAAACCTTATCAATACTAAAAATCCTGGAAAACCTGCGAACCCTAAACTTTAGCCTCAAAATCCCTATATACCCCTAAAACCGAAACGAAGCCTCGATAGACTGACAAGCCAATCTTCAATATAGGGTGCAACTTGCATGCATACATACATACGTGCGAACCTACATATTTGCATACAGGCATGCATGCATGCAAGCACATCTACGTAGAGTATTGAAGCAGACAGATGGATAGGTGGGTAGGTAGGTAGATAGATGTACACATATACACGTGTACTATCATGTCAATGTGGAAAGAAAACGGTACGTTGGGGCCAAAGTGTATACTACTGTTGATGATATAAATCCTGCATCACCTTAAGGATCCTAGACTATGGGAACAAGACTAAAATTATGGTATATTCCTGATTATGGGTAATGCAGGATTTATCTCATCAGCCGTATACTCAACTATTATGAGGACTTCGTCAGGGTTGGAGGTCCCTAAACTCTAAACCCTAACCCCTAAGGGTTTGAGGGTGCGCGGGTTAGGGTTCCTACGAAAGCTCAAAAGCAGCCCTTCGAGCTTTCACGGGGGAAAGCCAGAGACTCGCATGCCCTTAGGCCCTACTTGGAGGTTCATGGGTAGATATGAATAGGGTTATAAGTCCCCTGATATGAGCTATAAGTATAGTTAACCCTACTTATAACTACCCATGAGCCTCCAAGTAAGGGTCCAAGTACCTAATTATCAGCATTATACTCCCCAAACAGTAATCAACCTACACAACTACTCTATACTGAACTTAGAATCCTAGCAACAATTATAATTTTAGCTGTCTCTTAGGGATTATAATAACAAGAAATTAAAAAATACTTCTAAGTACCCCTAAGTACTACCTAGAGGAACCTTAGGGATGATACATCGGAAGCCCACGACAGAGTCGTGATCTCAGCATATTAGCCGCGAGCCACTGAGGCCCCAGAACCCTGTAACCCTGCACACTACTCCTGAAGCTCTAAGGACTCATCTGTTAAGGATTTTGGGCCCAAAGACCACGCTATGTCAGGCTTTTGGGCTGTTTTGACCCGTAGGGTACAAGATCTACAATCTACAACCCCACACCGTTTAAGCAGCAGCCTGCATCACGAGGATATGCTTTGTACCTTGTGGCAGCAGGAAACGACCGAAAGAAGCGTGGATCCCGCATTGATTCTAGAAGCTGGGGCCGTTCACCGGGCGACGAAGATAGCTTCCCCTTTCCTGAACATTCCGATTCCTACGGTGCATTGCCGCGAAAGATTCTGATTCGAAACAACACAATGTCTCAGGCATTCCTGACAAATCTCAGCTTTAGCGCCTTTTGGCTAGCATGGCTCGCGGATGCAGCATCTTTCAGTGCAGATCCATTCCTTGCGACTGGCCGGCCAGTTCCAGGTCCGCGTAGACTTCTAAGATGGCAACTAACTTTGTGCCCTCCAAGTGGTTAGTAGTCTTAAATTTAATAGTACTCGTCGTCGTCGTAGTCTGAAGTAGTAGTAGTAGTAGTAGTAGTAGTAGTCGTAGTCGTAGTCGTAGTCGTAGTGTAGTCGTAGTAGTAGTAGTCGTAGTCGTAGTCGTAGTAGTAGTAGTAGTAGTAGTAGTAGTAGTAGTAGTAGTAGTAGTAGTAGTAGTCGTAACCGTAGTAGTAGTCGTAGTCGTAGTAGTAGTCGTAGTAGTAGTAGTAGTAGTAGTAGTAGTAGTAGTAGTAGTAGTCGTAGTAGTAGGAAGTAGTAGTAGTAGTAGTAGTAGTAGTAGTAGTAGTAGTAGTAGTAGTAGTAGTAGTAGTAGTAGTGGGCCTTTAGAAGAGAAAGCGCAGCGCATTGCTGGGACACCCCTCGGATTGCGCGAAATCGACACGGCTCCGCTTCCATCACGAAAACCCCTGATTCCTCAGCCCTGAAAGTCCCAACACTGCTACTCCTTCCCTGCGGGGTGGTTGGCGAGGAAACACTTGGAGGTCCTTGGGTAGTTATAAGTAGGGATATAGGTCCCCTAACATAGTTTATAGCTATATTGTGACTATAGTTATCCTACTTATAACCCTACTTGTGACTGCCCATGAACCTCCAAGCACTGCATTCCCGGGGTTGGGTACTCCTTGTCTCGCTGGGCTAACACTTAGGGGCCCAAACCAGCGCGAGCGCTGTTCGTTAAACCTCCCAAAGAGGAAACGTAGTTGCGGCTCCGACTCCCACAGGGCTTGATCTATATCAATGCCTCTCTCTCTCTCTCTATCTCTCCCTCCCTCCCTCCCTCTCCTCCCTCCCTCCCTCCCTCTCTCTCTCTCTCTCTCTCTCTTTTTCTCTCTCTCTCTCTCTCTCTCTCTCTCTCTCTCTGTCTCTGCATACGTACATGTATATATGGCTCACGTGTATGGTTCATGCATCTGTGCAATGGGATGGCCCGGGCGCGGTCTTTGGGGACAAGCTGAGATCATTAGCACCAGTACGGGGATTGTTCATCTTTGGTCCAATCCTTTTGGAGGGCTGCGATGAATGGGCGGCCCTCTCCGGCCCGACAATATGATGGAGCTGAGTTCATGCAATTCCTTGTTGAGAACCAGCAGCTTCAGGATACGTTGCTAGTGGTTCACTTGCGAGCTCGCAGATTACAGGAAACCAAATCGTGAGTGCGGAGAGGTAGCTCTGCACCGCCTCTTTTGGCCCCGCCGGAGAGTGCACTCTTGCATAGTGACTACAGTACTTCGGTTCAGCAGTTGATTGATGATTGGCATGAGCAAGAAGAGATGCATGCGGCGATAGTTGGGCCACCGGTTCTTGTGATTCAGGCTGGTCGGTTCGATTGTGTGAACTCGAGAGCGATTAAGCGTAGGTTCAGAATTGAGGCTGAGGCGACTGTGATGTTGCCCTTGTTCTGTCAGCACTTGAGTGTCACACAAGTTCCGTATCGGCTGAACTCCATTCTCATGCATTGGGGAGTACAACCCGATGCTGGCCATTATACGGCACTGCTCTACAGTCAATGTGACAACACTGTGTATCATGCGGACGATAATGAACCAGGTAACCGTATTGAGTTGAGTGAAGCGAGCAACATGTGCGAAGATTCGTACATCTTAGCCAAACCCTAAACCCTAGACCCTAAACCCGGGGGCGTGGTTTTTTTTCCTTATTTTTTTTCCGTTTTTTTTCTTATTTTTTTTCCGTTTTCCTCGTTTGGAGACCTCCTAGCTTCCCCCCTCAGTCGAGGGGGTACTGAGCCCTGCCACCGCGGCAAGGTGGGTCTCCGTCGGCAGGGAAAAAAATGCGAAGATCTCCTCGACGGCGTCCACGATGTAGACCTGGGGTCACACTTTCGGATTGGAGGTTTAGGGTTTGGGCACGGGGGCTAAGGTCAAGGTTTCCCAGCTGAGTGGCTTTCCTCACGGGCTGTTTGCGAGCAGGCGGCAGGAATCGCTGCCTCAGGGTTAAGGGTTTGGGGCAGAGGCTTAACCCCGATGCTTGGAAACTCCGTGGGCTGTTAACACGGATCATGAATAATTAGCGAGGAACACCCCCAAACACCTTTCAAGAGAGACCCCGCGGTCTGTAACAGTGGGTATTGCGACTATAGTAGAATTCAACAGATGGAGACTCAAGGAGACCTAGCTTTCAGGGCTAGGGGTTCATGAGACGGGCCTGACATGGCCTTCCTAACCGACGTCTACGATTGTAAGCCTCGCGAGCAAAGCACTTCAAGCAAGCGTCAGAAGCTCGATGTGAGGTGACTGGAGACTCAGCACTCCACCCTACTCCTGAATCTGACATCATGACCCAAGGGACTGAGCTTCGACAGTGCACCAGATGGAACAACAGTGTGACAAAGGTGTGCTGTGGAAGAGTCGCGCCGCCAGCTACATTACGAACAGCGGCTGTGGAAGTCCTCAGGCTCTCAACTTCTGCGCCCCAACACTGAAACCATCAACTATCATAAAGCTTTAAATCCCGAACCCTCCACAGCCTACCCATAGGCCCCATAGTAATTCCTTTTCGGGATTACCTTATAAGCTTCTATGTATGAACGCCAAAAAGGAACTACTGTGGGCCTATGGGTAAACCTACACACACACACACCAATGATCCTCAGTAGACCCGAAGCCGGGAATCAGTGGCTGACCCTGCTCGAATGGGAAGCGCTTCCCAATGGCAACGAGGACGCCGAAGGCCCCTATATTACCCCAAAGGTGCCTCCTAGCCCGCCGGTGTTGCCGCAGGCCCGATCCATCCTCGGCCGTTCGGCTTTCCGAAAGCTCGCAGGGTTGAGGGTTTAGGGCTGAAGTTTAGGCCTTTAGGGGTTTAGGGTTTAAGGGGTTTCAGGGCTTAAGGGGTTTAGGGGTTGAAGGCTTTGAGGGCTTCAGGGTTTACGGTTTGAGGGTTTAAGGGTTTAGGGTTTAAGGGTCAAAGGTTCAGGGTTAGGCTGGGGTAAGCTTTCGGTCGACAGGTCGTGGGTTTGGACAAGAGTGGGTTGGGGCGCGAGAAGAGAATCTGTCTGGGCCTCATGGAACCTTCGTCAAACCATGAATTGTTGAACTGCCGCTCTACAGGAACAGGATCCTGCGACTCTTCCTCTAAATGATCCCAAGCAACGGGCGCTGCGTGCCGGCGTACGCTTCTCGGGTCGACGGCAGCGCGCGGTGGCACAAGCAGAAAAGTCTCGACGCCTCTGAAATCTTGCTGCAAGGTTTTTGTTGGGGTTCGAGGCTTCGTTTAGGCTTGCAAGGTTTTGGGGCTTGGGGTTCTTTCGGAAGCGGCTCCTTTCCAAGGCCAGTATAAGGGTTTCTATGTGGTCCATGTCTTTGCTTCTAGCTGTAGACCGCTGTGTCTTCGAGCGGCGAAACACATTTTCTACTGGTTTCATTTACCCCCGTTCTTCGATTCTGACGAATACCAATTAAAAACGTGGATGATGCTGCTGATGATCATGGTGGTGATGGTGATAGTGAAGATAATGGCGATACTCCTGGTGTTGCAGGGTGGCCAGGCGTGAACAGCAGACAGGATCCCGGCCTGTCCCCGGGGCTGCGAGCACCCAGGAGCAGCTCGCCGCATGGCAGCGGGAGGTCGGGTGCAAAACGCCCTAGACCTGCTTCTTGGAATCCTAATGGTGCCTTGTCCCATACCACCACGATTCTTCATGCATCTTCAAGCAATTCTTGTCACTCGGCACGTTCCCACCAGGAGGCCTCGAATTTGTCACTTGTCATATTAAGGCCTTTCCGGGATTTCACAATCGGCGCTTTCAGCACAAGGCAAACTTGCAACTGTTTGTCAGTACAGCATGGGTGAACAACATGCAACTGTACATAGCGGTGTAGCTGGCAGCTGCTAAGCTGCAGTGACTGAGCCTTGCTTCGTCACGATCCGGCAGGACGGACACTGGCGCAATCTCTGTCTACCGTACGTTGAGCTACTGAAGTAACGCGTGAGGCCCGCTACAACAGTTCGGCTGCAGCTCGCAGCAGCGGCAATTCTTTTTCTCACGCTGGGCGCTGGGTGCAAGATCATTATTTCGGTGGATACCGCCCATACACCTGACGCAAAGCCACGTATTTGGGGTCCACTTTCGCCTCTGTGGGCGAATCGGCCCATGGCAGCGTTCGCTGCCTTGGTGGGGTTGCAGATGCAGACGCAGGGGTTGCGGTTGCAGACGCAGATGCAGCGGTTGGCTGGGGGCAATCCTGGGCGGCAGATTTCAGTCGGTAGATCTCGCTTGGAGCCATCCCGAAGAAGGCACGAAGGTCCGCGTAGCTCATGTCCAAAAAGATAGGAACGGACATGCCTTGATCAGCGAAGGGTCCTCGCAAATGCTCCAGCCCGGTTTTGCGGAGAAGTTCGTCCATACGGGAGTCACACTGGCTTGATTCCGGCTGAACTGGGCTGGTGCGCGCAGAAGTTGGAGGTCGGGATGTGGCTGAGGATAGCCCCAAGCCCGCGGCACTTGCCGGCTCGGACACACGTGGTTTTTTCGAAGGACGCCCCGGACGCTTTTGGGGGCAAGCTTCCACTTTCACGTCACCTCGAGCAAGCAAGCCGACATAGAAGTGCTCGCAAGGCCCCGAAACCGCAGCATGTTCACATAGAAAACAAAGGCCAAAGCGATGAACGTTGCCATCAGTCGGCAAATCCGGCAGGCGATGTGCTTTCCAGATTTTGCACGCAGCAGGGCCGAGAACAACCAGGCGCCAGTCCGAGAACAAGGCCGCAGCGAGCTTGACATTAGTGAAAGCCTGCTGTGTGGGATCGTAGATGCCCAGCTGCTTCAAAGCGCTTTCTGCTTGAGGCAGGGTTTCAGCAAGGCAAAGCGCGGCCCATGTTGCGACGTCGGAATCCTGCAGCTGGACGGGCTGGCGCTCCACAAAGGTCGGGGCGCGGTCCTCCAAGCGGGAAGGGCGCCATTTCGAGGTGGGGACCAAGCAGAAGAAGTTGCCTTCTGCATCTTCCCACACGCGGTGCTTCTTCCAAGCCAGCAAATTTACAGCATCAGTACGGCCTTGCTTGGACATGACCTTCTCACCCTTGAGGATGTGTTGGTCCAAGTGCGTGGCTACGTCCGGCCAATCTTGGAAATGTTCGCCTCTCTTTTCCATGTTCCGGAGCTGTCGGAGGTACGTCAATACCACTTGCTGGTGCAGGCTTTGCGCGAGCTCGAATGGAGTGAGGTCTCGCTTCGTCATCAGCTTCTTCAGCTTCGCCCCGTGCCAGCTTTCCTGCGGCGCACTGCCGGCGGCAGTCCCGGGAGCAATGCGGTCCGGAGCACACCGCCACGGAGCTGACCGCAGTCCCGCCTCCTGGCAAAAATAATCTTTCTTGCAGGCGGCCCAGAAAGCTGGCAAGTCTGTATGCTGCGCAACAATGAAGCTCCAGACTATGTGGAACAGGAAAGCCGGCATGCACCGCGAAAGGTAAAACCACCGGCTCATAAAGCATCTCGTGGCTTCGGAAGGTATGTGCTTCCCCATGAGGCCTGGCAGGCCGGACGGTCCTTGGGTGGTGGCCCCCACCACATGAGCCCAGTCGGAGAGACGGGTGGAGTTGGGCAGAACGACCTGCCGGGCTCGCTCCAGGCCCGCATGGAGATCGCCGTGCACTTGCAGCACATCCTTCTCGGAAAACTCGGCTGCAACGAGTTTGCAAACATGGAGCCAAGCTTCAAAAAGCGGTGTGTAGTTGTGCTCGGACTCTTGGTTTGCAATGGCGAACCCCATGGGAATGTACTGGCTGCGATACGCGGCCACATTATCGTCGCCGGCTTGTGCCCAATGCTTGACGTTCACGCCAATATTGAGGAGGGCATAGTCTTTGACCAGAAGGAGTCGGAAGGTCCCATCGCCGGAAAGTTTGAGCTGCCAAGGTCGGGGAAGCCGGTCTAGAACCCTGCGGATCAGGTCCGGGCAAAGCAAAGGGACGGCGACGTTCGCACGAGAAATCACATGGTGCACAGCTCGGAGAGACCCATCATTGGCTTGAATCCTGGCATCCTCCAGCTCCAGCGAGCTTGCACCTTCCAGGTCTGCGTTCTGACGATCAACCAGATACTGGAAGTCAGAGGAATCCAGCTGGCGCTTCTGCCTGGGTGGCTCCTCACCAGCCACCTCACGCTCCTTGCGCTCGGCGCGACGGTGTCTTTTCATGAACCCCTCCAGCGCTGCATCTTGCGGCGGCGTCAGTGTTTTGTCAGGATCGGACCGGCTCTTCAGCTTTTCCATTTCGAGTGCAACGTGGGCTGCTGACTTCTCTGTGCTGCGTCGGGCTAATTCCTGCTGTCGCCACGTCAGCGTACCGTATAGTACCTTCTCAGCAGTTGCATGGACATCATGCGGCGGGTACTGCAAAATCACCTGTGCTTCTGCAGTGCCTGCATGCCGCAAGCGAGCTGTACCCTGCCAAGTGCAATCGCACCCGGTGCTTTCGTCCATGTGCGCCCTACACACATACGCACAGCCGATGCCTTCCTTGGTGAGCGGCAGAGCACGACACGCAATGCAAAATGACTCGTCCAAGGGGCGGTCAGCGAAATGTTTCCGCACGAATTGCTGAAGCTGCTCCTGCGTGGGTTCCTCTGTGAAGCGGAGTGGCTCTGTAATGCTTTTGGCCGGGGTGGCCTGCATGCTGCGAAGCGGTCGGCCGCGAGCACTATCAGTGCGTTTGGCCACACCGTGACTGCGCCCTCGGATTTCGGAACCTTTCAGTGTCTTCGTGGCTTCATCGTACACAGCTTTGCCAGACCATTGACATGTTCCGTGCTGGCAGTTTTGACAACGGAGCTGCCACCACGTGGGCCCACGCTTGCAAGTCCGTGTTGCAGCTCCGACTGTCAGCGCAGCCCCGTGCACCTGGACCTGGTGTAATGCTGCAGACATTAGCTTCTCCACCTCTGCAGCATCTGCTGGCGGCTTTCGCAAAACTTTGCACGCAAATTCTGCAAACTCTGGACGTGCTTTTTCAGGGTCTTCTGCAGCTGCTGGCTTTTTCTTGGGGTATCCTCTTTTGCCGGTACCCTCCATGCGCAGCGCTGGCTCCGCTGCAGGGCTTGCATTCCAGGGTGACAACGGGACGCGCAGTGCACGGAGCAGTTCTTCTCTCTCTGGTGTCAGCGGAGCACGGTAGAATTTCACGGGCACTTGGGTCAGGTTCTGCGCATGTGCGCCACGGGCGATGCTGTTTTTGACCGTGCCCAACCCAAGCTCTGCCATGCGACACAACGCTGTTCGTCGCTTCTCCCCAGTTGCATCGGAGCGATAGTGGGCCAAGTGATTGGAAAGATCCGAGTATGTGATTGGGTCTGCAGGCACTGCGCGCAGAATGCGGCCCACGGTATCTGCGTCGGGATGGGGAGCTGGCCCGGCAGCAGTTGCGTCGAAGCCAGCCCGCGGTGCCGACACTGGAGCGCGCAGCGCGCGAACCTCCGTGTCTAAGACCGCAGCACCCAGCGCCATGCGCATGTCCAGAAAACGCAGTGATGCCTTGAGAGCGCAATCTGACAGCATACTGGCGGCGCGCTCGCTCTCGGGGACAGATAGCAAGGCTGTTTCCATTATCTGGCACAACGCGCTTTGTGCGCACACCACGTATTCAGTCTTGCCGAGAACACCTTTCATGACCGAACCCCAGGCAGTGTCATCCAGGACTTCTTCAAGGGAAGCAACGAACCCACGCAGCAGCCGCTCTTGTGCAGCATTGAACGACAAGGTAGCGGGCTCGAAGCCGTTCCCATGGAAGCGGCAAGTCATTTTCCAAAGTTGACAGCACAACTGCTGTGGAAACAGCTTGGAAGCAACTAAACCGGACTCCTCATCCGCAAAACCCCGGGATAAGGTGGGACGTTTGCTGAAGGAAAACAGGCAACGGGCACACAAACCCAAATCGTGCCGCTTTTCCACCTCAGCCCACCAATTTCGCAGCACGGAGATTTGCTGGAACATGCAAAGATTGATGGACGTAGCGCTGAAACGAAGAAGCTCCCCCTCCCTGCTGCGTTTGCTGCCTCCGTCCGCCTCCGAACCAATCGGTTTGCGAGTCCGCAAAGACTTCAAATCCATGCCGGTGAGCCACTCGTAGCTTCCCCCTGTTGCAGTCTCCAGCAAATAAAGCAAGTGCATGAAAGACTTGCTGTCGCACTGAAGTTTGTTGGGAAAGTTCGGATCAAGGTTGTTCCGGCCTTCAGGGGTGGCAATGAAGGCTCTACCTCCCGTGAAGCGCAAGATTTCGTTCAAGCCCGCATGTGAGCCCCTTTGGTACACATGGGACACATCTTGTGACATCCAGGGGAAATGTGTAGATTTCTCTTCCGCCAGGACTTGATTGAACATATGCATGACCCAGTCGAACGTGGGCGATTTGCCGGCACTTGGGTCGCCGACTGGGCAAGTCCAGACCCTTGGCCGAACGCGGAAGCTGGCATCACAGCGCGGGTAGGGTAAGACGGCGAACTCCGTGTGCACGAGACTGCACAGGCAGGCCGTCACTAAATCCAACACGAAGCACGCAGGCTTCCGCATGCGATAGCTGGCATGGTGAGCAAGGACAGCAAGTGGCAGCACGGTGCATCGCGCAAGGTCGACGGGCATGTCGCAAGCATGCTCCGCCGACACAGACTGCAATCTACGTTGCCGAAGGCCTCGCAAACAATCCTGAACCACATCGGAAAGAGAACACTGCTGCAAGTAGCAGCTGTAGATGGGAATCTGTCGCCACACATCCATGTTGTTAGGGTTGCTGGCCACAAGATTTTCCCAGTACTCTACTTCTGCTATGCTGTTGCTGGCAAACATGTCCCTGGACGTGAGCACTGGCCGTTCTATGTGATCCACATGCAGACTATTGGACGACCCCGACGGAGGAGCGGTGGCAGTAGTGCCGGCGCGCAAAGGAAGGTCAAGTTCTGTCCGAGAGGATGTGGCTGCACCTGCGCTAGGTGCTGGATGCACCCAGGATGTTGGCACCTGCATTGGCGGCAGAGGAGGCCCAGAGCCGCAAGCGGCAGAACCAGCAGAAGGCTCTGGACGAGAAGCGAAATGCACGGATACGACGGCAGGTCCCTCAGGCAAAGCTTCCTCCGGTGTGATGGGGGACCAGTTCGCTGGAACGTCATCCGTTTCTGCACGCCCGAGTGCAATCTCAGTCGGAGGTGTGCTGTGCACCGACACGGGCGACACAGGGGCACTGCTTGCCCGTGGTCGCTGGTGCGGGCGAGTGTTTGGCGTAGAACTCATTATTTGCAGTGCGTGCATGGCAGCTTCGTCCGGGTCACTGGGCCTATGCCGTGCTCCCTCGATGGCGGCAAACCTCGGAATTCCCATATCTTGCAACTTCTGCACCAAGCTTTCTTCCACAGGGGGGCCTGCGCGCATGCCCCCGCAGATGTCTGTGATCCCGGAGATGTGTATGCTGGTGTGACGCGGCGCAGTGCTCTGCTCACACTGCGATGCACAAATTGTATGGGACGAAACACCGGCCGACACCGTGCACTGCCATGGAACACAATCCATAAAATGCCCTGGAACCTGTGAGCCGCGAGGCTGTGTGTATGCCATGCAATGCGTTGTCCGTGGCAGATGGGCGACATCCTGCATACTTAGAAGCACGGGGCTGTCTTGGGGCCGATACCATACAGCTTGCCAAGCAGGGACGTTGAGAATCACAAGGCCATCTGGGCATTTGGACGACAGCGCCCTCACTACCCATTCAATTTGTTTTGAATTTGTAGGATTTTCATCCGAGCCGGGGGCTTTCAAGGCACAAGCAATCTCTTCCGGCACATCAGGATGAGCGGCGCAGACTGCTCGTGCTTGCTTTGGTGTAAGGCTGTGCCAGCGTTGACTGGCGATAAAGAAGCACTCTCCGCAGGAATCATTGTCCACAAGGCTCAACTCCAATGCGGCGAGGACACGCTGAAATTCCAAGTCCACACAATTTGGCAGCACGCAGAGTCCATGAGGGAAGGCGTGGGGCAGAGACTGGACGATGGCATCCACATCCCACTCGTCAACTAAAGCACCTGCTAGCAGCGAAGCAGCGTTTTGAGAAGACGGATGCATCAAGCCAGCCGTGCAAAACCATGTACACACAACCTCTCGGACCTCTTGAGGCAAAGCCTTCATGTTGGCCTCAGTGGCCAAAAAGAAGCAATCGCCCGTTCCGGCATTAGGCTCCACGCAGCTCTGGAAAAGTGCAAGCAGCAAGTCTGCATAAGTCTCAGGCGGCAAGAGCAGGGTGGAAGCATTTGGGCGGCAATCGCTGGCTTGCTGCTCGCCTGAGCACAAACGGCCTCGCCCCCAACCAGTGCGTCGACGACGTGTGGCAACCGGCAAGGAAGGGGAGAGGATGTGGGCACAAAGGGGCAACTCACTTCCAGCCCGGACGCAATGGGAGAGCGGGGACGTCGGCGGCGGGAGGTGTGAGGAGGAAGGAGGCGTGGGAGGTGCAGCAAGGAAGGTACAGGCACAGCCGGACAAAAGCGACAGCATGATGACGCACCACGTGGCCGTGCGACGAGCTGCGCGACGCGGCCTTGGTTTTAGCAAGCAAGCAAGCACACGCCAAGGCTGCGACTGGCAGGGGCGGTCCCCGGTTGTGGCTGTGATGTGTTTGAGGCATTTGGCCAGCTGCAGAAAGCCAAGCAGCGCCAACAAGCCAAGGACTGGTGAGAATGCACTTGGCATGCTGCACTTCGGCAAGTGGGCGCTGGAAGTACGCAGATGTGGCCTGGCCAGCGTCGGAAACAACGGCTACCACTAGCACCAGTATCACTGACTGTGTTCCTGACCTATGGAGCAAAAGTTCGAACAGTTCGGCATGCCTGGGGGGTGCAGTCCTAATTCTACCGAAGGTACGTGCAGCATCAACAATCTGCTCTCGAAGTCGCAGCCACTGCCTTGGGTCGGCCGCGCGAATTGCGAACAGTTGGAACCGAGCTCGAGCCGAAGCTTTGGTTTTCAACAACTCGTCAACCGTACAGTGTCAGGAAGGAACTGCAAACCCATAGAAGCAAATCAACATCGCAACTCCTTCCTGACCGTCGCACAGCTCGCGTTGCAGAACTGTCCGATTTCAGGTGCATGCACCGCAGAGCACACTCAAAGGCAACGCAAGTTGTAGCTTTTTTCACCTTGGACAGGGTGGTTCTGGGCCGGCCGAAGCTAGCTGCAGCGAGGGTTGTTCCAGCCTCATGCAAAAGCAGGGAGACGGTTCCGGCAGTTGTCAAATTCGAAGAGTTTGGGTCAACTACTAACTGTCGTTGCTCGACCAGACTTCTGACTCGGGGATGCCTTATGGAAATTGCACGTCTCGTTGACGTCATCTGCATGCGGAAACTTCTACGGCTGCTACCATTACCACTAACACTAGCGCCTGTGCTGCTACTCCTAGTACTGCTACTACTGCTACTACCAGGACGACGATGACTACTACTACAAGTACTACTACTACTACTACTACTACTACTACTACTACTACTACTACTACTACTACTACTACTACTACTACTACTACTACTACTACTACTACTACTACTACTACTACTACTACTACTACTACTACTACTACTACTACTACTACTACTACTACTACTACTACTACTACTACTACTACTACTACTACTACTACTACTACTACTACTACTACTACTACTACTACTACTACTACTACTACTACTACTACTACTACTACTACTACTACTACTACTACTACTACCACGAACAAATACTACTACCACTACTACTACTACGACGACGACGACTACTACTACTTCTACTACTACTGCTACTACTACTGCTACTACGACCTTGGCGTGGCTTGGTGGGGTTGGGGGTTCGGGGTGACAAAAAGTCAGATGAAGCTGTTGGCATGAAGGTTTCGGCTTGGGGCTTCAAAACGAGTATGTCAATAAATCAAATGAAGCTGTCAGCATGAAGGTTTCGGCTTCGAAAAAGGAAAGTATAGTATTGGATCTCCTATGTCTACTCCTACTGCTACTACTACTACTACTACTACTAGTACTACTACTAGTACTACTACTAGTACTACTACTACTGCTACTAGTACTACTAATACTACTACTACTACTACTACTACTACTACTACTACTATACTACTACTACTACTACTACTACTACTACTACTACTACTACTACTACTACTACTACTACTACTACTACTACTACTACTACTACTACTACTACTACTACTAGTACTACTACTACTACTACTACTACTACTACACTACTACTACTACTACTACTACTACTACTACTACTACTACTACTACTACTACTGATACTACTACTACTACTACTACTACTACTACTACTACTACTACTACTACTAGTACTACTAGTACTAGTACTACTAGTACTACTAGTACTACTAGTACTACTAGTACTACTAGTACTACTAGTACTACTAGTACTACTAGTACTACTACTACTACTACTACTACTACGACTACTACCACTACTCTACTACTACTACTACTGCTGCTACTACTACTACGACCAGGACGACTACGACGACGACAACTACTACTACTCCGGTACAAGATGGCGCATGCTATCTGCGAGAACGCCAAGCTGAACGGCGATTTGGGGGCTGAGGCGCAGGGTTACGGTTTCTAGGGACCATGTATGCGGATGTAATGTACTCTACTTATGCACAGATTCTGCGCATGGGTGCTAGGGTGCAGCAGCTTTCTTCCTGGCGCATGTAGCATTGTTGCAAGTCAGCGAAATGCAAGCCCGAAATCCTTAATCCCTAAACCAGCCCTCAAGTGGACGCTTTGCATGCTAGACTGAGGAAAATGTGAACCTTCAGCACCAACCCCACAGAAGCTCCATGCCCTCGGACGCAGAACGTCGGTGGTTAGGATGCATGTTGGAACTTCACCGGCGTGATGCCGTTACACAGAAGCTCGCTGCAGTCCAGGTTTGCTTTGGCGGAAGCGTCAGCGCGCAGATCCTGGGCGTCTGGCAGTTTGTGTCAGACGGTTGTGACTCACAGGATTCTTACCTAAATTTGTCTCTACGCGGCAGCGTGATACGAGCCGTGGTACACTACCACGGGTTCGTATCTTGTTCGCACCCACATAGCAAGTGACACGACCACACACCACTTAACTTCGCTGGAGCCGGTCGCGTGGATGGCAGCATCTGGCAATGTAGGGTTTACCGTCTACGCTCTCCGTCTCGTAGATGCATGGAGCAGGTGCGGGGTCTGGGGTTTCCGATTTGGGCGCGGGCTGGGATTTAGACCTGCGAACGCATGATTTCGAGACTGCCACGTCTCTGCGATAGGGAACATATCCTTGCGTCAAGAAAAAAAAGGTTTCAAAGGTTGACTCTTGGTTAAGAGCTAGTGGAATCCTACGGAGCTACTTCGGCCCTCGTAAAACGTGGTCGATCCAATTATGTTTTCCTGGCTTAGTTGCTCTGTTGAAGTACCATAGAGTACGTGGAGGTTCCTAGGTAGTTATAAGTGGGGTTATAAGTCCCCGAACATGGGTTAGAATTTTAACTAGCTAGAACCCCAGATATAACTACCCAGGAAACTCCAAGTACACTTCTGGATGTACTCCAGGGTTTAAGGCTTGGGGAAGGTTTCCCTATTAGTCTCTGGTAACTTAAACTAAATTGCTCAATAAGAGTCCAGACTCGCCTGCTGTCGCGGTGGATTGCCGTCATCAGCTTCCAGTAGTCGTCCTGGTCCTGGCTCGTGAAGCTTGGGTTCTTATAACACCCAAGGAAATCAAGGAAATCATAGAGAAAATGGACTCATCGCACCCGAAACCCTCACATGCGGCAATTGCTGACACGAGGCTTCCTCAAAAGGAGACGCGAAACTCGAAACGCCATACCCTTTTCAGCACGGACGGAGGTGCCCGCCAGCGCCCACGAAACTCGCAGCCCCATACCCTAAGCACCCTTTAAACCCGTAAGCCGTAAACTTAAAGTCCAAACCCTAAACCAACGAGCTTCGTCGCTGGAACTGTAGGCGGATTTGCCAGGTTTCAAACTGGAAATGAAGTTCCAAATTTTGGTTGGCCGCCCTTCCCCGCAAAAAAAAGCACCCAGGGCTCAGAAACGCCGCAGAAGGCTCAGACGCAAAGCACAAGACTGTCCGGCACTCTGATGGGTCGCGGTGCGGGTTTAGGGTTTGGGGCTGAGGGTCAGGACGTCGGGTTCTAGTACCTGCTGCTGCTTACTGCTGCTGCTGCTCGGCCTTCTGCTGCTGCGACTGCTGCTGCTGCTGCTGCCTCGGCCTCCTGCGCTGCTGTTGCTGCTGCTGCTGCCTCGGCCGCCTGATACTGCTACTCTGCTGGTGCCTCGGCTCCTGCTGGTGCTAATGCTGCGCTGCTGCTGCCTCGGCCTCCTGCTTGTGCTGCTGCTTACTGCTGCTGCTGCCTCGGCCTCCCGCTGCCTCCTGCTGCTGTTTACTGCTGCTGCTGCGACTGCCACTGCTCGTGATGCTGCTGCCGCTGCTGCTGCTTCGGCCTCCTGCTATTGCTGCTGCTGCTGCTGCTGCTGCCTCGGCCTCCTGCTACTGCTACTCCGCTGCTGCCTCGGCCCCTGCTGGTGCTACTGCTGCTGCTGCCTCGGCCTGCTGCTGGTGCTGCTGCTGCTGCTGCCTCGGCCTCCCGCTGCTTACTGCTGCTGCTGCTGCTTCGGCCTCCTGCTGCTGTTTACTGCTGCTGCTGCCGCCTCGGCCTCCCGCTATTGTTGCCTCGACCTGCTGCGCTGCTAGTGCTGCTGCTGCCTCGCGCTAGTCCGAGTCCTAGTAATAGTACTGGCACTAGTACTAGAAACCCGAAGGCCCAAGTTAGGCATACCCCCAAACTAAACCAAAAGCGGATACCAGTCGGACCGGCCTGCAAAGGATGCCTGGGTCAGTGGATGTCGCCGCTCCCGCCGCCGTGTTCGCCGGAGCCACAGAGGCATATACATGTGCACATGTATGTGAACATGTATACGCATGACATACTCATATACATATATACATATATACATATATACATATATATATATATATATACATATGTATACATATACACATATATACATATATATACATATATATATACATATATACATATATACATATATATATGTATACATATATACATATATACATATATACATACATATATATATATATTAATATAATATATATACATATTATATATATATACATATTACTATATACATATATATATATATATATATATATATTACATATAGACAATATAATACTAATATATAATATATATACATATATACATATATATACATATATACATATATATATATAGACCTATATATATATATATAACATATATACATATATATATATATATATATATATTATATATTATCATATATCATATATATATATATATATTACATATATATCGTATAAATATAACATATTAATATATACATATATACATCCATATAGATACATATATACATATATATACATTTATATATATCATATTATATATATATGCTCACACCCCCCCCCCCCCCAAGACCTACCGCGAGGTGCTTCGGCTAGCAATGGGTAGTAGAACATGTAAGGATTTGAGGAAACCATTAGGATAAAATACACTCATACATAAACAATGGAAACGTATATCGTGTATAATCAATAGCTGAATACACTGTAATGACCTACGACGGCGCGACATCGCCGTTGGCGGATTTGGGCAAGCTTCAATGCCTGCAATTGTTTAATAGGATACTGCCTACATGTTCCGGATATTCATAACTCTGGTCATATAATGACCATAGGCATAACCCGAAGACAGGACCAAGACAGAACAGTGTCTGCATCCTACGTAAGATCGTTAGATGCGCCGGGTAACTTTGTGTTTGTCATTGTCTGTTTTTAATTTTTTTTTGTACTCATAGGCATAACCCAAAGACGGGACCAAAACAGAACGATGTGTGCATCCTACCTAGGATCGTAATGAGGGTTACATGTGCACACATGTTTATTTTGTGTGAAGCTCTTAGGTTACTCATGCGCCAATGTGTATAATAGCTATTACTAGTGCGAATACTAACACTGATACTAACATTTCTATTCCTACGAATAAGGATATTACTGTTCATAACATAATAGGCTTAATGGTTAATACTAGTATTTAAAATTACACTACTAATTCGAATAGTAGTGCTGATGGGAATATTAACACTCCTGGGGACACTAATACGCATATTCTTATTAACTGTTCTCAATATGAATACTAATAGTACTAGTTGTTTGGAATACTAATACTTGTCCGAATATTCATACCAATACTCAGGCTACTGCGATTATACATAATAGGACATTAATATGGGTATTCGTATTAAGGTCAGCATTTCCTTCGAAAGTATTCATATGCGCATCATAATTCATCTTAATACTCGTACTGATATGAATTAGTATGATTACAAATACTTTTACGAAGACGGGTACTTTCAGTAATACCGATACTAATATGAATACTAGTGTTCCTACGAATATTAAAAAACATACCCATATTGATAGTAATTTTAGTAGTTATTTGTTACCAATATGCACGCAAATGCTAACATCAATACTAATATGCACATAAGTGATACAGTTCCTCCGCAAATTAATGCGCATAGTCTTATTAATTATTCTCAGTATTTATATTCACATTAAAAAAAAACCTACACTAACATGAATAGCAGTATTACCACTTGATACTCCAGCTAATACGATTATGCATAGTATGAACAGCGATACTGCTATTGATACCAATATTAATGCTCCTACGAATACTAATAATCACGTTCAAACCAAATACAAAAAACAGACACATCAATGTACCAAAGAATCTGTATTTTCACATACCAATAAATAATATACTCGTATACTACTATTCCAATGTTACCATAGACTTACAAATACAGAATATACTGATATGAGACTATACACTGGTTAATATTAACGCTAAGAATAAGGAAGAGACTAAGACCAAGACTAATACGAATACTAAAACTCACACTAGACATTAACACTACCATTAGTACTCCTATTGTATAGACTTATATTCAGACTAATACTAACGCTGACATTGGAATTGACATTGACACTGACACCAACACTAACAGTAACACTAATCAACACGCTTGAACGCAGATACTAATACTAACACTAATGCCTAATGCAAATCTGAAGACTACTGCGCGTAAACAACGAAACCATTTCCGATCAAGCATGCTGCGCGCTGTATTGGCTCTAAGGCTCCGAGAACCAAAAATCCAAAAAACCAAAAATCCAAAACCTTTGTCAGGGGGGTCGAAACTTTTGGATTTTTTGGTTTTCCTAGTGTTTTTTTGGATTTCCAACAGAAAACCAAAAAAGGCCAAGGTTTTTTTGGTTTTCCAGCAGAAATCCAAAAAAACACAGGTGTTTTTTGGTTTTTCAGGAGAGACACAGCAGAAAAACCAAAAAAACCTTGTGTTTTTTTGGTTTTCCACCGAAAATCCAAAAAAAGCTATGGTTTCGCCAAGGCAAAGCCCAAAAAACCAAAAAAGACCTAGCAAAACCAAAAAATCCAAAAGTTCCGGGCCCCTCAGAAAGGCTTTGGATTTTTGGTTTTTTGGTTTTTTGGTTTCCGCCGAAACACCACAAAACCAAAAATCCAAAAAACCAAAAATCTAAAACCTTTGTCAGTGGGTCGAAACTTTTGGATTTTTTGGTTTTCCTAGTGTTTTTTTGGATTTCCAACAGAAAACCAAAAAAGTCCAAGGTTTTTTTGGTTTTCCAGCAGAAATCCAAAAAAACACAGGTGTTTTTTGGTTTTTCACGAGAGACACAGTAGAAAAACCAAAAAAGCCTTGTGTTTTTTTGGTTTTCCACCGAAAATCCAAAAAAAGCCATGGTTTCGTTAAGGCAAAGCACAAAAACCAAAAAAGACCTAGGAAAACCAAAAAATCCAAAAGTTCCGGGCCCCTCAGAAAGGCTTTGGATTTTTGGATTTTTGGCTTTTTGGTTTCCGCCGTCGTATCGTATGGTTTCTTTTACTGTTTCTTGCTTATGAATACAGGCATATGAATTTGAAAGCGGACATGAGTAGGCACGACGTTGTAAAGAGACATGACTTCACATCAGCCATGATAGAGAAGGTATCATATTTACAATGGAAAAGAGGCCGAGGTAGGTCATGGGGGGGGGTGTGTCCATACATATATATATATATATATATACATATGTATACATATGTATACATATATACATATACACATATATACATATATACATATACACATATATGCATATATACACATATAAACATATACACATATACACATATACATATATACATATATACATATATACATATATACATATCTACATATCTACATATCTACATATCTACATATCGGCAAATCTACATATCTACACATCTACATATCTACATATCTACATATGTACATATATACATATATACATATATGCATATATACATATATACATATATACATATATATACATATATACATATAGACATATATGCATATATACACATATACATGTTTTTCACGCAGGAAGACTACTCAGTATTTCAACATTCATAGCCGAGCAATTGACAAGCATTGTTTCTGAACTGTCAGACATCAGCACGAGCACACAGCGACTAGGAAGAAGCCCTTGTTTTCCAGACTATGCGAAGCTGCGTGTCTGTGCTCACGACTCCGCATCCGCCTGCATTTCAAGTCAGATGGCATGCTTTGTCCTTTGGAATCGCAGGAAACCAAGGTTCAAGTTGGTGTCCTCTCGAACTTCGGAAACTCAGAAGCCTTTCGAGAGTGGCATTGAGAACTTATGTAAGCACTGCTCCGAAAGCTATCGTGTGGTGGCCTTCCTGTCAACTTCGAGGAACCGTACAAATGGCAAGTGTATGCTATAACAACACAGAATCCAACTGCCCAATACCTGTCCCCGCTTGCAATGCCATGTAAAACGTCAACATATTCGTTGTTAAGATGTGCACATGCGCATGGAGAAAGCCCGGCAACACAGTAAATAAATTCAAATGTCGCGCTATCATTGTGCAGCCCCCCGATACCGCGACTACGAAGAGCTCTCAAGTTCCCCCATCCGCCCTGCTCCTCCTGGCAATCAAAGCATATTGCTGCATCGTGGACAGGATTCAAGCTTCCAAGGCTAATTTGCTGCTCTTGCAACACCTACGTGAAGTCATGACATAATCTTCCTGCGGTTTAGGGTTTAGGGTCTACAGTCTAGGGTACAGCGGGCATATCGCAGCAGCACCACCAGGATCACTCGCTTCGCACCGAAGCCCAGAACCCACGCCCTTAGCATAACCGCTGTAAACAAACCGGCAGCTGCAGCTTCAGCCAGGAGATAATTCTTTCCTTCCCAACTGTCTCTTGTTGGAACCGTTCCACAGCCAGTCGCAAAAACTAACAAAAGAAAGAGCACTGCCACGAGAAGGATTGAAACCCCAGCTTCTCTAGTGTCGTGCTGACAACTTGGACATGAATATAGCACTGAATCGGCTCGCAGAAGCAGGAAAATCCCTAAGGACCGACGCTAGCTGTGATGAGCCGTCCCAGTTTACAATGACAATGAAATCTGTCATCCTGCCGCCGCCGCCGCGGGAACCAGGATGACAACCATTCTTCCTGAAGGGTGCATACCGGAGCTTAATACTCCAGCAAATGCCGGTGTCTTGATAAGATCTTCCTGGCTTCGGATACATATAACGGTGGAGCTGAGGTTGCGGGGTGTCCAACTTCGTGCGCCACTATCGAGTCTATGTTTGCTTTCAGGTTTTCATGAAGGTATACACATGCAGTGACAGCAAGTGCTTGGCGGCATGTGTTCGGGTTGTCGCGATGCGACAGACAGGGTACGGAAATCGTAAACAATAGTGATTGCGGGTTACCGCATGTGAACGACTGTCCTGTCACAATGCCTAGAAGGGTTGCGATAAGGGGACAAAGACTACAAGCTGGACTCAAGGTGTTCGATGTCCACGAACCCGTTCCTTCGATCAGTAGACACTTCCCTAATTTGATAGAAGGTTAACACCTAGATCCACTTATTGAACTGGTAACCCAAGCCCTCACTCTGAATCTTATTCTGGTGCCAAGTGAAGAACCAGATATGCAACGTCCGGTTTAGGGTTCAAGGTCTTCGGAAATTGTCGCGTGTTGTTTGTGCAAGTGAGCATTTCGCCAGCTGGAGTGCGAGTTTGGGCTCAAGCCGAGGTCTCAACAAAAGTGCGGTTTTCGGGTCTTGATTTGTGAAAACCATGGCAGGAGTGGCGGTTTCGTGATTCGTCTTGTTTTCCGTGTGCTTGAAAGGTTAGAAACACCGCACACAGCGAGGTTTTCGTGATGTCACTGCACAAAAACGTCGTCTTGCAGCTTATCGCGAAGTTTGCGTTAGAAAGACTCGTCGAAGACTCTCGGAACCGCAGATGTGAAGGAAAGCAAGTCATTTTTCCAAGTCATGGTGTGCCGTTCAGTTTGGATTTGAAGATATATTCGAATCCTTCTGAAAAAGTTAGCGAGTTCATATGGATTGCCAAAGATTTGTTACTAACTGTGCTAAATCTGCAGCGGACCAACTTCGTCGGATTTGCCTATCGCTGGCAAGTGCACCAGACCAACTTCGTCGGATCGTAGTGCATCCCAGTTTTGACTCGAAGATACATTCGCATCATTCTGCAAACCGTGGAGGGTTCGGGAATTAAACAGCACACCAACCTTATCCCGAAGGTGACGCTGGATTTTGTTGGTCGTAGCCAACTTACCGAATCCCAACGAAACCTCGCGGATGCGAGTGTTCTCGGCACGGACTGCTGCCATTCTGATGCGGCATGGATGCGTTTTAGTATCGAATCACGAAGGTGACGCTGGTTTCTGTTCTTGCACTACTGCAGCTGCATCTATGATCTCTTACAACAAAGTCACCAAACATACACCACAAGCTCGTCAAACACCATCTGGACGCAGTGAAATGGTAGAAAACCTATTCGATTCTGTATTTCCCTGGAAAACGTATTCAGCTCTGCATTTCATGGCCCATGGATCTTGCTTGGGGCTCTTTTGATCGCCCGTCTTGATGGGAAGTCCCATCCCGGGGCCAAGGGGCAAAACGCGGCCCTTAGGAAACGGAACGGCTTTTTCGAGGCAAAACCTCAGGCATTAGCTGCCAAAACGAGGCGCCTCTGCAGTTTAGGCCTCCAACAGAGCCGAGGGCCTATGAAAGGGTCTACCAGGGGCTGCCACGAACAAAGCAACGACTTAGGCAACTGGGAGTAGGCTGGGCTCCGAAATACTTAGCCGCAAGGTGACGCGGGTGATGCTGAAACGGTTGATGTTTGGAGGTATGCTAGGCCGGACTCCGAAATGCTTAACCGCAAGGTGACGCTTAAACGGTTGATGTTTGGATGTATGCTAGGCCGGGCTCCGAAATGCTTAACCGCAAGGTGGTCGCCGAAAGATCTGTATTTCCGCCACGCGCTGCGAGTTAAACCCCCCCCCTCGTATCGCAAAAAAATGCACGGGATCAACTTCTTCAGGTTTGAAAGGTTCATCCGAATGATTGGTTTGGTAATATTGCAAGATATGTTCGACTCGTTCTGATAAAATTGAGGAAGACAAACTGTTCCTTATCAATCTCTTTGCGAAATCTGCATCGGATCAACTTCGTCAGATTTGCCCATCGCAGTAGACTGCATCGGGTCGACTTCTTCAGACTTGAAAGGCTCACGCCACGTGAGTTGATTGGAATGTATACTCGAATGATATTGAAAGCAAAAAAAGGGTCCAGAATACACCACCCCTCTCTGTTCTTTGTCCAACCGACCTCCGTCTCATCAGGGAAGTAGTTGCGGAGCGTCTTCAGCACATCCTGGCAGATGTTGGTAGCGCGCGATCCAAATGTGTGGAAACAGGGAACCCCCACCCGAGAATCTTGCCAGCGAGGCGATGAGTTCCGGTTTTGTCACCCGGTGCCAAGGCGCTTTGAAGGCCCAACCCAGTTTGAGCTGCTTGCACCAGTGCAGCAGCCTGCGGAGGTGATTGGCCGCGAAACAAAAACCATCGCTAAGAACCACTCGGACACTACGACGAAACGGCGGCATCCTACGCGCTGGCTTTGTGCACCGCACCACAGCGGGAGATGCGGAACCACCCCACTAACGAAATCCTGAGGCACTCATGATAAAGAGACCGTGTTGCTGCTGTGCACCGCACCACAGCGGGAGCCGCGGAACCACCCGACTAACGAAATCCTGAAGCACTCATGATAAGGAGACCGTGTTGCTGCGACGCTGTTAAAAAAAACAACTGAGCCCGGAACTTCGTCCTGGGAATGCGGCGTAAAAACTTCTCATTCAACGCCTGCAGCAAGATTTTGCACGTGCTGGGCGTGTGTGCAAAGCAGTGTGTTTGCTGGCCTGCAAGTCTTCCACGTGCTGGCGGTCCGCTGTCCTTTTGGCTCTGGTGCGCCCCCGTGCCATCGCGAGCGGAGTGGGTGCAGGGATCAGGGGATTGAGCACTGAGGCTTCGGCGTTGAGCATGGGTGTGGCAGGCTCGACTGTCGCGAAACTCTTGTATACTAGCTCTTTTTTGCTCCTCAACACACCGACCAGGAGGGTAGCCGTTTCAAAAACCGTTGAAAAAAACTCCCGGTGCGAGTATTACTAATCATTCCCACCATACAGTTCGTAGGCAGGGTCTGGCCCTGCCGGCCTTGGAGCTTTGATGTCGCTCTCACGCATACCACTGCCTCATGGTATACGGCTTAGGGTTAAGGGTATGCGGCCCGGATTTTGGGGATTTCTTATTGCTCAAAAAACCGTATTCGAACTCTTAATGCCCGTACTTTACCCTAACAGTCTTTCTTCATGCAGCCGGCCAGGGCTTGGGGATTAGAGGGTTTCAAGGTGTTTCAGCATTTGGTTTTGACCATATGAGACAAGGCTGCATTTTTACTGCAGTGCAGCGACGACGATTCGGGCTCAGGGACTTAGCTTCCGACTCGCAGAAACCTACTCAAATCTTTACTCTTATTACGGTTATTATGTCACTATTCATCAGAAGCTGCCCCCACCCTGTAATGGTGGTATTATAGGAATATAATAGGCCCCTAATATAATCCTTCTAGTCACTATTAAATGGTGGGGGCCCCTTCTAAACTATCTATATTATTATTGTTCTTGCTCTCTTTTTTAAAGCGAAGCCCTGATCCCTTCTTGGGTTTAAGTACCCGTAAGCATGTACATCTTTGGTCCTTCTTGGTTTTAAGTGCCCATAAACATGTGGGTGGTTGTCAAAATTATGGTCCCTTTTTGGGTGGCTAATATAGTACGGCACTTAATACTTAGGGTACCCAAAAAGGGACCCTGATTTTCACAACCACCCCTGTAAAATGTTACCCAACTATTACTATGACCAAGTGTCGAGGAGTGCGAAGGCACCGGCAATGCCGTAGTAAAAGGACGACATCCTTCGGGGAGAGTCTACGGTTGAGTAGGGTAACAGTGGTTTAGGTTTTGGGGCTTAGGATTTAGGGTTTAGGGTACTAGTGGCTTAGGGTTTGGGGTTTTGGGGTTGAGGGTCTAGGGGTTATGTGTTTAGGGCTTTTGGGCCTTTGGGGTTTAGGGTTTAGGGTAACAGTCTATAGTACGGCTGCCATCAACGGGCCTAATATGTCTCTATACTAAGTTCTAGACTACGACTCATTTCTCAACTGTTACTGAGATCCTTCCTCCACTTAAACCCTTCTCATGCAACTTTATATTCAGACCAATACTTGGAGGTTCATAGGTACTTGTAAGTAGGGTCATAAGTAGGGTTCCTTGAAAGGGATCTATACGGCTATATGGTTTAGGGATGGGGGTTTAGGGTTTAGGGTAGAAGGGTTATTAGTAAGGTAACTATACTTATAACTCCCCCTGAGCCTCCAAGTACATTCAGACCAATAACACACTTGCATATGTTACATACAGCGACAGACATACATACAGGCATACGTACAGAATACAAACGGGAGTTGCCGAAAATGAGCGTGCCTTATTTTGGTGTCTTTATGATAAGGATCCTACTAGCTGGGGTACAAAATTAGGGCACCTGATTTTCGGAAACTCACATACGGGGTTGTCAATATTAGGGTCCCCTTTTGGGTCCTTATGATAATACGGCACCGAAAAATTAGGGTACCCAAAAGGGATCCTAATTTTGACAACCACCCAGCTTAAGGTCAGACCAAGACTCATCTGCATAAACTCGGCAGGCTCTAGCGTCTGGCTGTCGTTCTCGTTGAAGATGCCCAGCCTTTGCTCTGGCACAGGCTTTGGGTTTAGGGTTTCGGGGATTAGGGTTTAGGGTTTAGGGGTTTAGGGCTTAGGGTTTCGGTGATTAGGGTTTAGGGTTTAGGGGTTTAGGGCTTAGGATTTAGGGTTTAGGGGCTTAGGGTTTAGGGTTCCGGTGATTTGGGTTTAGGGTTTAGGGGTTTAGGGTTTAGGGTTTTCTGGGAGATGCTACAAATCACTTCAGCTTGGTCCAGGCAGGAGAAATCGGATCTTTTGCCTCTCGGAGATCGTCGTTGACAGAAAGATGCCGGACGAAAGGAAGGCAGGAACTGAGATGTTCACCTTCTTCAAGTCCATAGCCGACCTCACCGCAGGCTTACTTGAAGGATCATGGGACTTAGTAACTAAGGTTATGATTAGGGTAACTGTACTTATAGCTACTTATAACCCCAATTAAAGTACTTAGAACCTGACTTACTAAGTCCCATGATCCTCCAAGTAAGGGCTTAGAGTGAAGGGTTTGAGACGCTTCGACATTGATACGACTTGCTCATGAGCCTAAACCCCAAAACAACTAAACCCCAAAACCCCCAAATCCCCAAAAATTCCCTAAACCCCCAAACCCCTGACCCCTAAACCCCTAAGGCCCTAAAGCCTCGGCGAGTCTCCCTCTCTGCTTAGGCCTACGGGCTTCCCATCCGAACGGGCCTGACTGTTGCTAAGGAACTTAATTTAGGTTACCATAAGGTTTATAGGGTTCCTTTAAGGGATCTATAAGGGTTCCTTTAAGCTTTCTATAAGGGTTTTGGGGTTAATTTAAGTTACCATACCAGGGAACTATGGTTTCCTTATTATGGTAACTTCAAGTCAATCCCTTAACAAGAACTTAGGAACCGGCCTGGTGCACTCATGCTGGGCATAGGCAGCGGGATCGAAGAGCTTCACCCATGCGAGGGTCTTCCTTGCGACTGAGCCAGGCTACTTGTGGGAGTTAGGGTTACGGGGACCCTTGGGGATGTAGACCCTCTTAATAAAGCCCCTTTTAAGAGAGCCAGAAGTACCTAACTTGACTGTCACCGCGCCAGCACGTCCGCACTGCATTCTGGATCGCACCGGCCATAAGGTATGTGGAATCCAAGACTTCAGCGTTACTGCTGGCTTTGTTGTCGAAGGCTTCATTTTTTAAAGCTGCTCGACTGGAGAGTTCCAATACTAGAATTTACCGTGGGCTTCTTGAGTGTCCAGTATTTGGGGGGACCTAAAGGCGCGCCTTCAGGAAAATACAGGGATTATGCCACACCGCCAAGATTAAAGGTTAGCCACTCGACCTAGCATCACCCGCAACTACCCCGCCAGTATATCCAAAATACCAATTATTCAGGGCCATAAGCACTCTATCAAGGCGCCCTTGGGGAGTGTCCTTAAGGAACAACCTTCAACCCTAAACCCCCTAAACCCATGTAGATCCTTGAAAGGAACCCCTACAGATCCTTTACAGGAAGTCCTAGAAGCAGCGTAGGGTTTAGGCGTCAGGGTGTTGGGTTAAGAACAGGCGCTGCGCATCATCAATGCTCTCCTCGACCTTCGCCTGCCTTGGTGAGTATCTTTAAGTGCTTTGAGTTTAGCGGTTTTTTAGGGGTTCATTTCAGGGTACCTACAAGGCAATGGTCTCTTTAAAGGTTCCTCTAAGGGTTCTAATGGGTTGCGGGTTTAGGGTGTGAGGCTACATGTAAACAGAAAGCGTGTAGTTCGACAGGTTCATTCGAGTTTATTGGAAGATATATTCGACAGACTGCAGAGTAGGAAATCAACTGCGCACGGTCATTCCCTACAACACAAGCCAGCAACAGAGAGTGGAAACTGCCAAGCGAGAAGGGAACCCTTCAACTGGAGCGGAGGATCTCAGTAAACCTGAAACCCATACGACGCTCCAGGCGGATCCCCAACTCCCCTGACAGCACCACACTCGTTCTGGAACGCAACAGATACAGAGAGTAATGCTACAAAGAAAGGAACAGTCACACTGCACATAAACATCCTAATTCTGGAACACAACACATACCGATAATAAGACTACGAAGAAGAGATTAGTCATACACTATATCGACAAGGATGGACTTCCGCTTTTCGGAGGAGAAGAGTTCGTCAAACCCTAAAGGCGCCCAACCCTATACTACAAAAACGCCCTTGGAAACTGAGCTCAGTTTTCTTCTTAAGAGCGCCCCAACAAGCGTTGACCACGATCAAGAGGATAATGGGACTTAGTAAGTAGCGTTATAAGTAAAGTAAGTATAGTTGTAGCTACTTATAACCCTACTTAAAGTTCTTATAACCCTACTTACTAAGTCCCATGATCCTCTAACTACTAAATACTTATGGCTCAGGCCCTCCTTTCTTTTGCGGATTTTCGATGGGATCTTCATCTCAGGGAGCAAGGATAACAGGATGTGGGAGTGCCTCTGAGAAGTATGATACAAAGAGACTTCATTTCACTAAGGGTCTGTTGCCTGGGTGTTGGGCCCTCTGGGTAATCTCTGACTACTTCCTTGCAAAACCCTGAATGAACCCTAACTCCTGCACCCAAAACCCCAAAACCGGAGCCCAAAGCCCTAAGCTCCCGGATTTGAGCCAGCCCTGACCAGGGCTTATGGGTTTAGGAGCTTCAAGGGGTTAGGGTTTAAGGGTTTAAGGGTTTAGGGGTTTCTGGTTGAGAGTGTACGGTTTAGGGCTTGGGGGTTTAAGCGTTGAGGGGTTTAGGGTTTCCTTCGCCTGCAGCACCATTCTGAAATGTTGTGTTGAAAGTCTTGGCATGTAATACAGGGGCCTCAATAATTACCTATACTGCTTTGGGAGTTTTCTTATCATAACTATAGTATTACGGGCTGAAAACCCTATTGCAATTATTAAGGCTCTTATAGTCAATTTCGGGGTCAATTTGCTTGGTGAATTTAGTGTTTAACGCACCCCAACCCCGAGACCCTAAACCTTCAACACGCTGAACCCAATACCCTAATCCCAGATAGCCTGTAACCCCATAGAAAATCACCAAAACGAAGCGTCAAGCGCTAAACGCCTCGAAGCTGACCTCGAAACCCTGAACCCGAAATGGACCCTTCAGCCCCTTGGCAGCATACCTTACAGCAGGTCTCCTTTTCAAAAGTAACCTGGAAAGAGTCCTTAAAGAAACTTCTGAAAAGAGAGCCCTTCAAAGTGGTCCAGGAGCAGCTCCAGGGGGCGCGCAAGAAGCTTCCCGAAAAAGTTGGAGGTCCGCCCCCTGTTGAGTTTACGGGCTTACAGGGTTTAGCGGTTTAGGCGTTTGGAGTTGAGGGTTTGGTGGTTCTGGGTTTGCGGCTTCGGGATTCGACGCTGGCACTCGCACAAGGCAGGCAAGGAGGCTTTCAGAGTGGGATTCAGCGCGGTTGGTTAAGGATCTTGAGCTTCGGGCTTGGGGATCGTTGATTGAGGGACAAAAGGGCGATGGTTGCACTTGGTCACCAACTCGACGTGCTTTTCGATCCAGTCCTATTGTTCCTTGCAGAGAACCACGAGTATTGTGCACGCCCGAATGGCTAAATATCTATATGCATCATTAAGTGTATATACATATAAATAAATATATATATATATATATATATATATATATATATATATATATTATATATATATATATGTCCTACTTTTAATTTCTGTCTTCATTTGTTTATTCAGTTTGCTCTTTACAATATTATGCAGAAAAACGTGACAACCCTCACATCCAGCGACTTGGGTGCCTGTGTCGAAGGTCCATCCTTTGTCTGTAAACTCGCGCGCGCAGCCGGCAGCGACGTAATGCCTTCGGTGTGGAGCATCAGAGCTCCGGGGACGAAGAGTTTCTGCATCAGGAAAGCTTGAAACCCCTTGCCTTGAAACCCCAACCCTGAGCAAGACACGGGGCCTGAAGCCCTAAAATCCTGAAACTGCTTGAACCCCAGCTTTGAGTCGTGAAGTTCGGGGCTCAAGCTGGGTCGAGGATTGAAGGTTTAAGAAAATCAACATGATTGAAAGATCAAGGCAGCATGCCGGTTAGGGATCGTTCATCGCGCGGCATGAGGCTTCCACAAGAACTTCGGATAATAACATAAAACACAACTGCACAGATGACAATCAACCCAGTTAACCAAAAGAAGGCAAGAACCAGGCCAGGAGAACCGTTTCTGAATCGCGAAGATCTAGGACGCCAGAGCACTGATCACCTCGATCGTCAGCAGAGCGCCCGCTGTCAGACATGCCGCCGCAGCTGCCCGGCCCAGATCACACTGCGGGCATGGCGGTGCCAGCTCAGCCGGCGGAAGACTGTGCTACTATTGCAGTCTGTGCGTCTTGATTGACGTAAGAAAAATGAAGAAGGTTTCGGGAACTGTCTTGTGGATCACAGTAGTAAACACCTGCATTGGGATGACGATTTGCCTGCATTGTCTGCGAACAACAGCCCTGATTGATTGTAGTATTCCGAAGCACCTCGGCGTGAACGTCGTTCCACCATGTGCGCTTCGGCGACATACAACGTTCTACTCCGGGCTTTCACAGCTTGCGATTCGAAGTGGGTGGTAACAACGTCGACTGTTCTCCCTGTCAACTTGGCCATATAGAAAGGTGATGCTGAAGCGTCGCAGCGCTTGCTGCAAGGGGCTTAGAGATGTTCAGTTTTGAACGTCAAGGTGGAGGTTGGAGCGGAAGTTCGGCCTTTGTCAGGGACCCTATAGCCGGACGGCCCCATGCCTAGATGTTCTGCAACCAGTCGATGCACAAGGATCATAATATATTCATGGTGTGCCAGTATGAGTCCGGGTTGGCGGTGAAACGTCGCAGTCGTTCACGTGTTCTGTAGGCATATTTGTTCATATTCACATAGACATTCAGCTTACGTATACATGTATGCGTATGTATATGCATGTCTATGTAGCTGAATGTCTATATATATTTATATATACATATATAAATGCAACATAAATACTATATACTTATGCACACACACTTTACACATACACTTCTGTTCTACAAGCCTGCGCCCCGAAGCTTGTTTGCTCGTTTCCTTCCGTGCTTCCTTTCTTGCTTCCTTTCTTGCTTGCTTACTTCTTTGCGTGCTTGCTCTCTTCCTTCCTTGCTTCCTTTCTTGCTTGCTTACTTCTTTGCTTGTTTGCTCGCTCCTTACTTGCTTCCTTTCTTGTTTGCTTACTTCTTTGCTTGCTTGCTTGCTTCCTTCCTTCCTCGCTTCCTTTCTTGCTTGCTTGCTTCTTTGCTTGCTTGCTTGCTTGCTTGCTTGCTTACTTCCATCCACCATTGCTTCCTGTCTTGCGTGCTTACTTACTTGCGTGCTTGCTTCCTTGCCTGCGTGCCTGCCTGCCTTGCTTGCTTGCTAGCTAGCTTGCTTGCTTGCTGGTTTGCTTGCTTGCTTGCTTGCTGGCCTTCTTGCTTGCTTGCTGGCTTGCTGCCTTGATTGCGTGCTTGCTTGCTTGCTGGTTTGCTTGCTTGCTTGCTTGCTTGCTTGCTGGCTTGCTGCCTTGCTTGCTTGCTTGCTTGCTTGCTTGCTTGCTTGCTGGCTTGCTGCCTTGCTTGCTTGCTTGCTTGCTTGCTGGTTTGCTTGCTTGCTTGCTTGCTTGCTTGCTTGCTTGCTTGCTTGCTTGCTTGCTGGTTTGCTTGCTTGCTTGCTTGCTTGCTTGCTTGCATGCCGCGAGCCAAACGGAAAAAAAATAAGAAAAAAAACGGAAAAAAATAAGCAAAAAATACCACCACCCCTAAACCCTAACCCCAAACCCTAAACCCCAAACCCTAAACCCTAAACCCCAGACCCTAAACCCTAAAGCCCTAAACTGCGTCCCAGGAACATTGGAAGCCAGACAAGCCAAGAGAGCAGCCACGGGACCAAAGCTACTCCCAAGAGGGCCTCGAAAAGCTTCGGGATGAATGTACCGAGAGGCTCGGACCCTACCCCTCTGCTAGGATACCTAGTTTGATGGTCAGGATCTCTTATCTTAAAAAGTAGGCGCCCTGAAAAAGGGTAGGGTATGAGTTAGGTACGGCCCCCACTCAGTAATAGTTGAATATTACTCATAATATAGATATAGTAGGACCTTAATAGTAGCCCTATTATAGACTCTTACTGTATGGGGGCCGTACCTAAGGTATGAGCCTCTAGGTAGGGGCCTTAATAATTGGACTAGGGTCCCTCTTGGGTTATGACGACGAGTTAATCAAGGGGCCTTAATACTTAGAATAGGGTTCCTTTAAAGGGTTCTTATACAGGGGTCTATATGGATTACCTAAAAGGGCTGAGTGCAGGGCCTTAATAATTACAAAACGGTTCTGGGGGATATACTATACTATAGTTATAACATGGAACCCCCCAAAACCCTATTCTCATGATTAAGGCCCCTACATTAAGGAGCTGTTGGGATAAATCAGGGCTATGGGGGATATCAGGGCATGGGGGTGAAATGATCAGAGGTTTAGGGTTTGAGGTTCGGGAATCCCGGGACTAGGGAAGCTTCAGATTCGTGTTCAGTCCACTTCCACAGACTCTAGCCTTTAGCCTTTACGAAGATTGCCATCGTCCGCTGGCTTGGATTGCTTGCTTGGGGTTTGCAGGGAACCCTTTGGTGTGTCTGCAGCTCGTCATAAGCACTTGCTGTGCAAAGCGTACCTGCAGAGTCCACAGCACACCTGCCAGTACAGACCCTCCCGAGGATTCTTTGCATGAAGTTTCAGCAGGATTTGTCGCAGGCAGGTTTCGTTGCTACATGAAGCGGCAAAGGACTTCAAGCGCTTTGGTGGTGGGCTCTACGACACAACAGGCCGATTCCTCCGGTTCAGCGAACTTCAACGGTTTGATAGGATGTTAAGTGTAAAGGGCTTTAGGATTTGCAAGGAGGGCGGCAGCATGATGTTCGTAGCGCTGGCGAGTTGTGACGGAAATTGGGACGCTCCGTTCCTAGACCCTCCACCCTCCGGGTGCCCTGAGGTAGAACTGAAACCCCCGAAACCTAAACCCTATGTCGCACTACGTCATAGGAACCCTACACCCCCGCAAAACCCTGAAGTAGAACCTTGCACACACGGTTCTAAACTCTACACCCCTAGACCTAAAATTCTGATCCTGCAATCCTAAGCCCTCATCCCTGAAGTAGAACTTCCTTGCAGACCACGGCACTGCGCGCAAAGCCGCAGCCGTTTGCTCCCCATGGGCTTTGGCCGATGTGAGGCGGCAGCCGAATCCCTCGAAGCTTTGGTAAAAGGGGCTTAGGGTTCCTGAGTTTTAGGGTTTAGGGTTTAGGGGTTAGGGTTTAGGGTTTAGGGTTTAGGGGTTTAGGGTTTAGGGTTTAAGGTTTAGGGTTCAGTGGGGTCCGTGTAACAAGGGATCTACAATGATTCTATAGGTGTGAGGATTGTGAGATTGACCCTGAATCCCAAAATCGAAACACTGGATCCTAACCGTTCGTTCGGCATCCCTACGCGGCCCTACACCAAAATCGCAGGCCTCTGATAGCAGGCCGACCAGTGGCGCACCGAGGGTGGAAGTGATAATCCCTTCGAGGCAAATCCTCATCCAAATGAGTTTCCACGTCAGGGTTGCTGTATTTGGGAGTTTCCGGAAATCAGCGGTACTCTATTTTGGGGTCCTTATCATAAGGATCCTACTGTCTAGGGTACATGATCAGGGTCCCCTATTTTCGGGAACTCCCATTTGCCTGGGTGCAGGGTTGAGGGTCCACCCTAAACCCTAAACCGTCCAGAGCTTGCGGTTCAGAGTTGGGTTGGGGCAGAAGCGGGTTGATTGCATTGGTAGTGACACAATGACACGTTACTTTCGTAGGGTTTATAGGGGTCCTTTAAGGGATCTGTAAGGGCTCTATAAGGGTTCTATAAGGGGAGGTTCATGAGTAGTCACAAGTAGGGTTAGAAGTAGGATATCTATAGTGATGAGCTATGTTCAGGGACTTATAAAGCTACCCATGAACCTCCAAGTATGATGCTGTCAGAGACTCTTCATGCCCCATGTTGACATGTCACAGTTCTGGGCAAGGAGCGAACTAAACCCTAAACCCTAAACCCTAGACTATGATCTCCTGGAGTGCTGAAGACCCTGGTTATCGTCTTCGCGCAGGTGGTGGTCGTCAATACAATGGCTGTGTGGCTGGCTGTCAAAATTATGGTCCCTTTTTTGGGTCCTTACTTTAACACGGCACCTAATATTTGGGGTTCCCAGTAAGGAATTTTGACAACCACCCGTGTAGTCGTAGAAGTGGCAGAAGTAGGAAGTAGCAGTAAAAAGCAGAAGCAGTAGCAGTGGCAGTGGCAGCGGCCGATGGCAGTGAAAGCCGCAGTGACGGAAGCGGGATCAGCCACAGCAGCACGAGCAGGAGCTGCGGGAGCAGGAGCAGGAGCAGGTGCTGGTGGTAGTAGTAGTAGTAGTAGCAGCACTAGCAATAGCAGTAGCAGAAGTCGTCGTCGTAGTAATAGTAGCAGTGGTACTCATAGAGCTGTTAGCTGAGCCCGAATGTTTACAGAAGCATCTTCCTCTTCCACGTATGAGGGCGAGTACTATCCAGCTTGGAGCATTCAGGCAGGCCCATATGGGAGTTTCCGAAAATTATGGGTAAATTTGGGAGTTCTTATAATAAGGATCCTACTAAATTTATAGGGTACTGTATTAGGGTCCCTATTTTCGGAAACCCACATATGCACTCCCAACATTACCACGACCAAGACGAGTGCGTCCACGACGACAATCACAAATGTCGCGGTGACCACGTCCTCCTATCCGCCTTGGCCTCCTCTTCCTCCTCCTGCTCGCTCTGCACTGCTGCGGCAACTGCGACTACTAACACCCGCCATTACTGCTGCTGCCGCTGCTCCCACTCCTCCTCGTACCGCGACGACGGCGACGACGACTACTACAACTGCGACGACGACTACCACTACCAGTGCTAAGTTCTGTCAAGCACTTTGGCTTTGACTTCAAGAATCAAACCTGGAACTCTGGAGCCTCTCGACCTTGCACTGTGGTTGCACGTTCACATCCCAACCATGACGCGCTGCACTTGGCATAGTCTACTAAAAATTAATATTACCAAAAAATTATGTTTCAATATAATTTCATAATTAATATTACCACTAATCCGAAAGAAACGGAGTGGGCTACCCTTCAACCCGATTTCTGGATCTGTGTAAGATACCCATGGCTGATGCTCAGCATACGTGAGCTAAACAGTGGGTACGAAGAAAACGGTTACGGCGTTACGGGGTCGAAGTCGACCGCTGCGTTTTGCATATTTTAGGAATATGCTGAAAATTGTGTGTGTGCGTGTGCATGTGCGCGGTATCAATCTTATTATCTATAGTTTAACTATATCAGCTCTGTCATGAACATTAACATCTAGATAACTTCTGTATTGCTTGTCACACTGTGCAACCATTAAGTTGATGTTAAGCTACATAACCAACATATAACTAGATCAGTTAGGACTACATCATCTATCTTATTAATAGTTCTACTAATCTTAACAGGTGCGATGCTTCATTAATTAAGGTTATTAACAGATATGCACTTAATACAATAGCATTTGGTTCACATTTGGAGGTGATGCTATGTTCTATCAATGTTTGATTTAGTTCTTTGGGAATCCAGAAGTCTACCCTTCCGGCATTCGATAATCAATAGTTTAACAATAACTGGCTTATTGCATGTTGAGTGTCTTTGGTTAACTTGCCTATAATCGGATAACCTGAGCTATGAGGCTATGAGTTGTCTTTGTCTATCAGGATAAATTAGTTTGGGCACATCATATGTTTACAACTAGTATGCAAGGTTAATACATTGGTTATATTATCATTACCAACTTGTTCGTTACGATCATGTAGTTGGTATTCTACATCCCTGGACAAGTAATGCATGTCTACTGATACTATTTCACAACTAATGTTAACTGTTATAGTATGTCTTTCATATAGTCTGTTTACAATAGGTGGTTCAACCGGTATTATACTTGGTAATTAGTGCTGCTATTGATATAGATTTTCATGACTCTTATTATGTTGTTGCACTTTTCATTATGTCTTACCATTAAGTACAATCAATGCTACCCCATTAGGACTATTATATGTATTGTGTGTAGAGGTTAATACAAATCAAGTTGTCTAAGTTTTTCATGTGTGTTCTAGTGATGTTATGTGAAGGCTTACATCATCACATCTCAGTGGTTGCTAATGTTTAAGCCTAGTAGAGTACAAGACTAAGGAGATTACTTAATATAGTGGTTGGAATGATACTAGTTCAGTTGGTGAGAGGTTGCACGTTAGTTTCATTTTGTATCACTACAGTCCTTTCCAACCAAGATAGTTTAATAAGTATTGGGAGGCCACCGGAAGCTTGTCGTGAATCGCGACTGCTGTGCAGATATGAGTCACCGGAAAATAGAACTAGGTTATACTAGGCTTGAGTACGGAACACCGCGAATCACAAACTGTATACGGCATGAGTGAGACCAGTGATGCATGAGCGATATATGTGATGCAGCACACGACTGACACGCATCGGCTTCTGTTGGAACGCGCAGCGATTCATTGAACTGTCTGTCACGTAGCCAATGTGTCTCAAAGCGTCAGAACCTAAAAAACCAAAACCTCCAAAACCAAAAAAAAAAAAAAAACAAAAAAAACAAAAAAACATTCTTGCAGAACTCTACCATTTGTGTATATTTCTACTGTTATTCTGGAAGAGCACTGAAATAATGTGTTTTTGATTTTTATTGAATTTTCTGATTTTGTTTTTTTGGTTTTGTTTTTTTTGGTTTCGTTTTTTTGGATTGGGTTTTATAGGTTTGTTAAAGGAAACGGGCTGGTGTTTCTTAGGGCTTGAATTACGACAACGCCCCTAAGCGCCAGAGTTGATAGTGATGTCGTGGAGGAGGCGGACCTGAACTGCGCAAAACGCAGTGGTCGAGTTCGGCCCCCGAACCGAAGAAAAACACAGTTAAAGGGATCTACAAGGGTTCTATAAAGGGTTTAGGGTTTAGAGTTTCCGAAAATTAGGGGTCCCTTGTTTTTTGGGGCCCTTATAATAAGGATCCTACTATTTAGGGTGCTATACTAGGGCCCCCTATTTTCGGACACTCCCAAATCGAATCGAATCCACAAACGGAGCAACCCTGACATGCTTGGGTCGCCGCCATGTTGCCATCATCTGTGCGCGATCTTGGCCTGCATGTGAAAACTAGGATACCCAGTAACCTAAGAATAAAAAGGCCTCTCTTTTTGGTATTGGGTAACTTTATAAGGAACCTAGGACTACAAAAAGGGAATAAGGGTACTACTGGGCATCCTAGAAAGGGTCTCCCTATCACCCGAAGGCCCTTCCGCAAAGCCTTGATCATGCACTTCGTGGCTCCGCCATTGCTAGAGTAGCAAGAAAGTGGTGCCCTAAACCCTAAACCCTGTGAACCTCAAAAAGCAAGAGCAAGCGAAAGCCCTCAAGAAGCCCCTGAAGCCAGTTATTGGTGGTCTCGGCGATTTGATTTCGTACCCGCTGTCGAATACCAAGCTAGTTACATAGGGCTAGCAAGCTCGACTTAGACTTAGAGATTATTACAGGAGCCTCAATATTGGGGGTAAGGTTTTGGGTACCTTCTAGTATAGTTCTTCTCACGAAGCCTTGGGAATAGCCAAGAAATGATACCTGGTAATTATCCAAGCTGCTAGACCGGCTTTGTGGTATCGGGTCGCTCATGGTCGCTCCCACGCTTGATGCTCATGAGATAGTGGCCTTAATAATTAGAATAGGGCTTTAGTGTATATTATACTGCAAGGCACACCACAATAGTATAGGTTATTATATATGTAGGCCCCCATAGCAAGGCGACAAGCAACCTGAAGAATTTATGTTATGGGTTATTCCGACATCCCTGAACCCTAAACCCCCTAACCCTAAAACCCTGCGATCCCTAAACCCTAAACCCCTAAACCCTAAAACCCTGCACGTTTGAAAGGCCCTCTCCATGTTCAGCCCGGGCAGCTGTCACGAACGATGTCCCCACAGATCGGCCGCAAAGCAGCCACTGGAGTCCTCACTTGGAGGTTCACGGGTAGTTATAAGTGGGGTTGTAAGTCCCTGGGTTATAAGTCCCCTAACATGGGTTATAACCATAGTTGTCCTACTTATAACCCTATTTATACCTACCCATGAACCTCCAAGCAGTCGTGTGCTAAGTCCCGCTTGATAGACCCGAGCTTTCTGGGTTCTTTAGGGTTTAGGGGCTAGGGTTTTTTAGGGTTTATAGGGATGAGGATTTTCGGGATTAGGGTTTTAGGGTCTAGGGTATGGCTTCATTCGGGAAATCGAAACTCAGCAGACTCACTCGGTGTACAGTTCCCCTCGGGATGCTCCGGCAAGCAAGACGACTTGGAGCCTTCATCAGGGGTTTAAAATTTAAGGTTAACAACGATGCAAGATTCAAGGACTATGTGCTTGGATTTGCCCTTTTGTTTGAGGGCCTACGTGCTGTCATTCTGTGTTGATACCAGGGTATGCACAAACACATACGTACAAATGTCACAGATGTGTATGTAATTCTGTCCGTATGTCTGTCTGGGTAGCTGGCTGGCTGGCTGGCACTCTCGCCAGATTCTTTACACAACCTTCTACAATCATGTACAAGTATAGGTACATGTTTCTGTACTGATGCATGAAACATGCGTACGCACGTCCCTCAGATGCACACCCATAGTCAAAGCCTTTTGCAATAACGTCTTGCCATCCCCCCCTTCGCCCTCGTCTGACCATCTACACAGTCGAGGGTATGAGGCCTCAAGCCCCAACTCAACCGTCAGAGTTTTGTGCTGCTTCTTTGGGGTTTGTGGCAAAACCTCCAAACCTTCAAAGACTCTCGCTCTTGCATTCTAACTGCTGAGCTTAACACCAACAGGCAACGACATTGAAGAGGAAGAGGAGAGACACCACTGCCCAAAATCTGGGCGAGCATTTCATGACCTGACTTTTTGAAGCCCGCTTTCGTTGCTTGGGTTGCTTGGACGTTAAGCTTGGGCTGTAGGAATCATGATGTAGTTAGAGGCTGAGGGCTCAGATGCGTAAGTACTGCCTAGTGTCCACCATTGTGTGCATTCCACTACTGACTCTGACCGTTGGATCCTTCGAAAGTCACAATCGAATCTGCCCGAACTGATACACTGGCCTCGCACGGCAGGGCTCTGCTCCCGTCTCAACCCGCTCCTCCCACCCCAAAATCAAACAAACACACCAAGGTCGGTCGGACCCTCATGCGCTGAGCATATGGCGAGCAGCAAAGACCAAACCTAGACAGACTAGTAACCCCAAACCCAACAAGTTCTCAAGGCTATGTATCTTTTACTATAGAGGACCCTCTACTACGAGTTGATGAATCGTCCTCAATTCTGGCCTAATGTTCTCAACCTGCTAATGTTGAGCCAAGGGAGCTGCAACGAAGACGGTCGCTCCAAGAAACCTAGGCAGATGGATTCTGTGGCGAGGACGTCCGGCGACTCAATGATTCGTACTGACGTTACTAGCAGCGGAGAATAGGCTATGCACAAAAACACGGTCATCACGGAGAGCTACCTAATAGTTAATCAGAGTACATACGTGGGAAGCCGACGCCTTCAGAGGCATGCCTCTGCTCGCATCTTTATATGGGAATTTACGAAAGTAGGGGGTACCTTATTTTGGGGTCCTTATACTAAGGATCCTACCATTGGGGGTTCCATAATAGGGTCCCCTATCTTCGGAAACTCCCCCATCAATGCCAAAGCCGAGGGGAGTCGATAGTTTGGAGGTTTACGGTATCCAAGAAGGCAGGTAATAGGGGCCTCGTTATCATTAGAGTACCTGATATTGAGGCCATCATATTAGGCTCTCGCAGACTCAGCCAGGACTGGAAGCGGGGCTAGACCCTTATAAGAGCTCACGAGGACTTGTTATAAGAAAGGATTTCGATTATCGACCTTTATAGCTACCACATACTTATAGCGCTCATTGCGACGTCCCGTGATCCAATGCTGGCAGTCTTGCCTGGAGGTTCGAGGCTCCCATCTCATACTAACACAAGAAAGTGCTGAATCCTGCGTTCCTGACCCCCAAGCTCAAGGCATCTTATTCAGCCATAGGGTTTAGGGTGTAGGGTTTATCTATGGGGTGCAAGGCTGAGAAGGCAAACGATTTCAGAAATTGAGGTGTTGGGTGCAGTCTGGCTCCCTCCCCCCTTCCCCGCCTATGCTTGTCCCAGCAAGCCCTGAAGCCGTCCCTGTACCTCTTTAGGAGTCCTCATGGGGTCGATGGAATGAGTTTAGGGTTTAGGGTTCAGGGTTCCCAGGGTTTAGGGGTTTAGGGGTTTAGGAGTTCGGCACATGGGCCCTCAGGGCTATGGATGCCTGGTGCACCAAGGAACAGAGACAGCTGCGCCACGCCACACCGCCCTGCATAGGGCCAGCGCCGGTGTGCCCAATCACCTCGCTGAACACTTTTGGGCGATATCGAAACGGTATGGAATGACTTGTTATGAAGGCCAGGATTTGCATTACTTGTACAACAACAACAGCACTGTTACGTGAAATGCAAGTTTCCTAACGAGAACCAAAAAGAAGCCCCTCTGCTCGAACCCCCAAATCAAGGGCTCAGGGTTCAGGGGCTCAATACCTAGAACTTCAAGCGTTCAGGGTTGCCTAACCCTAGCTTGCGCACCACAACCCTGCAGCAATGCTTGAGCTCTCGTCCCCCGAGGGTCCCAAGTCGGAGACGCCAAACTCTGTAGAAGCCCGGTTTCTGGGTTATACGGGCAATGAACAGGGATTAAAACTGATGAGAAGTCATCGACGAGTGACAGTAAAACGCAGCCTTCGATGGCACACCTTTTGTCACAATGCACCCCAGCGGGGGCCCTAAACCCTACCTTAACCCCAAATAACCTACCTTTTTAACGTCCTGTTATATAAGGAAACCATAAAAGGGAACCCCAAAAAGGAAGGTCTCATCGGGTCCTAAACCCTAAACCCATAGACCCTAAACCTCTTTCCGAAGCTTCGGACCCTGACCTTAGAGGCGGTTGCTTAAGTTGAGGGTCTCGTTCAGGATCCTTGTTGGAAGTAAGAAGCGAAGATGACATGAACAACATCCATAACTACTAATATCTTTAGTATTACTGTTATTAATATTACTACTATTATTAATACTATTACTATTACTATATATATATATATGACTCATTTTTCATCAGCGATTATCCAGGGCCCATACTGGATCGAAGCTCCCGACGAGGTTGCTTCGTCTCAAGAGTTCTCCGGCCAAGCCGCGATCTCGCGCAAATGGAGAGATACGGCTGATGATATAAATCCTGCATTACCCATAATGGGGAATATAATATACCATAATAATTCCCATAGTCTAGGGTCCTTAAGGTAATGCAGGGTTTATATCATCAACAGTATCAGACACGTTAGATTTGTGACAGCCGGTCCAGGGTGAACAACAGAAGAAGTAACGCCAAACGTCGCAAGAGTCGTACCGGCGCAAACAATGAGGTTCGCGATAATACCAAGACGCCTTCGTAAGACCACAGCCATTACACACATAGGCAATCACTAAGCTGGAACTTGCCACAGGCTGTAATTTCGTCTTCGCCAGACTTCTGCGCGGTTTACATATGAAGCATTTGAGTAATGGACACGGCATGCGATGACAGTTCTTGCCCTTACCAGTGACATTAAATGTCTTGCCTGAGAAATTGCAGTCACGGTGCCCAGCCATCCTCCAACGACGCCTCCAATGACACCACCAAGTCCTCTAGATCAGAGGCTTCGAGATGGCTTCCTACTTGTCGGGTATCATGGGGAACTGAAGGTTAACCTTTTTGGTTACATAGGGATTATATAGGGACTATACTACCCAAAAAGGTTATACAAAGGTTACCTACTCGACTACTAGGGCTTAAAGCTGTCGGAGGATTGAAGCCTAAACGGAGAATGTTCCCGATCTTCTGTCCGCTGAGCTCAGCATTGCGCTTATTGCTGCGTGAATTCTTATGCTGGAAACCCTCAACACTTAACCTTCTGACCTCCTAAGCCCCAAATCTTAAACCAAGTTATGTTTTGTTGGGTTTCAGGGTTTGCGGTTTAGTTATGTCTAATTTCTGTTTGAGCTGTCCTCCGATTGACACAATCTCGCCTGCCGACAGGTCCGGGAATCCGGAGAGCTGAAAGTAGAGCGGCAGAAATGCAAAGGCATTCCAGGGAATGCCAGCCGTCACACCTCTCGCTTCGACGCGGCTTTGGCGGGTAAAGTAGTGCAAGGGGTCCAAATCGGGGGTTGTAAGCATTGCAGTGCTTATGTCTTGAGGGGCAAAGCTGCTAATGTGTCAAGCTGAAGCTGTTGCTTGCAAGGGCAAGAGCCTTAGGGGCTGAGTACCCTAGCCCAGAAAAGGCTAACCTTTTGAATGATAGTATATAGGAGTACATAATCATAAGCCCCAAAAGGTTAACCTTTTGAATTATGGTAGGAATATATCAGCCCCAAAGGTTGAAGTTTATCTACTCAGCCCCTCAGGAACTTAAGGAGTATACCCTATAGACTAAAAGAGGATCCCTAATATGATTTAAGGAATATTTCTTAATTCAGGGATATTGGAGTCTCTGGGAGCTGTCCAACGAGCGCGAGAACAACGGACTTGGGATCCAGTCTCCAAGATAGAATACACGCTGCTGCACTTCACCAATAGGGTTTAGGGCTTAGGGCTTAGCGTTTGGGGTTTAGGAGTTTAGGGTTTAGGGGTTTAGGGTTTAGCGGTTTAGGGTTTATGGGTTTGTGGTTTAGAGTTTAGGGTTATGAGCCTTGAACCCCAAACCCTAATTCCCCCTAAACCCCGACCCCTAAACCAGCGGCAGTACCCCAGAAATTCCAGACCGTAACTCCCCGTGGCTCTGGGAAAACCCAGAAAAATGCCTGGAGAAGGCAGTGGTAGCGGAGCTACACTCGGGTATTTAGGGTTTAGGGTTTAAGGTTTAGGGGTTCAGGGGTTTAGGGTTTAGGGGGGGGGGGGGTATCTTGCGGAAAATAACCCGCACTTGGTGTTTGGGGAAAAACCTAATCTAGGGCTCCAGTCACCTAAATAATAGGTTTCTAACCATATGGGTGGTTGTCAAAATTATGGTCCCTTTTTGGGTACCCTAAATACAAGGTGCCGTATTGTAATAAGGACCCAAAATGGGACCATAATTTTGACAACCACCCATATATTTCTGTACCCCAGTAACCTACTGCTTAGGCAGCTGGAGCCCTGGGCCTAGTTTTCAGTCGATTACGCAAACACACTGAGCACAGGACGCTGAACGCTTCGGTGGAGGGCCAGGGTTTCTGTTCGCACTTAAAGGATCATGGGACTTAGTGAGTATGGTCATAGGTACCTTCATTGGGGTTATAAGTACTTATAAGTGCAGTTACCCTAGTAATGACCCCAGTTACTAAGTCCCATGATTGTCCAAGTAGGGCTGAGAGGAGGACCTTTACCCAGGAGCTAGTAGGGTTTGAGGGTTTGGGGTTTAGGGGGTTTAGGGTTTAGCGTTTAAGGGCTTAGCGTTTAGGTTTACGGGTCTAGGGTTGGCTGAGTCCCTTCAAAAGAAGAAGGCGAACCTTTCAATGATTTGAAAGCGACGAACCGACATGTAGGACCGTAACACCTTGACCCTAGTCCCTACAGTGGTACAACCCTGAGCACTGAACGACAAACCCTGAAATTAGCGCTCTCCATACAAGTTTTGAGACCAGAACACTCCTCACGACCTCTCTGGTTAAGGGTACCGGACATGGTCAGCCTTGACCCAGCAGGAGGAGGAAAGACGGCTTCTTGCAGACAAGGTTGGTGATTCGTGCCTGCAGCAGAACAGTGCAAGATAAAACCGTCAAAACGCCATCGCTACTTAAGCACCTAAACCCCTAAATCCCAAACCGGGCGCAGCTTAACCTACTTTTTTTGTAGGCTCTTGTTCTCTTTCCTAATCTGGATTTTATAGGGACCCTACAACAAAGTAGGTTTTGGTAGGTTAAGGTGAAGCCTAAACCTTGAACCGTTGCAAGTTACACTTCAACGCTCCGAGGTCATGCTGCCAAGCTACTCGCATGTCGCCCAAGGTCGCCCTCCTCCACTGCGGGTATCCCAGAGACTCCCAAACCCCCGTAATTCAGGCATATACCTTGAACCATATTTGGCATCCTATCATAGTTTAAGGTAGATTCCCGAATTACAGGGTTTTGGAGTCCCTAGGATGTTCTCGAGGTCCAGCCTCTAGAAAGAATCCAGGGCTCAGGGAGAGCTAGCGACAGTAGTGATTTGCGACTAGGTGCAGGATTGATTGGTCTAAGGTCCCTACTCACGCTTGCGACAATTCGAGTTGGCCGCCGGGGAATTAAAAGGCGGTAGTATTAAACACGTTGACAAACCGGCAGCTGCACCCTAAACCCTACCCCAGGGCTCCATAGTAGTTTTTTTTGGGGGTTCATATATAGAATCCTATAAGGTAATCCCCAAAAGGAGCTACTATGGAGCCTATGGGTATACATGATAGCCCAGACAAGCCATGGGATTTGTGGACGCCGCTACACCGCTACGCCCTCTGAGAAACCTGTACTGGCAGAGAGGGTCTGGGCTGGAGTTGCCCGTGATGCTTGGCTAGAGCCTGTCAATCTTGCCGTGTAATATGGGCCGCTGTGCTTAGAGGGTTATAGGGTTCAGGGTTTTTAGGGGTTAGGGTTGACAGGGTTTAGGGCTCAGGGGATACAAGGCACCCATGGCAACCCCTTACTCAACTTTACCCTAAGCCCTAAACGCTGCCAATCTGTCGCAAGGTATACCCCCATGACCCCCCCCACCCATTCAAGCCACATTGTATAGCGACATGTTCAGGAGGCCTTGAAGTCGCCTAAACTCTGATACCCCGAGTCCTGAACTCTTGAACGGGTTTTTTTGCAGCTATTTATGAAGTCTGGCCCAAAAACTACGGCAAGCCCACAAACCGGGTCCCAACGCCATGGCATAAACGTTCGTAGAGCACCTCCCCGGCGATGGAGCAACCAAGGAAACCGGCACCACCCATCCTTTTCAAGGACTGAGATTGTCGCCGTTTTGTTGCTGTAATGTTGTCGCTATTGATGTTGTTGTTCATGACGTAATAGGGGGTTGGTTTCAGACAGGTTTGGGGATTTGGGTTCAAGCATTAGTTTGTTAGGGCTTCAGGGCTTACACGCAGGGTGTGCATGTTGCACTTTGTCTGGAGATTCCGGAAAAGGACAGCAACAAGAAGGAACGGAGCAGAAGAACAACCAGAAGAACAGATCCGGACACGCGCTTACACAGCATTCTAACACTATGTCATTGATATGGCTGTTACTTTCACAACAACTTCTGCGTTTGCTTTCACTTGTTAGGCTGCTACGATCAAGAGCCGCCCTAAACCCTAAACTCCTTAAAAAACCCTAAACCCTAAACCCCTAAAAGAACCCTAAACCCTTAAACCCTAAACCCTATACACCCGCAGCCCATACTCGAAACCCCGACCAACAAGGCCCGGGGAGCTGGGATTGCTTGACCCAAAGGGTCCATGTACTCTTATAGTATATACATTGGCCTTAATGTAGTCCCTAAAAGGGTACTTTGGGGCCCATGTATCTCTATATGGGTACATGGACCCTTAGGGTGATTGGGCCCGAGGACACGCAGCATCTAATATAAGGGCCTGAATAATTTGAATAGGGCTTAGAATGAGATAATGAGGACCCCCCAAATAGTATAGGGTCATTTACAACTGTTTAAGCCCCTATACTAAACCCCCATAATGCCCCTTGCAGTAATCAGTAATCCTTGTAGACCCTTTGAAAGGAACCACCAAAGTAGTATAGGCAATTGCTATAGCACCCCCCTTAGTTTCATATTCTCTTGGGTTTTAAATGAACAAAAAATAATTCCAAAGGAGACCATAGATTATTTAGGCCCCTATATGGGAGTTTCTGAAAATAGGGTACCCTAATATGGTACCCTAAATAGTAGGATCCTTATTATAAGGACCCCAAATAAGGTACCCCTAATTTTCGGAAACTCCCATATACTATCTCCGAACAACCAGGCCTCAAGGTCGGATCGACGTATCGCTCCCGATTTCTAACGTCATCTCACGGCCAGAAAGCTTCTATCCATGGACCGTCTCTTGGGGTTTCGGCTTTAGGGGTTTAGGCACTTAGGTTTTAGGGGTTTAGGCACTTAGGTTTTAGGGGCTTAGGCACTTAGGTTTGAGGGGCTTAGGCACTTAGGTTTGAGGGGTTTGGGCACTTAGGGTTTAGGGTTCTGAGTCGCCAGGGGGACCGGCCGAATGAAATCGGCTGTGATTTGTCAGAACGGTGGTGGAACCGCTTCGGATCCCACTTGTGCATTGGCGGTGACTCTCAGACTGGGAACACCCTACAATACCCGAAGCCACAAGGGCCCAAGAGCTCCGAACCGTCTGATGTAGGGGGGGTTGATCATTAGAATACTGTGCCAGTGCTTTAAAGGTTCGGGCTCCTTCATCGTATAGTTAAAATAAGAAACCTAAAGGAATACGATTGCTAATGATCTAAGTTTCTACAGTAACCCTGAACCGTTTAGGGCTTACCCAGAGGCTCAGACAAGTTCCTTTTTGGGGCTCATATTTAGAATATAAGGTAATCCCACAAAGGAACTACTATGGAGGCTGTGGGTAAGCTGGGCCATGAAAGCAAAGCTGCGGATCGCGGCAGCCATGCCCCAGGACAGCGCAGCAACCAGGACGTTGATGACCCCTTGGAGTGGAAGATCAACTATCTATAGGGCCTAGGGTTTAGAGCAGACTCAACGATTTATAGGGACTTGGACCATTACAATGGGGTTTGGTGGGTACGTTCTGTACCACAACCATGACAAGGGAAAGCAAACTAACGGCCTGGATAACGCGGAAAAGAAAGCTAACGGCTTGGGTTCGTGCAACCTCCGTGGATTGCACTGAAAACCCTGACTACAACCTACAGCCGGTCCCCTGACCACCAAGCCCAGCCACGCCAGCCCGACACTCCGCAGATGTTCTTTCGGGCCCAGCAAGTTGTTGCAAATGTCACCGCCGCACTCCTTTGCCGTTGCAGGGGGCGCGTGGGCTCAGGGGAAAATCCATGAAGTCTTTGCACCACATCGCAGGCGATTCGCCGAGTAGGGCCATGGGCTCATGTCGGCTTTAGCATTTCAGAACTTGCAGGGGGCTTGGAGTTGCGGAGTTCATCGGGAAACAGGGCCAAACAGCCCTGGAGCACGAGTCTTCCTGGCATGGGAACTGCGCTCTCCCATGTGGAGTATCTTCTTGCCTTTAGGCTTTGAGGCTTACCCTCTGGATCAAAACAGCCCAAAAGCCTTATAGAGTATGGTCTTTGGGCCCAAAAGCCCTGAGATATGAGGCCTTGGAGCCCTAGGGTTAGATCGTTTGCTCTAAGTCCTTCGGCGCCTCTGGATTGAAGCCTACGCCCTTATGCATCCTCAACACGATCACGCGGACAAAAAAACTGTCGCCTCAAGTTGGCCCTCAGTTCGTGGATCGCCAATGGGGCTTGAGGCTCGCCCACCAATGGAGGATCGGCCATCGAGTCAGGCTTTAGGGGGTTGAGGGTTTCGGATTCAGGGTACTCAAGACTAGGATGCCCAGCAACCTAGGCATAAACAGGGCTCCCTTCTTGGTATTGGGTACCTTTATAAGGAACCTAGGACCACAAAAAAAGAAATGAGGGTACTACTGGGCATCCTAGAAGACCTCCACAGCCCTCAACCACCAAACCACCAACCTGCAGCAGAAGCTCATCAAAGTACTGGCTGACTGAAGCCAGCCAAAAGCCCTCCCACGTCCAGACTCTGGATAAAGCTCACAAATCATCGCTTGGCCGATCGGGGTCACGACCTCTCAGCAACCAAAATAAGTCGAAAGTCTATAACCTGACCCAAGATACATAAAACTTCGATTCCTGGACCTAGACCGTGACATACAAACCAGATTCATATCTGCTAGCCTTGACAAGTTCCGTTGAAGACTGCTTCAGTGACCCTATGCTTCCAGGGACCTATCCTCAAGGGGTCTAAGAGTCTAGGGCCTGAACTATACAGCCTTGGCAGCATAGGGTCATAATATTCAGACAGGCTGATACAACATGTCGGCGAGACAACATGTGGCATGCAGTGTTTGTTTGCGGCATTGTCGTGGCACAGACATGTAAGGATCTCGTCACAAATCAGGACGAAAATCTGCCACGATAGCAAGTTTCTTCGCACTCCAGACCGCGGCCCTGTGTTTTGCCAGCTCAAACGGCTGACGTCAACGCACCACTGAGATCGTTTTGGGGTCTGCTCCATAAGTAGTATATCTCCGGCTCAGCTGTTTCTCCTGACTCTAGGACTGCACCCTCGCAAAAGCTTCGAATCAATTTCTCCAGAGACCCAACAGTGCGCCTCTCCTGGGAGTTCACAAGGCGTAAGTATATACTATAAGTTTGGGGCTCCAAATAGCCCAAAGTAGGTATTATCTATAGACTTTAGGCCCCAAAGTAGCTACTATTCGTATACGTATAGGAGCCCCAGGGTACAGGTACATGGAGCCTTCGGGTGACCCTGGTAGCACTTAAATGCAACGCAGGAGCCGCGAGGGAGACGCCAACCACCAGTCTGAGCATGAGGTGAACCCACAGATTCGAACCTCATCGTCGCGGGTTTAGGGTTTAGGGGTTTAGGGGTGTAGGGTTGCCGGTTCTTCGGGGTTTTGGGGTTGGGAGTTTGCCTTGGCTGTCCTGTCTTCAGCCAACCGGCAACATTCGCCAGGCAGAAAGACAGCTAGACTGCATTGCACGCTAGGGTACCGTTCTGATCCGGCCAACAACCCCCCTCTCACGAATCTGAACGGCCAGGTACTGTAGGGGCCTTCGAAGTCAGAAGAGGGTTTTGGGGTATATAGGGTTTGGAGGTCATACTGTACATTACTTATAATCAGAACCACAAGGAAGAGTACTAGCAGTGCCAGGAATTATGCCGCGGATCTTTAGGCCAAACGCACTAAGCCCTAAACCGAAAGCCCTGCACTCAAGGCCCTCAAGTCCTAAATATTTTCGGCGACCAGAGCACTCATGGCCAGTAGGAAGGTAGCCGCGCCCCACATCATGCAGCCTGGGCTTCGGCAGCAAGCTCTGACTATAAACCCAGGCCCTAAACCTTAAACTCAAAATTATTCAAAAGACCTCGATAAAAAAGTGCAGGTCACTGTCATGAACCCTAAACACAAAACCGGGCGTAGGGAGGGCACCAGGCTACCTTTGCTGGCTCGGTGGGGCAAGCAGTCCGGGCGCATTCGACTAGGTGGCACTGTTGGCAAGGATCCCTCTGCCCAGTTGGGGTGTACCTGCAGATTTAAAGGATAGTTCTACGTGGGTTTATAAGTCCCCGAATATAGATTATGACTATAGCTACCCTATTCATAAACCCTATTATTACTTATACCTACCCATAAGCCTCCAGGTACGGGTGGACCTTCTGTGAGCGGGGCTGGCCACGACCCGAAGTTGAGTCTGTTTTGTTTGCGTGCGCCAGAGCCAGCAAGATTCTGGGGTCAGGAAAAAACGTGAAGCCCTAAGGGTCCATCTGCCCATATAGCAAATACTTTGGGCCCAATGTACCTATATAGGAAGTACTTTCAGGCCAGTGTATGTACTGTACGAGTACATGGACCGTTAGGGAAGGATGACTTGAGCAAGTTCTCAACGGCTAGGCAACCTTCCTGAATGCAGAACTGTACCATATGACTCTTGGGAATTGGACCCTGCCGCCAGCCGCACTAACCCACAACACCAAGCCAAGCTAAAGCATCGGAATCAACACTCAGGGTTCAGCCCGGCAGAGCAGCAAACGTGTGGAACTCGTGGGTGTGCATTGTGTGCAACTCGATTCGCTTGAATCAAGCCTCCAACCCACTTCCATAAACGCTAAACCTCGTAAGGCCCTAAACTGTATAGAATCCAGAAGGCCACATGCCAGAAGGTTCCTTCCGCACGTAAGCTGCAGTAGCCAGCCCCAGACAGGCAAAGCGAGGGAGCAAGCGATGCTCCTCAACCGGCCCAGAAAACTCAGGGAACAATCCGGGCTGCTAGGTGAGGACGTTCAACTTGTGTTGGTGATGCCAGCGACGATGATGATGGTGATGACGATGATGGTGGTGATGATGACGGTAAAGATCAAATGAAGAGTGTGATGGTGGTGCTGGTGATGCAGAGGACAACGACTGTACTTCCCTGGATGACTTCGTTTGCAATGATGATAGCGTGGTGATGTGCAAAACAGTCCCTGTCGCTCATGTACCACTGCTCGTCCCAGTGCCATGCGGCACAAATCTCTAGAATGCAAGCTCTTGGATCAGCATGCTGCTCTTGCTGCTCTTCTCTGACCCAGAGATGGAAAAGGAGGGGCTTGGCTTGAGGCAACAGCTATATGACAGTTACGCAAATAACAGGAAGCCTTGGCCCTGTCATGTGTCCTTCAAGTTTCAACATTGGCTTTCAAGCTAGCTCAGAAGCTAGCTCTTGGCACCAACTGCAAGCTCTGCCGATAGCTCAAAACATGATGTGATTCCGCGACTGCGGCAGTCACAATACCTGGACATGCGTGGTTTTGCGAACGCCCCCTCAACTCGCACGGAAACTGACTCCTACAGCAACAACATCGCAAAGATTCTGCACATCGATTCTGAACGTTTAGTTTAGGGTTTAGGGTTTAGGGGTTTAGGGGTTTAGGGTTAACTCAAGTTGAAAGCAGAAACTCGAGGCCGCCCAGTGGCTGAGAGAAGTTTAGCAGCCCAAGCTCTGCTGTGCCCACCTAGAATGGTCCAGGATTTAGGGATTAGGATTTAAGGTCAAGGGCGTGGGGTTTTCAGTGTAGACCGAGTCTTGAAGTGAGAGCACGGCTTCAATAGTCTAACATCCCGTTGCTTGGCTACCGGCTACTGTTGGTTACTGTTGATTGCGCACGACCGTAGAGTTGTCGGAAACCAGCGGCTTCTAGCAAAAGATCGGAAAGCGAGATGTGGAGATGCTCCTAGCCTGAAACTGGGATGCCCAGTAAGCTAGGAATAAAAAGGGCTCCCTTTTTCGTATTGGCTACGTTTCTAAGGAACCTAGGACCACAAAAAGGGACTAAGCGTACTACTGGGCATCCTAGGAAATGTTGCACCCCCAACATGTGGACGATGACTATAGCCCGACTCAGGGATCGACGAGCTTCCACATGCAAAGCACCGACACAAACAGTAGCGTGGCTTAGGGTTTAGGGTTTAGGCTTTAGGGTGGTGGTGATGATGGTGGTGGTGGTGGTGGAGGTCATCGTACAACATGGTGGCGGCGACGGTGTGGAGGACGATGGTGATCATGAATCATGAAGATCTTGACGACGATGCCGCTCATTGACAGCTGATGATGATGCCGACGGTGATGGTGGTGATGCAGCAAAACACGACGGCGAATAAGATGAACAAGTATCTGACCGCGATGATGTGATATCTTCCCATGGCAACAGTGAGGATGCTGATCTAATCCTACAGCCACGGCCCAACATGTTCACCTGACCACACCTCAAGCCGGAAGCTCGACCCCTCCCCCAAAGACGGGAAAGCCGTATGCTGTGGGTTGAACCCCTCAAACCCTAAACTCTACACCATGAACCCACAAGAATAAGCTACCATCGCGAGCCTGCAGCTGCTCGGAAAGAGCAGCAAAGGATGCAGGAAGCCTGGTTGGATGCAACTAACTCACTACACTGAAAGGTTTAGGGTTTAGGGTTTAGGGTTTAGGGTTTAAAGCCTTAAACTGTCGGCGGCTCGGTGGCACCCCCTGAAGGCATGCAGATACCAGAGCGTCAACAACGACGACTGCAATCGTATGGGCCCTGTTACCAAAACACTACACCTATAGTCTCCATTGTAGTTCCTTTGTTTGGTTAGCCAAAATCTCCTTTCTAGGATGCTAACCATAAACCCGGTTAACCAAAAAAAGGAACTACAATGGAGACTATAAAAATAGGGCTCCTTTACAGGGCTCTTTAATGGTCACTATAAAGGGTCTATAGTATAAGGTACAGGTAATAGAGACCATGTAGGCAGTCCTGGAGATGACTGGTATGATATGCTTTGAGCACTCGACCCCGTGGCACCCCATGTCATGTGGCGACAGACTTTGCCAAACTAAACTTAAAGGACACTTTCAACAGCATTGTGGGAGAAATTAAACTTTAAGTATACTATATAAGGAGCCCTGGGAAACACTGTAAGTAATCATTGAGGCCCCATGGAAAACAAGCCCGCTGCACCCATCTATGTAACACTGACCCGGTCTCGCCTGCGGAACGCTAACCCTGAGGGTACATTACCCAGATAGTATGTAGTATACGCATTGGTTTTGGACCTGACCGCTGTTTGCAGGCGGCTCCGCCAAAGAGAGCAACTCAAACCCCAAACGGGCCTGAACTTCAAACCCGTCACGTGTGCAATTACTGTTGGTAGCTTTACGCCAAACAGGCGATGACCGTGAACAAAAAGAGGTACAATTTATCGTATCAAGAACCTCCTCAACATTCCGAGCGATGGCTTAGGCAAGGCAGAGCCTAGGGGATGGCCTAGGCAGAGCCTAGCGACCCCGAAACCCTAAACCCCTAAACCCGAACCCCCCTCAACCCTACACCCCCCCAAACCCTAAACCCTGAACCCCAAAACATGCCGAGCAGCAAAGCGCCATCCATGGCCGCCAAGGCGCAGGCCTGAGACAGAGGCTGCTGTTTTGGCTTACGCCCAGGGTGGGGGCTCCTTTATAGGTTACTACAGCGAACCCCAGAAAGTTGGAACATGGATTTAGGACGATTAGTGCTAGGATCCCTGATACTTTACCTTAAGGGTACCAGGATAATGATGCTCCAACCTTCTGGCTTCTACTTTATAAAAGGCTGCTACAAGGATACCACAAGGAGTTTGGATGTGTTGATGCTTTTTGGGTGTGGTGATGTGGGGTTTAGGTTTCGGTTTCGGGTGTTCCAGCAAGCCAAGCCGGTAGGTACTCACATCCTCGAGGCGTACCACAATGGGGCCTGGCATTAATGTCCCAAAGGCTCCATGTACCTTTATAGTAGATACTTAAGCCTGAAAGGAGTCCCTATACAGGTACTTTAAGGCCTAAGTATATACTATCAGGGTACATGGAGCCTTAGGGTGTTTGAGCTCGGGACATGCACTTACCTTTGGTTAGTAGGGAATGGAAGAATTGTAGTAATAGTAGTTATAATTGCACCCGATTCCTCCACTCCCTACTAACCAAAGGTAGGTGCAGAATCCCAGCGCAACTATCGACTAACCTTCAAACCTCCGGCACCAATCCCATAAGCCTAAACCCTAAACCCTAAACCCCTAAACCCTAAACCGTATCAGCTGTGCTAGCAGCGGACGGGAAGTTACACGTGGGTTTCGAGACCCTAACATCGGTTCCAATTATTGTTGCCCTACTTAATTACAACCGTACATATAACTACCTATGAACCTACTGCCTGCTCGAAGTGCCTCTGCAAGGCCTCCACACTAAACCCTTATAGTAGCACTTATAGTAGCCCTTACAGCCTTATAGACCCTCTAGAAGAACCCTTTAAAGGAGCCCTATTGTAATTATTCTGGTTAGCTTTCGGCCCGAGGAAGCTGCAGCGCTGAGGCTTGATATGCATGGCTCGTCGCTTGTGAACAGTCTCGGGTTTAGGGGTTAACTTGGAGGTTCATGGCTAGTCATACTGTTGATGATATAAATCCTGCATCACCTTCAGGACCCAAGACTATGGGAATTATGGTATATTCCTTGTTATGGGTAATGCCGCGGATTTATGTCATCAACCGTATGTTCAACTATTTTGAAGACTTCGGGTTCGAGGTCCCTAAACCCTAACCCCTAGGGTTTGAGGGGTAGGGTAGTAAGTAGGAAAACCATGCTTGCTACCCGTGAACCCCCAAGTCGGGCTTCAGACCCCCTGCTGCGAACTGGAGTGGTTTGGAGGCTGAGCTGGGTAGTTGTCAAAAATCTTGGTCCCTTTTTGGGGTACCCTAAATATTAGGTGCCGTATTATAATAAGGACCCAAAAGGGACCATAGTTTTGACAACCGCCCAGCTGAGTTCATGCCAGCAGGGAGGAAGTCCAGTCAGCAGCCTTGACTTGGTAACCCACACTCTGCTGGTAATTCCAACTCTGGGGGACCCACCAGTAGACTTTGGTCCTGCGATGTCCTGTAATTTAATCAAAATGTCATCTTCGACCCCAGGCGCAGCGCAATGTAGTCTAGATTGCACCTGACCCTCAACCCTTGTGATCATACTGCACAAGCGGATGCTCATCACGGAGACATTGAGTTGCGGACATTCATCACGACCTCGGCACGATGCGAGGGCTGCTCTATTGAACAGACATGCTTTCGAGTGTCCAAACCCAAGGCTTCACTTGAAACCATTTCGAAGGTTTGCACACCTCATGTCTTGTTTTGGATCCAGCTTTTTATCAAGCGCCCCCCCCCCCCCATGCAACGAAAAGGTCGAGCTTCGAGTCGCGAGAACATGTGGGACGGAGGCCGCGAACAACCTCACACCTAAAGACCAAGAGCAGCCGAGTTCTCACGACAAACTGCCCCTGGCCAAGAGCACGGGAGGCTAGTCTCTGCCTGTGCTTGATGCTGTGGAAGACTTGGCAAGTGGGGTTGGAATTGTAAGTAGGGGTCAGAGATGTCGGAAGAGAGAGAGGGAGAGAGAGAGAGAGAGAGAGAGAGAGAGAGAGAGAGAAAGAGAACGATAAAGATACGGATAAACATAAAGATAAAAAGAGGGAGAGCGAGAGAGGGACAGAGAGAGAGAGAGAGAGACAGAGAGATAGAACACAAAAAGAGGAGACAGAGGCGATGTACAGACAGATGAAGATTCACATGTCGTCGTCAACTTCTTGCATCACAGATATCACCGGATGACTTTCCCCGATCCGTCATCATAAGTTTGCGTCTTGTATCAAGGCTGATATATAGGCTGCTTGTGCTGTGCCCGCAGGTGCTTCCTGGCAGGGTCTGAGAGGCTTGGCGATGGATAGGGGGTCAAGGGCTTGAAACCAGGTCCCTCCGGGCAGTTTACAAAATAAGTCAATCCTGTGATGGCAGTCGGGCGACGTACTTCGCCAGTGTCCCGGACGCCGGAGCCATATTCACAGCTGCTAGTGGGTTGGGCTTCGGCGTCGTGGGGTCCTAAGGCGTAGTCCTAAGATCTCTCAATGCTTTAACTCTTGGAACTCGAAGTCCCAGAACCTAGAATGTAAACCGGACACTGAACTATTCTGTCATCTTTATCCCCAGCCCAACTTGCGACACTGCCCACCGCTAAGACTTAATATCCTTTCCACACCGCATGACACAGGAACTGTGTCAACTCATGGTGCGTCGACTCTGGGAGTTCATGGATGTTGCTGGGGCTTGTCTGCGGTACAGAAGCCCTCAAACTCCTAAACACCGAAGTCATACGCTCTAAAGCACTAGCCCTCGGCTCCAGTCCAAGTCCAAGCCAAGTCTTCATGCCCAAACCCCCTCCGATGCGAGACGGAGGTCTGCTAATCCGAAATGGCTTCGATACGGTTGATGATCTAACTCCTGCATGACTTTAAGGACCCTAAACTATAGGAATTATGGTATATTCCTTATGATGGGTAATGCAAGATTTATATCATGAACAGTAACATTGGGTTCAGGGGTTCAGGAACTCCCCTACGCCCTTATATAACCCTAAACCGTTTGGCAACATTAGGGGGGAATGTAGATGCCTGAGTCAAACACCAACATTGTTTGTTAGGGCTGATTCCTGCTAGTGCTTGTAATACCCACTCTGATCATGAAGGCCCCTAAATTACGCCCTGTAGGGTTTAGTGATATTCAGGGGGCTTCGCGGCGAAAAGGCCTCAAGCATTTAAGATATATAGTCTCAGGAACTTACTAGGTGTCGATTTCAGCAGGTCTCTTATATTAAACATTAAGGGAAATGAACAACTATCCCAAATCGAAATCTAAATCCTAATTTTGTAAACATAAACCCGAATTAACAGAACCCCAAGATCAGGGCTGACCACAACCCATAGCTCTGCAGCCTACCCAGCGCCCTGCAAAGCTGTGCAAGCCCCTGCCCCAAGCCTTACAGGATCAGATGTTGGTTTCGGGTTGCACTTGTTTGGTTTAGAGTTTAGGGTTGGTGCTACGTTAGGTAAGAAGTTCTAACGAAAATCGCTGTGTAGATGCCACGATCTATCGACCCTCAATTCTGATCAACCAGGGGAGTGCCTGGAATTGAAGCTCGTACTTCCAAAGAACAGCACTATATTGAGAATACGAAACATAAATCAAAGTTAGTGTGGCTGCCAGATACCTTAAGCTTCCAAACTCAACCCCAAGCTCAAAGCATAAACCCATAGCCCTAAACACTACCTAAATATTCTAGGCGTTGCAACTTTGGGGCCCTAGCCCGCGCTGGAGTCAGGTCAACATGGACGGGACGCCAAAGTCGCAACTTACTGAAATCCGATCCCTTTCATGCAGAGACCTCCGCGCGTGCCAGTTTTCCACTGTAGGTGGCCGATGCCGGGTGTACGGTGAAACGGATGGTCATCATGCTTGTGCACGTGATCCATCAGCGCTCATAGTCAGGGTTTGGGAAGCTTCAGCGACTTTTCCGCCCAAGGCTTCAATGCAAGCGGTTGCCAGCAACAGGCGCACTTACGGGCGATTCTTCCTCGTGGGCCCTGAGGCTCAGGTCATATGTCGGACCGAAAGAGTCTGCCCACTGTGGTCTGTGGCCTTGTCATGCCCAACAGCGCAGCTCGTGAAAGCGATGCAACTCTGACACTTGGGGGGGCGCACAGCGTGTGGCTGGCTGGGCACATGGCTTCGACGTCGCCAAAGCTTGTCTCGATCACCCGCATATCAGCGGCAAAGCCGGCAAGCCTGCCGACAGCAATCCTGCGGCTGAAGAGGCGAAGGCAGCAGGACCCTCGCCTAGTGACTACTCTTATGGCCTGCATGGAAACAGTGCGCAGAAGCTTAGTGCCATCTTTAGCTGCGACGGGTCACGTTCCACCCCCCTTCCCACAAGGGATTTCCGGAGCATCTCCGGCAAACAGAGCGTTGTGTGAGAAGGCACGACAAGTATCCAGCTGGAGGCAACAAGAAGACGAGCCGGGCATGATTCAATTCATGCTCTGATGCAGAGGAGCAACTATGTGCTCTATTGAGCGGTGCATCGGTGCTCTGTCACGCAGCCTTACTTGTGGCCCGTCTTTGAAGAGACCACGAGCCGTCAACCCTCATTGAAGGGCCACTGCAGAGCAGAAAGAAACTGCCCTGCCTGCCAAAGCAGAGGATAACTGAGGATCGGGTTGGACAGTCAAGTGGCCCAGAGCAGGGGTCAGGGGTCAGCAGAAAGATACTATAGGAACCAAAGAAGAGAGGCTCAGTCTTTTGCGGAATGTATGAGATTTGGTCCTCGTCAAGGCAGCTGCAGCTTGACAGGCTACTTTTGCTGTAGCCCTGGAAGAGGGACCAACCCGCCAGCGGCTTGAAGTTGTCTGCTGAGATCCTTTGAGGCCATAGCGACACCATCGGCCCGCAAGACCAGGACGAAAAGCGCACTGCCTGGGATTTTGGTGTCGTGGCTATGTCCAGGAGCGTTCTTGGAAGAGTTGCTTGATAGAGTTTCACCTTCAGCCGGAGCGAAGAGCTTGCACATCTAAGATTAAGATGTTTCAGCGTCTGAAGCTGCAGTTTGGCCTCACCCGTTGCCAAACGCCGGACGGAAATCTTGGAATTGGGGAGGCCCGTTCTGCGTGTAGCATGACAAAAGAGGGAACTGCTGTCCTCGCAGACAAACTGTGCCCGCTGTGCCCGGGATCGACACGAACTTCTCGTTTCAGCTCGTTGAGGCTCTAGAGCCAGAGATTTTCTGCTCGCTTCTGAATGGTTTAGGGTTTATGGTTGATGTAGAGGGACAAGTCTGCCAACTATTATCTTACGCGTATGTTGGCGGAGTTTTCCCAAAAGCTGACAAAGAATGCAGGGCACAGGTGCGGACCACTGCGCAGACTCATCTTAGTGGATGGCTTGGCCGCCGATAAAATTCGATGGCCCAAGCTCATCCTGATACTCGCAGTGCCTTGCAAAGCTGGACACAGAGCATAAAAGTCGGCCCGGGAAGCCCTCTGTGGCGCGCGAATCCCTGGCTTGATCCGGCCGGAGAAGTTTGTGCTTGGGCCAGGGATTTTGGGAATTTCACGGTGTAGCCTGGAAGGTCTGAGGAGTTTTCTGACAGCACAGACAGCAGAGCCTCCACCATCGAATTGACTTGGCGTTGACTTGCTGGGCCCTGATGTCGGGCGTAGAGTTCCACGGAGCCAGTGAAGCTGCTTCTAACCGGTGTGTTCAGTACAACAGTCTGATTTTGATCCCTGTGCGACATCGTGCAACTGGAGAGGTCGGATCTGGCTGTGGCCGGGCTTCTCTTGTGTTCAAAACCGCGGACAGCGATGGCAGCTCCTTAATAAGACTCTATAGGCCATGCTAACTGCTAGTATAGCACGTATGCAGCACCGTCGTGCCCGGCAGTTGCCGAACCTTGCTTCAGGACTGCACAAAACATCAGCGCGCTCATGCACGAGGGTTGCTTGATGCTTGCAGAGAGATCTAGAATCAACCTGCTTTTGAATGCTTTGAGCGAAAGATGCACTCATCTGAATCTTGACAAATAACATAGCCTGACAAACCGGAGGTTGTCCTGAGACATCTGTGGTCTGATGCCTGCGAGAAGGCACCCGACTGCGAAGGAGATTGAGCCTTGCTTCTCGCAACGCGTCCTGGGCATCCGACTGCAGGGTCATGGCAGCACGAGATGTATTTAGTGTATTTCAACCATTCGGACCTTATGGACTTATATTGGCAGCCTTTTCCCGATGCGACATGGCATCAGTTGCCGCGACCTTCGGTCAGCATTTCAATGTGAAGCGATTGAGTCTGGTGTGTTCAGATACAGCTCTCTGCATCCAGAACAATCATCACGACTTCACTGCGAATTTTGCATTCCCATCTTCTTGGAACGATGCCAAATTCTTTGCACGGCACCTGCTGTCCTGCGACAGGCTGCAAGCAATTTCACACCACCTTGGGAACAAGCCGTGCAGCGCGTTTAGACAACAACTTCTGCTGCCGCGTTGTTCGGCATGCTGCTGCAAACAAGTCAAGAGGATGATGTGCACCAGAATCACATCTCACTTGCACCGCCGCTTACCCTCGTCCGCGAGATTCTACAGAATTGGTGCTGAAATTGGTGCTTCATGACCAGGTGCAGATTAAAAGGGCAGCTGTGCAAATGCTGGGCCTGTATGACGCAGGGTGTCTACTGCAACACCACTTCTCATCGGCGGTCCTGCGCACATCTGAATTGTTCTCGCATCGACACTACTGACATGCGAAAGAAGCCCTGAAGCCCAAGCGCGGGCAACAAAGCCCAGCAATGCAGTGATTCCGGCCAGTCTTCAATCTTACAGCGACTTGGGTTTAAGGAAGCAGGCCCTGCCACGGAGCCTACGAGTTGTCAACACTTCGATTTAGATGCGAGTTCCTTCGCAATAAGCCTCTTCCAGAATCAGCTATAGCATTACTAACCCGAACATTATGCGTCAAGCAGGCTGTGGAAAGATATTTTCTCAGCTGCTCCATGCAGTGTCACTGGTCCCAGTTTGCGAACTCAAGGGGCCGAGGGTTGAAACCAGACCATGGCAAAAACGAAAACAAACCATCACATCACGAACTGGAAGTGTTGACTACTGGCGGGGTCCATTGGTGCATCTGCGATGGCAACGTGATGCATAGCTCCTCTGATGCTCGGTGCTCGCAAGTCAAGGCACCTTTTCGAACGCACTGAAGCCGCAGAGTTCAAGCTGAAAACCCTAGGATCTGATGATGCATACATTTAGGCTTTTGGGCTCAAAGACCATGCTCTACAATGCTTTTGGGCTATTTTGATCCCTAGGGATAGTGCGTGGGGAACTCCAACCTCGTCCACGACGACATCGCCGGAGAAGCACGCAACAACCTGCTACTGGGAATTTAGGCTTAGGGCAACATACCTTATTGTTGGGCTGGGGATTCTGCGCGGCAAGCAGCACAACATTTGGAGGTATCTGGCGAAGAAGGCACACGGAGGTGGAGTCGCAAATCGAAGTCTCGCTGTCGTGCGACAGGCATGAAACGCCAGTTGCTGTTCGTCCTGCAAGGTCGGCCGAGGATGCGAGGTGTCCACGCAGCTTCTGCTTGGAGAGTATCGCTGACCAGAACTTTGAGAACCCGACTCACAGGCTTCGCGATTTATCGGAGTATGGGGACCATAATTATTGGGAATTTATATAGGGACTACCATAAGGACCCATTCCCCCCTTCCCTACTCAGCACCAGGGCTTTATGGACTCCCAGCCACCCCAATCACCTCTTGCCTCGATGTGTGTCTGAGAGGCCCGCGATCTCGAAGAAAGCCGTATGTCTGCGACAGGCATTTCCGGCAGAAGTAATTAATTCAGCAATCTGTGTGCTGAAAGGCAGCTGTATCGTGATTCGGGAACTGTGCTCTAACAGGTGCTAAGCCACGATTTATGTCACGAGGGAAGGTCAGGGGCAGGGCTCGATTGCAGCAGCTCGCTAGGGATGAAGCTCCCTGTCAGTCATACAGGCAACGCAGGCCTTATGGAGGCCATGCCAACTGATTCAGGGCGTAGAATTCGGGTTCAAAGCTCTATGAGCATCAGCTTGGTATTCAAGCTAATGTCTCCTGCGATGCAGCGAAGGCTGCTTATCAAAGTGTGCCCTGGAGCAAAGCTGTCCTTGACACTTGACGCAATTGAGGTCCATGACACTGCGATTGATGCAGGGTGACTTCGAGAGCTTGGGATCCGCGTGGTCGGTGCACTCAACACGATGCATCTGAAAGCTTGCTCTGCACTTCCACAGAACTTGGGCCTTCTCTTCCGAGCAGGGGGGATCAAGACAAGCTTCGCAGACGTCGTCTCCAGCACATCGGCTGATGCGGCCATCAAGACAGAATCCTAACAACCCGAAACCCTGTCTTGCAGAAGCAAAGCCTAGATTTTTTAGAAGACCTGCTTCTGGAAGGCGACTTCGCAGCACCAGTCAGACACTTCGAGTTTCGCCTTTGAGTGCTTTTCCTAGGAACTCCGGGCTCAGAAGAAGCAACCAATCCTTGGAGAAACCCGTAAGGGAGCCCTTACAGCAACCCTTGAAGGAGGATCCAAACATTATTCGGCTTCGCAGCCTGGAAGTGTCCAGCAAAATCCCAGTTTAGTCCTGGCATCCTTACGTGGCGCTGAAACAGATGTGCCAGTAGCTCGCAGCTTCAACAGGACTTGAACCATCTGCAGCTATTGCAACTGTCCCGAAGTATCAAAGAACTTGAAGTCCTCAGGTTGAGGCGAGGTCGTGCACACTGTCCGGAGGACAGTGTGCACGACCCCGCCTCAAGCCCTGCTAGCATGCTGTCTTCTACAAGTGCGGTTTGGGCCTGGGCCTTGCGCAGATATGTAGCCACAGCCTGATGGCGCGGTCTGGGCCATGTCCGTGCAGAGAGCACCAGGATTGCTGCGTGCCGGAAATGCCTGGTTTTCTTCTGCGGGAAGAGTGGCGGAGCGCACGAGACTGCAAGTTGGAGGCCAACAACAACTACAGAACCCAAAGGTACTGCGGATAAGGAAAGTCGGGGCATGCAGAGAACACAAAGCTTCCATGCTGCTTTGCAGATGACTTCGCGCAAGGTCGCGTGCGTCGATGATGGAAACCGCAGAAGTACAGAGCTCTTGAGACCCATGCTGTGGCAGGCTTCACGCAATCACGACCGCCCGGTGACAGCAATGGCTGAGCTTTTGAAGCAACAACAAGGCATGCGTCTTTGCCATCCAGCATGAGGCTATTGCCGTGAACTTGCATCTTGGAAGCTTCGTTGCAAGAACGTGACTTTGAGGACGCACGCGACCAGAGGGCCTTCACAGGTGTGGTCAGGGCAGCGGCAGCCATCGAAGAGTGCAAACTGCACATACACTCATTCTGCAGATTCTGGGCTCGCCCCTCTGCCGTCCGCGGCTTCAAAGATGCCTCAAGACAGTGTGCATAGAGCAGTTATTAGACAAGCCTGCACAAGCAAAGACAGGGTGTGTTAGCATTCGATATGACTCGACAGAGCATGCTGGGCATCAGCCCGAATATGCAATGCAAGGAACGCAAACAACCGGATCTTGAACGAGCATTCCCAACCATGGTGGAGCAGACTCTGCCGCCCTGCTGCGAGCAGTTGAGAAGCACATAGGAAGTGCGTGCAACACTTCGCATGCCGAGAAATGAGACAAAAGCACGAAGGCTTGACTACTAGGGCATAAGACATAGGCATGCCTGCAGCATGCGGCATCCTGTCCATGCCATGACAGGGGGAAACACGCCGAGAATCATAGTGGACCTGCACAGCAAGGGATATTTACATGGTACGTTGACGGTTGCTTCCCGCCACTGCGGAGCATCTGGATGTTGGACGTGGCTTACCTCTCAGCCGATGATGTCCTGGCATGCAAATTTTTCGTGGCAGAGAGAGCCAGCATGCTTCAAGCTGCCACAAACTAAACCCACCCCATATTCTCATCTCGCAATCACTGCAGCTGGAGCGAGTCGGGCGCCCTAGTTGCAAACTGCAGCGGCGGGCAGTGTCGCCTTGGATAAGAAGCTTATAGTTTGCAGCAGTCATAAAACTTGGCTGCAAGAGCTTACCGGGCCTATTGCCCTGGACACCAGGTGGCCAGCTCGGACGTGGGTCAACACAGGTTGACAGATCAGGGGCCCATGCATTGCACTTACTGGAAAGGGGCGCTTCACACCGGCATCTGAACATCGGCCCACGGCCTGCGGTTCTGAATGCTTGTGATAAATATTTAAAATAAAGCTCATTTGAGTCAGCTTTTTTAAGGGTCAAGCCGTCCCCAAGGTAATGGAGCTCCCTTGCACCGAAACTTCTGGCACCTGTGACGAAGGCTCTCGACCAAAGCGCACTCTTCCTGCTCGATAGCCTGGGCCATCCTGCAGCCGCCAGCAATCCGAGCGCCTGGGCAGTCGCTCAAAAGATCGCTGATCGCAGAATTCCCTGACTCCCAGACCTGTGTCGGCAGGGAGATGTGACATGTCGGGACATTGACAAGTGACCATATACAGTCACCTCGGGCGATAACGATTGCTCTCCCAGCATGAAGCCTTGTGACCACCCCAGGATCTGAGGATGACAGTTTCAGCGAGAATGATGGGATCAAGTGACAAGTGACTCAGATCTGCGTTCAAGCTTAGGAAAGCCGACCGCCAGCAATCTGAGCGCCTGGACAGTAGCTCAAACGATCGGCTGAAAAGACAAAAGCAGCTGCTTTCAGTCTGTGTGTATAGGACTTAAGACGTCGGGGTTTTGTGGATGAGACCGTATGGGGTTTAAGTTTAATCATGTCTCATGTCTGAAACGGACATTCACAAGGCACTCGGTGGTCGCAAGCTCATCGACAAAGCTGTGGGTTTATGACCCCACGGATCTGTGGATGACGGTTGCAGCGAGAATGACGGAGTCGTGACTCAGATCTGTGTTCAGGGTCTGGAAAGCCGCCTTGCGGTGGCTTCCGAGACCTGTGTCAAAAGGCAAACCTGGAATGCCGGGACATTGACAAGTGACCATAGCATATAGGGTCACCTGTGCGATTCCCCAAACGATACCCTCCCGAATCGCCAGTTCTTATATCTTACACAGGCAGCCAGCGAGTCGCACAATTGATCTGTATGCAGAACTCTGCCGCCTCACAGTCAGCATTTGCACTGTCGCAGCATGATGTGTCCACCTGCAGGCTGGGATTAACGAACATTGTTGCAGTGTAGTGTTTGGGTTCATGGGGTCAGGGCAAGTCGGAGCAGGCTTTTGTGCCAAAGCGCTGCAGGACCAAGTCCGTCCCGGTGGAGGGGCCCGGCTTTGGGGAGATGCGGCGGGAAGCAGATCGCCGACAGCCACCACCTTTCTGCAGTCTAGGCGCCTCCCCACTACCTCGGCTCGTCAAGGTCTCAAGCTCCGTAAGCCCTGACCCAAACCCCAAACCCCTGAACCCGAATATGAACTCCTAAACCCCACACTCTAACTAAACCGCTGAACCCTGAACCCAGTTAGACCGGGCCTTTGGACAGGTTTGCTCTTGGACTTAAGCTCTTCACTCCATAGTTCGCGAGCATTCGGGAAGCAACTATGTTCAGGGTTTTGTTCAGCCCTATATGGCCAATAGGGTTGAGGGGATTCGGGCCGCATTATAACTTGGGCCTAGAAGCTCCTGATGCATCAGGAGATGCTGTAACCGAAGCCCTTAAGCAAGCAAATCCCGATTCCCAGGTCCGCTCTGGAACTGCGTAAAGGAAGATATTCTAATACCAGATAGGAACTGCGTAGCAACAGCCAGGGGCAGTATTTGGGATGTTGTCAACATGCTTGTTCCCAAAACTGACGTCATGTTACAAGTAGAACACATGCCACTGCCTTAGTATGCAAAGGTCAGTTGCTCAACAGCCGGGTGAACTAGAACACACATTTGTGGCAACCATAAACAGCAAACAGCAGCGGTTGCATTATCAGGATGTGGATGGATATGGGGATTCTCAGGAAATAAACAAAGCACCCCAAAGCAGTCCCAACGGTAGTGACCGCTCTGTAAACCCAAAAGTTAAGTATTAAGATCCCTAAACCCGAAACCCTAAACCCTCCAGTCTGCATCCGGGGAGCTCCGCCACCAGTTTCACATTTCTGACCCCCTGCAGAATTCCGTATCGGATATGGGAGCTTCCGAAAATTAGGGGTACCTTATTTGGGGGTCCTTTTGTAATAAGGATCCTATACTATTTAGGGTACTATATTAGGGTCCTCTATTTTCGGAAACCCCCAAAACGGGCTTGAAGGCTCTTTTGTCGGGAAGGTTGGTGTTGCCGTTCGGAGCTCGGGGCTCTTGTTGGAGCCATTGAATCCAGCAAGCAATGCCAGTGTAACCGGAGGGGGAGGAGGCGGTAAAGGTATCGTTCACAACGGAGTTGCTTCCGCGAATCGCCACTAAGGGCATGGGTTCTTGTTGGGGCAGTAATCCCACCGCTGGGTTTCGCGTGGGGATAGATTCGAGAGCGGCGGCCCAAACTGGATTTCTGGAATGCAAGGATGAAGGCATCGACTCAGACTTGTCTTAGACAAAATAACTTCTATAGCCCTTAGGCTTAGACAGCAGCTTGCAAACATTCATTGGCTCATGTGAAGCAACTGGTTACTGAATAGGTTGCTGTTTGTAGACGTGGTCATTTTTGGCGGGCGTCTCATCCTTAGCCTGGCCAACTGTGCGTTCCGGGCCGGAAGCTGATGTAGAAAATGGCAACCCCGTCCATGCAGCATTCTGCTGCGAAGCTGGAACTCAAAATCTATGTCTTAAGAAATATCTCGGCGATTAACTAGTTGTTGATATAATCTGCAGCAAACATTTACGGAAACGATGCGGCTTGCAAACTAGAACTTCGAAATCAGCATGCAAACAGACCTGGAGTATGTCAACAACAAGACACGAAGCGCATACTCAGGAAAGGTCTTGGAAAGACCCCAGATGCTCCGCATAGAGGGCTCTTCAAACTCAGCACAGAAGAGGAAAGCCAACGAGGCACACCAGCAATACACATCGTGGCTCAAAAAAGGGAAACGCTTTAGGTTCAGCAAGCCGGACAAAAGGTAATACAGGTGTAGATGTAAGTATAAGGCTCGCCACGAAGTGCTGCCGTGAAGCTGTGCTTTCAGAGACATGTTGAGCATTCAGGTTCAGGGCATTTGGCTTGGAGAGTCTTTCTTCAACCCGTCCTGAATGTTCAGCTTTGACCGGTCGTGCCCAATGTTGCCGCACACCTGAACTCGTTGGTTTAGGGTTTAGGGTCTGGGTGTCGGATGCAGCAACTCTGCGTCAAGGGCAGCAGCCAGCAAATTCGAAAAGCATGACCGACGTCAGCAAGCACTATCCAGCTCACCACAAAGCCAACCTCCACCAACATCTTGGCAACAACATCGCCATCGTCCCACAATCACTATCATCATGTAATCATCGTCTTTATCTTCATCTTTACAATAATCCTGAGCATCATCTTGCTCTTCCCCATCTTCATCTGCGTCTGCATTGGGGTCAGCATGACGAGCCTCAACATCGTCACCGCCATCAGCATCACCAACATCATCATCATCATCATCATCATCACCACCACCATCGTCTGGTTCTACATCAGCACCAGGAGTCTCATCATCGCCACCGCCACGATCATCACAATCATCATGATCATTTTCACCATCATCATCATCACCATCACCTCCATAATCATCATCAACATCAGAGTTGTCCTCGTTGCAGTCGTCCTGACTGTCTAGATTCGTCATCAAGCTCCAGACATAGAAAGGCTTTTGTGCAGGGAGTTTGGGCTGGACCCAAGAGTAACCTACTGTGGGAATACAATCGGTGCCCTTTTGGGTTAAAGGGTGCTATAAGAGAGCCTAAACCCTGAAGCAGGGAATAACGGCCTACTCTGGCTCCTTGTAGACCCTAAACCCTAAATCCTAAACCCTAAATCCTAAACCCTAAATCCTAAACCCTAAATCCTAAACCCTAAATCCTAAACCCTAAACCGGGTCCTAGAGGGGTGTACAAAGTCATACCGCTGCCGGAGGATGGACGGGGAAGCTTGGAGGTTCCTGAGCAATGTAGGAACCTGATTGAGAGACCTTGGGCCTTCATTAGGGTTCCTTTAAATTTATAGGGGGTCTAGAAGGGTTCCTATACGGGATCTACAATTTGGGTACCATAATTATGTAGGAACTTAAATAAGCAACCTTGGGCCTGTTTTAGGCTGCCTTATATGAATTCTACTAAATTGCGCGTTATAGGGCTGGGGTTTATTAATCAGGTTCCTACATTAGCTATAAGCAGATTTATGCAAGTTGGATAGCTACAGTTGTAGCCTATAGTAGGGGACATATAGCTGCACTTACAAGTACCCATGAACCTCCAAGAGAGTGGTTGATGACATGAATCCTGCACTACCTCAATGGCCCTAAACTATGGAACTTACGGTATATTCCTTATGATGGGTAATGCAGGGTTTATATCATCAACCGGAGCTGACGAAGCTTGAGCTCGATTTCAAGCGATCACACACTGCTCAAGCTTCCAGCGCAGCAAGGGCCGCGGTGTACTAGCACAAGAATGGCTCTTGAATCATTGAACCCCACAACTAAGTCTTAAGCTCCACACCCTAAAGCACTGAACCCGGTTCGACTTTTACGCAGGTATCGGAAAACCCTCCGAGGGCCACTGGAGCCATTAATCTATAGAAGATTGAGCGCTGAGGGGTATGCTGGCCTGCAGTTTCTGTACATATACCGTTGATTATCGGTTTTCGTCCACCTGCGGACGTTGGACGCGGGTCTAGAACAGACCCCACATGTTTGCGAATTCGTCGGATTTTCTTCCAAACAGCCTTGAAGATTAAGCGAGGGGCACTGAGAGGAACTCTCGTAGGAAGCCTAAAATAGGGGCCTGATTGATTATTTAGAATAGGGTTTTGTGGCCCATGGTACTATATCTATAATAAGAAACCCCCAAAGAGTATAGGTAATTCTTAAGGCCCCTACATTAGTGAGGCTGTTCGGTAACCCACTGGGAAAAAGTATCTACTTTTTTGGGCTTCTTATTTTATAATAGGAACCCAGAAACCTCAAAGTAAAAAAGGGTACCACTGAACAGCCTGGTTAGTGAGGAACCCTAACCCTAAAGGGTCAAGGCACGGTGATCGCAGAGTTGTGTCTGTCATCCTCGTGATGCCGGCTTCTCCAATCCTGGAGACTCGCCGGTTGAGGCTTTCGGGATTAGGTTTAGGGTTTTAGGAATAGGGTTTAGGGTTTCGGTTTAGGGTTTTGGGGTTTAGGGTTTAGGGTTTAGGTTTAGGGTTAGGGTTTAGGGTTTCGGGTTTAGGGTTTAGGTTTAGGGCTTAGGGTTTAGGTTTAGGGTTTCGGGTTTCGGTTTAGGGTTTAGGGTTTAGGGTTTCGGTTTAGGGCTTAGGGTTCAGGTTTAGGGTTTCGGTTTAGGGTTTTAGGGTTTAGGGTTTAGGGTTTAGGGTTTAGGGTTTAGGTTTAGGGTTTAGGGTTTAGGGTTTCGGGTTTAGGTTTATGGTTTAGGGTTAGGGTGATTTTTTTTAAGTGCAATGACGCCCATTTCTCCAAAGCCCGCCTACCCAAAAGAGGGCGGGTTTTGGGGTTTCGGGTTCAGGCTACAGGATTAAGACCAGGATCATGTACAGCTGGTCTTCTGTGTTATTACATACAAACCGGCTGGCTACTCTTCTTGTAGCAACTCTGTTTCAGGAGAAGCTAGACCTAAGCAACCTAGGAATAAAAAGGGTGCCCTGTTTGGGGTAAAGGGGGTTATAAGGGAACCTAAACCATCAAAAAGGGAATAAGGGCCTACTCTGGGTCCTGGGAAGACACTGCGCTTGCATGTCAGCCAGAAACAAGTCCTGGGAATGGTGGAACACATGCCTCTCAAAACATGACCTAAACCCTAAACCCTAAACCCTAAACCCTGAACCCTAAGGCCCCCAAAGCCCGAAACCCCTAAACCAGGCGCACGTTCCCCCCACTTTGTCCCTAGAGCCTTCGAGCTCTTTAGCCCGAGCCCTGGAAGAGTACATAGAAATCCGAGCCGCTAGCCTGGAAAGCGGAAGCCTCTTTGCAAGGAGATGATCGGTCCCCAACGCTTAAGCCTCAACCCGAAACCCCGAAAAATCCGAATGACATAAACCCTACCCTAAAACCCTAAACCCCTAAACCCTAAACTCTAAACCGTAAATCCCTAAACGCGCAAAACCAGTACTCTGTGCTGCTTGCTACTACGCTGAGTAGTTAGTAGCAACTGAGAACCTACCAAGACAACCACACGCCTCCTGTCTTGCTCGTAAATGCCATTCACGGCCTCAGGGACACGGGAATGAAAGTAACATTCAGGAGCCAGTGCAAAAGCGCCCCTCCCCCCAAAAGCAAAACGGCATGTCCTGTTTGATACCTCGTTGGCCCCAACCCTAAACTCCCTAAACGGTCAGCCGAAAGCCTCTCATCTTAAACTGTCGACTTGAGATTGGGCTTACTACAAGTAGCCGACCACCCGATTCGCCAACAAGTTGCTGGTTTAGCTCCAAGACGAATGGTCAACGGTCACTACATCTAGTCGCCATCGTAGTTCCGGTTTGCGGTTCACGTAGCAAAGGTGAGGTTTAGGATCTTATAAAGGGATTGTAGACCTAAGCCCTTACTGCAAAGACCCGTGTCTTTTATTGTAGGTAGAATCTCTTTGACAGAGGTCGGAAGTCAGAGGATCAACCGCCCAAGCCTCACAACTTCATGCTTGCACCCCCACGCTCAGAATGCCTGTTCGCCAAACGTGCTATCGTTTCGACATGTTTCGACAGAACTTAGGGCCTCATTACACCCGCCCGGAACAGCATGAAAGCCGCCGCTATCTTCAGGCTCAGTCCTCTACTGCTTACTGAGTAGTGGCAACTGAGAACCTACGAAGACAACCACGCGCCTCCTGTGCTTGGTCGTGAATGCCATTCATGGCCTCAGGGACACGGGAATGAAAGTAACATTCAGGAGCCAGTGCAAAAGCGCCCCCAAAAGTGAAACGGCATATCCTGTTTTGATAGCTCGTCAGCCCCGACCGTAAACTCCCTAAACCGCCAGCCGAAAGCCTCTCATCTTAAACTGTCGACTTGAGATTGGGCTTACTACAAGTAGCCGACCACCCGGTTCGCCAACAAGTTCCTGGTTTAGCTCCAAGACGAATGGTCAACGGTCACTACATCTAGTCGCCATCGTAGTTCCGGTTTGCGGTTCACGTAGCAAAGGTGAGGTTTAGGATCTTATAAAGGGGTTGTAGACCTAAGCCCTTACTGCAAAGACCCGTGTCTTTTATTGTAGGTAGAATCTCTTTGACAGAGGTCGGAAGTCAGAGGATTAACCGCCCAAGCCTCACAACTTCATGCTTGCACCCCCACGCTCAGAATGCCTGTTCGCCAAACGTGCTATCGTCTCGACGGAACTTAAGGCCTAATTACACCCGGAACCTTATGAAAGCGGCCCCTATCTTCAGGCCCCAGTACTCTACTGCGTCCCGAGTAAGTAGTAGCAACTGAGAACCTGCAAAGACAACCACGCGCCTCCTGTGCTTGGTCGTGAATGCCATTCATGGCCTCAGGGACACGGGAATGAAAGTACCATTCAGGAGCCAGTACAAAAGCGCCCCCAAAAGTGAAACGGCATGTCCTGTTTTGATAGCTCGTCAGCCCCGGCCGTAAACTCCCTAAACCGCCAGACGAAAGCCTCTCATCTTAAACTGTCGACTTGAGATTGGGCTTACTACAAGTAGCCGACCACCAGATTCGCCAACAAGTTGCTGGTTTAGCTCCAAGACGAATGGTCAACGGTCACTACATCTAGTCGCCATCGTAGTTCCGGTTTGCGGTTCACGTAGCAAAGGTGAGGTTTAGGATCTTATAAAGGGATTGTAGACCTAAGCCCTTACTGCAAAGACCCGTGTCTTTTATTGTAGGTAGAATCTCTTTGACAGAGGTCGGAAGTCAGAGGATCAACCGCCCAAGCCTCACAACTTCATGCTTGCACCCCCACGCTCAGAATGCCTGTTCGCCAAACGTGCTATCGTTTCGACATGTTTCGACAGAACTTAGGGCCTAATTACACCCGCCCGGAACAGCGTGAAAGCGGCCCCTATCTTCAGGCCCAGTCCTCTACTGCTTACTGAGTAGTGGCAACTGAGAACCTACGAAGACAACCACGCGCCTCCTGTGCTTGGTCGTGAATGCCATTCATGGCCTCAGGGACACGAAAGAAAGATCAAGGATCTATAGCCCGCGAGGTGAGCCGTACCTCCCTTGTAGTTCCTTGCGTGATGAATGCTTTTGAAGCAGGTTTAAGTTTAAGGTCTCGATCTTACAGGAAGAGCAGGGTCGCAGCCCTACACCTTAAGAACAAAGATGTATAGTAACCCGTGTAGTAAAACACTAAACCGATCGCGAAAACCAGGTCCTTCGACGAGGTCCGAAGCCTGCTGGGCTCTGAAACAAAAACCCTAAACCCCGAAACCCGACACCCCTAAACCCCTGAACCCTAAAGCCCTAAACCCTAAACCCCTAAACCCTAAACCCCTAAACCCCTAAACCCTAAACCCCTACACCCCTAAACCCTAAACCCCTAAACCCTAAACCCCTAAACCCCTAAACCCCTAAACCCTAAACCCCTAAACCCTAAACCCTAAACCCCTAAACCCCTACCTAAACCCTGAATCCTAAACCCTAAACCCCTAAACCCTAAACCCCTAAACCCCTAACCCCTAAACCCCTAAACCCTAAACCCCTAAACCCTAAACCCCTAAACCCCTAAACACTAAAACCTAAACCCCTAAACCCCTAAAACCTAAACCCCTAAACCCTAAACCCTAAACCCTAAACCCCTAAAGCCTAAACCCTAAAGCCCCAAGCCGAGCCGAAGATGACCAAAGCAAGCTGAGACATCCCCAGAGCTGGAGATTTACCAACTGCGGCTTCCTGTTAGGATGCTAAAGGGAACTCCAGAAAAACAGGGGACCCTAGTATAGTACCCTAAGTAGTAGGATCCTTATTATAAAGACCCCAAATAACGTACCCCTAAAGGGAACATTTAAGGTATGTTCCTTAATAAAGGGATCTTGGAAGGTCTGGGCAGCTATCAGGAGAATTCCCAAACGGGCTTAGGGTTTAGGGCTTAGGGTGTTAGTGCTTAGGCACTAAAGGGAACTCCAGAAAGTTGGAATATGGCTTAATGGTAGGATCCCGTATAATTTACCTTAAAGGGGTTACGATAATGATATTCCAACTTTCTGGCGTCTACTGTACCATCAAAGGGGAAAAGTACCCTATAATGGAGCCTTAGTTTAGGGCTCTTAGGGTTCCTTTGAAGGGATCTATAAGGGTTTAGGGTTTAGGGGAAAAGGAGGGACTCTTAATGGGGACCCTACCATATAATGGGGCTATATACTGGGGAATATTAGCTATATTAAGGGTATATACCTAGGGGTCCTTATTAAGGGTCCCTCCTTTTACCCTTGGATACCAGGTACCACCATGCTAGAGTCTCTATGCCAAAGATCTTTTCAGATATTTCCCGCGTACGCCCGCATAGGATATGACACCGCCTGAAGGCCAGCAGCCGTGGATTCTGCCCAGAATGTCTGAAACCCATACCTTAGGCCTGAAACCCTAGGCTTGACAGCCCACAAGTCTGCAAAACCTCATGCCAATGATGTCATGAGGATTTTCTGAGTATCGGACCATCTTGAATCAGGGCGAAGTTCAAGCCCCAGATCCAAAAAATGGCTGTCAAGCAAGGCACTTCCTGGAAATAGACACTTCAAGCACACATCGTCATTTCTCAGATGTTGTTCAGTTTCAGCCATAGTGTAGTTGAGGTCAATGAGATGGGCACGTTGGTTGTGTGACTAGTGATTGCGTGTTGAAAGTTCTCAATCAAAGTTCTCAATCTAAAGTTACGTGCTTCCGACAGACTGGGTCTTCACTCCGCATCCTGCAAAAACTGCCAGTGACAAGTTCATTACCAGCTCAATCGAATCAATGAAGGGATTTAGGGCCACTCATGACCAGCTCTGACTAATCAATGAAGGGGTTCACGGCCATCATCAACATCATCAGCAACTGCCTACCCAGAACCCTAACCCCTGAACCGGTCATCGACATCCTCGGCCACTACATCTTCTCCTCTCCATTCCTGTCTCTGACTGTCAAGATCCTCCAAAAGGTCCTTAACCCTAAACCCAAGAGTAATCTAGGAATAAAAAGGGTGCCCTTTTTGGTTTAAAGGGGCTTATAGGAGAACCTGAACCCTCAACAAAGGGAATAAGGGCCTACTCTGGGTCCTAGTAACCCTAAACCCTATCTCGATCCCTTTTCTTACCTTCAAGACCCTTCCGATGCTCCTCTTCTGCTCCTTCCTTTCCCGCCTCCTTATCAGCATCATCAGACTACAATCTGACGGAACATAAGCATCATCATTAGGGCCCCAAAAAAGCACATGAGCAAAAATTAGGATAGGGATATCCCATATAAACCCCCTTATAAAGAAGCCATCATCATCATCATCATCACCATCATCAACCATCATCAAGGTTTAGGGGACTCATCCTCACCATCAGCAGTAGCATCTAATTGTGCAACTTGCTTCACAGGGCATACCAAGGCCCCAGCACCCGAACTCTTAACCCCAACAATCAATTCTACAACAACTCTTTGCAGCTCTTGTCGGCGATTCCGGTGAGCGTACTGTACAGAAGGACCGCACCCGAAGCTTGCGGCCCAATTCCAAAGCTTAAAGCTTTGACGGTTCTGCTGGGTTTGGAGATGCTGTTGAGGACATAAATCCTGCATTACCTTAATGACCCTAGACTATGGAAATTATGGCATAGTCCTTGCCATGGGTAATGCAGGATTTGTATCATGAACCCTATACCCTAAACTCTATAGGTCCCTTAAAGGAGCCCTTGAAGGTACCCTTATAGATGCCTTTAAAGGAACCCCATAGGATTTATATGAGGTTCGAGGCCTAGACTTTCGACATGTCGGGTTGGTTTGGGGGAGATCTGGGCTCTCAATTGGTTTTAGGGTTTAAGGGTTTAGGGTTTAGGGGTTCAGGGGTTTAGAGTTCAGCGTTTAGGGGTTTAAGGTTTGGGGGTTTAGGGTGTGGGGGTTTAGGGTTCAGGGGTTTAAGGTTTTGGGCTTTAGGGCTTAGGGTTCAGGGGTTTAGGGGTTTTTGGGTTTAGGGTCGGCTGAGCGTGCGAGAGCCTAATCACAGGTGTGCACACCTTGCGGCGGGGAGGGGGGGGGGGATCCTTTTGACTAAGGAGACCAAAGTCCTAAAAAGACCGGAGTCCCAAGGAGACCGGGGTCCATTTAGGTACGGCCCCCATAGAGTAAGAGTCTATAATGGGGCTATTATTAAGGTCCTACCATATCTATATTAAGAATATTAGTCAGCTATTACTGAGAATCCATAAACAAACCCTTTCTCAATCCGCAAAACCCGTAGAGCACACTCGTGACGAAGCTTCGCACATCTTTACGAAGACCTTGTTAAGACTCCCATAGGGCAAAGCTAGTATAAGGGACCCTGAAGGGACTATCATAGGGATCCATTCCCAAAATCCCTGCTAAGAACCAGACAGAAGAACCCTCTCTGGGAAGCTAAACCGCTGTTTCCTCAGGGTGCTCAGGCGCAAGAGGCGGCGTGGGGGTCGGTGGCGGAGCCAGGATGCTGAGAAGCCTCTCCGAACGGTACAAAGACGTTGTGGGATACTTCCCCAAACCATGATAGTAGTTATAACTAGGGTTATAAGTAGGATAGCTGTACTTAGAACCTATATTAGGGTCCTAGGTATTGTTGTTTGGGATACCTCCCCAAACTATGATCGTAATTCCTCATTCAGAAAACCGACATTCGACTATGTAGGTACTTTGAACCCTGTTAGTTTACGAGCTTCTTCAGGATCCCCATGGAGAAATGGAGGGGGCAGGAAAGCAGTGCCTCGGTCCGTGTATGAAAAAATAATACATAATCGTACATGTATATACCATGGTTCATGGGTAGTTATAAGTAGGGATATAAGTAGGATAACTATAGCTACAGCCCATACTACCCATGAACCTCCAAGTACATGCATATGCATTCATGGATGCACATACATATGTATGCGCACATGCACATGCATATTATGTATATATGTGTAAAGACATTAGATTGAATTCATGTTTATGCTTATGCGGGTCAAATATAGCTCTCTGGGTAGGCACTGAATGGGGGGTGTTGATCGCGCAGGGCATGCTCAGAACATCTCGACACGGTTTCACAATTCTTGAGGACCCTGGCTTCTGGCTGTCGTGGGACGGTCGGGGGAAACAGACTTGATTGCGGTGTTCCATAGGATTGCATGCGTTCTGAAATTTCAGTGCTTTAAACGTCGGGTGTGAGGGAGAGAATGCCGGGTGTAGGCACCAGCACTCCGGGTTCAGCGTGGAAGGCTTATGCATGTTGAAGGTCTAGCATGCAAGTCATGCGTCTTCTCCCGTGATCGTCTGCGATGCTTGTACTGCCGTGCTGCTGCCACCATCACTACTACCACTCGAAGCCGGTATTTTGAGATTGATTATGGCTTGGGTTTTAGGGCTTGGGGTTTAGGTTTTCCAGAATAATGATGCTGTTTCGCCCCTTGCAGGCATGTCTAGCAGCCGTGCATGGGATTTGCGCCCAAGACTGTACGCCCTAGCCCACAACCCGAATCCACATATCCCCAAAACCCCAATCGCAAGGTGCCTGTCAAGCTTCTCTTCGATCTTGTCCTGACAAACTAGCAGCGCAAAGACATGGAAACCAACAAGACGAGAGTAGATCTGAATCAGGGTAATACGGTTGATGGTATAAATCCTGCATGACCCATAATAAGGAATATACCATACTTCCCATAGTTTGGGGTCTTTCAGGTAATGCAGGATTTATATCATCAACCGTATCATACCGGCACGCTGCTGCTGCTATTGGAAGCGGTATAACTCGACGAAACCCAACTGCCGAGTTCTAATTGCATCATAGCCTTGCCTGCAGAAAGACGCCTGTTCCCCATCGGAGAGACTGCCGATGCATGGCTTGGGTTCAGTTTTTGTGCGTGCAAGTCCAGGGTCTCCTGCTTAGGGCTACGAATCAAACTCTAGTAGCCGCACAAACCCTAAACCCCTAAACCTTAAAGCCGTGTTATAGGGCTTTGTCAGGCTTCTGGTTGATGGAACTACTATCGCTGCTGGTTCGCGACTCAAGACTTGGCTTCGGTGCTCAGACATACTTTGATGAACTACCGTAGTTACTTGTTTGGTAGGTTCTTCTTACAAGCCTCATGCAGACCGTATAGGGGTCCCACAAATCCGTAGACTTTGGGAGTTCCAGGTGCCCATATCTTATAAGTTAGGCTCGACCATGTAAACATTGTCCTGGGCCCTTAACTTAAAGTAACTTAAAGCCCCATATTTTGCGGCCCTAACTATTAGAGTGTTTTCGGGCGATGGTTTTTACTACTGTATCACTTTTTCTAGGAGCCCTAGGGAATAGCATCATACCCTAAACCCAGTCCTTTGTGAGGGGAACTCGCTCCTCACTGCTGGCATCACGTGTTCGGGCTGCTTTGCCTCGGTGCGCCCGGACTTCTCAGGGTTTAGGGCTTAGGGTTCAGGCGATTAGGGGTTTAGGGTTTAGGGGGTTGAGGTTTGGGGGATGGTCTTGCAGAGAGTCAAGCCTGATGTTCTACTTGTTGTCATTTCTCTAGTTAAGCTCAGGGTGACCGACAGGTAGCATTGGAAGTAGCTCCGCCCTGCTATGTGCCACTACCTCTCTTGTTAGTCCTGGTCTGAGTGTATATGAACCGAAGCCGCGCAAAGGAAACTGTGGTCATCTTATCGTCAAAAGCTGGATATCAAGAAACACAGACAGTCACTTCGCATAACAAGGCTGCACAAGCTTCACAACTTACAGCATCTGCGGCGAATATCCTACAGTACCCTAACAACCCGAAGCCACCCTAATCCCCGTCTGGCAAAAGCGTCATATGAAGCGTAGGCAAGAATCCTAATGGCTGTTGTAGAGGATTATGTAGAAACAAAATTTCGCTTATTCAGTCCTGCATCCACCCCGCTTATTCAGTCCTGTATCCACCCCATGGTTTCGATAAACCAGCCCCACCACAACGTGCACCATCCATCTGTCATCCTGGCCTTCATTGCACATCACCGTCCTTCTCCCATCACAATCAACATGTATCATCAGGGTTTCTTGTGGCGATAGCAGCAATTCATGGTGTGTGCGATAATCGGCCGAAAAGACGATGCTTTTACGAACGCCATTGCCATGATGCCCTATACACGTACTTTAAGAATACATGGAGCCTTAGGGTCATGCTCATCCCGACCTCAAGGTCGTCACCATCAGCATCATCCACTGGCAGATCAAGAGTCGCACTAGTAGGACCAATACACCTTGGGCATAGTCGTAGCGGGAGTGGCTGCGCATGCTACGACTTTACGGCTAGCACCGGCTCTGGTAGTTGTGTATAGGGGCCTTACGAATAAGAATAGGGTTTTGGGGGGCCGTCATCCTATGCTCATAATGGGGAACCCCGGAAAGTTCGGCCCCCCTAATTATTAGTAACATCGCCCGGCACAAAGTAAACTTGACAAAGTGACGCTCGCGGGACACGTCGTTTGGAGCCGCCTGCATGCTGGAAAAGCCGACAGCAGGATGTAGACTTTAGATTTAGAGCCCAAAGTACGTGCCATTTGTATACTTGGAGCTCTGGTTATGTTGCTTCAAGTAAAACTCCAAGGTTCGTTAGCTTCAATGCTCGGCGTAGGCGGCGCCCTAATTGAGGGCTTGGAAAGACATGCATATCAAGTCTGAGGTCAGTCCTGGTGCAATCTGTTAGGCATCAGGGTTTAGGGTTTAGTGTTTTTAGGGATTTGGGGTTGTAGAGTCTTGGGGTTTCAGGGTCTAGGGTTTAGGCCCGGGATTTAGCTTTGGCATGCAAAGACAATTTGGTTGAGGATTGATGGTGCAGGGCCGCATGCCATGGTTGGTTCTCACTCACGATGCAACGGGTATCCTCTGCGAGACGCGATGCTTGATACCTTGCCTATAGCTCCGAAATATGCTGCTCCCACGCATGTTATATAACTGAATAATTATGACTATCATTCAAGCCTTGGCCAGGCACCCGAAGCCTCAATCCTATACCGGAGATTCGCAGCCTCGACATCTCGTCCACAAATCTCGCTCTCGTCGCTCTCGCCCTCCTACGCGACTCTTCGGAATTCCGATGTCGATAAAATATGGGTGGTTGTCAAAATTAGGGGCCTTTTTGGGTCCCTAATATAGTACGGCACCTAATATTTAGGGTACCCAAAAAGGGACCATCATTTTGACAAGCACTCATAATATGGCTGCAGGTTTTGAGCTTAGCCACTCGGATTTAGACAAGGTTCCCGCTGTTCGTAACATCGAAACATCCTGGGAAATGCCTCAGCCGCTCAACCTAAAGTCCTGCATGTTCACTTCGGGATTTAGGGTTTTAGGGGTTCCTGGGACTATCGCAGGGATCCGTCAGAAGGGAAACTCAATCTAAAGGAGACTTGAGTCTCTTCTTCAGCCCATGAAACTATCCTACCCTAAGGGTCCATGTACCCATATAGAGATACAGTACATGGGCCCCAAAGTACCTATATAGGGGCTACATTAAGGCCGATGTATATACTATATGAGTACATGGACCCTTACAGCTACTGTGCGACCTGCACGTCAAGCCAAATTAGTGGACAAGAGCCTACTAGCTAAAGGCTTATACTTGGAGGTTCATGGGTAGTTATAAGTGGGGCTATAAGTCCCAATATGGGTTATAAGTCCCCTAATATTGGTTATAACCATGGTAATCCTACTTATAACCCTACTTACAACTACCCATAGCTAAAGGCTTGTACCCTACAGTTGTAGGATCACAGCCTTCGCATGGCCTACCAGCGCTATTTGCAGGGTTTGCGGCTGCGGGTAGACTTCGTGCCCTTAAGCCCTAAACCTTCAAACCTGAAATCCTAAACCTACCGCCCTCAAACCCTAAACCCTAAAACTCTTAACCTACGTAGGCTTCAGGCATCTTCAGGCTTTCGGCAAGGGTTGGGGTCTCCGAACACAAGGAACTAGAAGGATCGATCGGGAGTCTGGCCTTCATGTGATCGGGAGTCTGGCCTTCATGTACATATGTGCATATGCTGTATATGCACTCATACATACATGCATACATATGTCTCCAGACCTCTATCTATATCTGCATCTCTCTCTCTCTCTATATATATATACACAAACACTAAACAGGTCAGTAATGGGGACGTGATTGTATGTATATGTTGTGTATATACATGTGTATATATATATATATATGTGTATTTACCAATTTGTTTGTATCTATCTAACTATAATGTTTAAGTTACATGTAATTATGTGTTAGGAATCTCTGGTAATTAACACCCAGACTCAAAATCCCCCCAACTCAACGCTAAAGGACAGTCATAATGTCCTCTTTTTCTAGTCTATGGAATCCTACTTTACTGACCATGCCTAAAGCAAACTCTTACAGTTCTTGCGCGATGCCATTACGTATCTACTCCGAGAGAGGATTCTACAAGTAGCTCAGGCCCAATATCCGCGTTTACCCTGGGGCTCAAAGCATACAAGTAGAACCTGCTGTACTGTATACTTTGGGCTTTAGAATCTAAAGTCTATTATATAATACTACCTGCTTTGGGCCATCTGGAGCCTCAGCAATAATTCTCATGTAGATTAGCCCTTTGAAGCCTTTGGACAAAATCGTAAATAAGATCCTGATAAGCCAAATATATAATGTCCCAAAGGCATACCTAGTCATACGATCACGCATTCAAAAACCCCCATGTCCGAGTGAGGTCAGGCAGGGGTCCTCTTCGCTCTCTTCGCTCATCTCCTCCCCTTCCTGCAAGCTTCAAGGATCGTGGGAGATGCTTGAACATAAGGTTATAAGTGCACCAGTTATTGGGCTTATATTGTAAGCACTGATAAGCATATAGCTACCGTACTTATAACGCTACTTACTCAGGGTCATACCCATCCCTTCTTTTGAGGGTACCTAGTTTTCTATCTAGCGGGTCCTAAGCATCGAACTAGGTATCTTGGAAAAAGCGTAAGGTATGATCCTTCAGGTACCTAGAAGAGTTGGGGAAAGGGACTGTGGTGTACGTAGAGGCTTTCGGGGTTTTGAGTCTGCCAGTTGGGGATCTCCATAATAGTTTCTGGAGGATGGCACACGTTTTCAATGTAGGATGCCAGCCATAAAACACTCTATACTGTTGTTTAATTTCAAAGCATGAGCAACGTAAGCTTAAGCTTCGAATATCATGGCAGTTCATGGATAGTTACCTGATGCATGACCCTAGTTGATAAGTCCCCTGTCGTTGAAGCGAAGCTTCCCTGCAGCTATGTAAGCTTGGCAAGGTTTGGTATCTGAGCTTCGCGAGCCGTGGCTAAGGCAGACGAGACCCAAGTTTCGTGGTTTAGGGTGTCGGACCTTGAGCTGGGATGAGTCCTAAACGAACATCTCCGGTATTCGATGGCCCTTAACAGTAGAGGATCGAATGCAACATGAAGTAATGACAACGTGTCAAGGGCTGCAGGATTTATGGGGCGATAAGTCATGAGGACAGCTTAGAAAATACCCGTCCAGCCCACCTGAGAAGCTAGGACGGCGGCTACAACTTCAGAATCTTAAGAACGAGGAGGAGATAAGGATCCTTGACGCTTCTGAACATCATCGGCTTGTGGTGCTTTTGGGTCCTATAGGTCCTTAGGTCCGGTATCACGATTTTGTGGCGCTCGGGATATAGTAACAACAATAAGAATAGCGACGATACAAATCATGATAATCATCATACTCATTATAATTATGAAATTGAAACCCATCACAATTGTGAATGTGCATCTTAAGCAAGGATGCCTCCTCTTCCTCTTCCTCGTCCTCGTCGTCCGTAGCCTCCTCGCAACGCACGGCATCACAAGCACAAAACCATGACTCCCGAAGCCCTGAACCCTAACCCCCCCGACTTCAGCAAACAGCAGCTTCGGGCACTACAAGCTTGGGGTACAAATCTCGCAAGCAAACCTATCCTCAGTTGTAATCCCGATATAGCACTTCACGGTGTTGGAGAGGGGGACGGGTGCTGGGATGTTTTGAGAATGTGCTGGGATTCTAGCAAACCAATGCAGCGCGAAGAAGGTCCAAAACCCCAACCCTAAACTACACAGTATAAACCCTAAAAACCCTAGACCTAAACCCTAACCGTAAATCCCAACTCCGAAACCCATCTCCATGACCATGAACCCTCGTAGCGTTCTGCTGCTGTGGTTCCAGCGGCCTCTTCTTCCTCGCCTTCCGACACCTCCTCCTGCTCTTCCTTGCCGGTTTAGGCGTCAGGCCTTTGGGTTTAGGTCTCAGGTTTCGGCTGTCAGTAGGCCTTACGCTGAGGTCTGACAGGGTCTAAAATTTCGGCTTGGGGTGTAGGCATGATGTTGGCTTTAGGATTTAGGGTTTAAGGTTTTAGGGTTGGAGCTATTGGGAGAACAAGTGCTTACGGTCTGAAGATTGAATTTGGACCAGCTTGAAACGGATCTGAACTTGAACCCTAAACGTTGAAACACCTTACGTACACCCCGAACCCACAGCCCGAGCCGGGCCCAAGCCCTAAACCAAAAAAGTTTTAGGCTATAGGCCCTTACACAAAAAAAACTCCAAAGGTGTGCATGCGGCTCAATACAGGCTCAAACCCTGAACCCTAAAGCCCTAGCCCCCAGACCATAAACCCTAAACCTTAAAGGGCTCAGTCTCGGATTGAATACCTTTGGCGATTGTTAGGATGTTTGTCTGCGGAAACAAGTGTTTGAGTCTGCAACTTCGATTCACGTTTAGAGCTTCAGGGTTCGGGGTAGGTGTTCAGGGTTTGGGTTTCGTGATCCAGGGTTTGGGGTTTAGGGCCTAAGGTTTAGGGGTTTAGGGGTTAGGGGCTCAGGTTTTGAGGCCAGGGGTTTCAAGGGTCAGCCGACATCCTGTGATTCTGGGTGTCATGTGGGAGAACCTTCACAGGTTGGATACCCCGCGAACTATATACATCCCAACTTTGCTTGGAAGCATGAGCTAGACCTAAGAGTAACCTAGGAATAAAAAGTGTCAAGGGGATAAGGGCCGGCTCTGAGTCCTAGTGAGGGTCGAAGGCGGTTTTAGGGGCTTATAGAGAGCTGAGGCTTGGTTTGGTGTAGGTGGTCCTCTACTTTTCAGGGCCTACGCCATATTCTAGATATGTGGGAGCTTTTGTGCCCTCGCAAAGAAACATTCAATCCATCTTTCTCTCTCATAACCGCAAATCTTAATCCCTAGAACCCTATGCACAGGACCCCAACTTAGCAACCCTAAACCCTTAATTGACTGTAAAGCCAAAAACCTTATACAGGAATACGCACCTGACTGCCCTCCACCTTCTTGCGGCTTTTGTCGGCCTGTAAAGCTGCGAGTGAACGGTCTAACATATTTGGAGGTTCATGGGTAGTTATAAGTAGGGTCATAAGTCCCCCCTAACATAGGTTATAACTATAGTTATCAATTTATAACCCTACTTATAACTACCCCTGACCCTCCAAGTAGGGTGTTGAGTTTAGGGTTCAGGGGCTTAGCGGGTTTTGGGATATTGGGATGTCGGAGATTCTGCGATGAGATTTTTTCCTGGCCGGCTTACATGTCGCTGCGCCTTGGCCATCATTCTCTCGGCCATTTCGAACTGCCAGCCGTAGACTGTCGCGATCAGACTTTCTCTTGGCCCCAAAAAGCCGGCTTACATGGGTGGTTGTCAACATTATGGTCCCTTTTTGGGTCCCTAATAGTTATACGGCACCTAATATTTAGTGTGCCCAATAAGGGGCCCCAATTTTGACAACCACCCACATGTGACTGCGCCTTGGCCATCATCCGAGCCGCCGCTGGCTTGGTCATTGGGGTTGTTGGCTTTGTATCTTGTGGATGCCTGGAACCGCAGGCGTCCCCCTTCCTTTGCTTCTTCGCTTTGGATCATCTCCTCCCGCGAAAGGAACCGCGGCTTACCGAATGGGGGCTCGGGCGTCGCGGAGGCTTCCTTCGGTTGATGATATGAATCCTGCATTACCTTGAGGGCCAGAAACTATGGGAATTGCGGTATATTCCCCCTTTTTTGGGTAATGCAGGATTTATATCATCAACCGTTACACCCCACACCTCCAACATGCTGCCTTCCTTGGTCAACCATTGTAGCCGGGATGATTAAAATCGAAAACAGGACCTCAGCACCTACACCTTTGGTCGGAAACCCGAATCCCCAAACACCTCAAGTCTGCAACCCTAAGCCCCTAAACTCTGCATCCCAAATCCCTTGGCCGCAAGCCCGCCAAGGATCCAGTAAACTGAACCCACATGCAGATGCCCGAAGATGCATTTGTAGTGCTCCTTCCGGTAGCAGGTGTCAATTTCAACCGCCACCAGAATCAGGACTATGGTAAACAATAGAGAAAGTAGCAACTTATGCCAAGTCGATAACTAGGGTGGAGGCTTGCTATTCCAGAAGGGGTCAAGGCAAGACCTGCTGAGACAAGACCAAACATCTCAAATTCTTCGACACAGCAAGAGCCTTTTTGAACAAAGCCCCATCATAAGACCCTCTACCTGACTCTACCTTCTGTAACTGTAGAGTCTCCTCTGCACTTCATGTTCTTGGCTGACTGCCTGATGGTAAAAAATATAGACATAAAGCGACCAGAAACTCAAGTACAATGGAGAGTATAGGTAAATCCGAAAAGCAAGTTGCCGGATGATCAGCTGATCTTTCAATGCCACACAGACATCAGCCCCGCAGCACTATGAAGAGGCCTTAGGGTCCGTTCACGAGATCTGAGAACAGCAGCGGGCCCTAGCATTCCAACGTAACCTTTCAATTAACTTAACGCAAGACACGGCTGGGAACGCATGACCCCTGGCTGAGGAGCCGTCTGCGCAGCCATTCGATCCTCCGAAGCCATGAAAATGAGTTTGCTGAAGGTTGTTTGGGGTTGAACAAGCTGGGAAAATGTACGTAACCGTTGTCAAAGAGCAGACTAAATCAAAATCCTGAGCAGATCGGAATACCGTTCCGGCAGACCGAGGGGGACAGAGTACAACAAACGAAAGCCTAAACCCGAAACCCTAAAACTTGAACTCTAAACCCTGAACTCGAACCAATCATCTGCTCTGCCCAGAGGGCCCAATACCCCTTAAATAAGGAGTATACCTTATATTAGGGGCTTCATATTATGATTCAAGCTATATTCCTTAATTAGGGGGTATTGGGGTTTCTGGGTGGTAGAGTCCTTGAAGCACAGATCTGGCACTGCGAGACCGGCTCCGTCGCCTTGCATCGCGGGTTTCGGCCCCGACGGTTCTAGTACAGGGGCCTCTAAAGGGGGTTTCCGAAAATTAGGGGATACCTTATTTAGGGGTCCTTATGATAAGGATCCTACATTTAGGGTACTATTTTAGGGTCCCATGTTTTCGGAAACTCCCAAAAGCTAGAAATTGGCCTTGGGGCCTTGGGGGTATCATTTTAACTCAAAGTATAACAAGGAACCCTGAGGAATAGCCGTCTATGGTATATTATTGATGTAAGGGTAAGACAAGGAAACCTTAAGTAGCAGCATTGACAAAAATAACGGCCCGGTGGCGGCCGAGGGGGATGGAGGCTCGGGCGCCCTAGAAGGGGCTCCGGGGATTGCTTGGAGGCTCATGGGTAGCTGTAAGTAAGGTTTATATGGGGTCCTTTAAGGGATCTATAACGGTTCTATAAGGGTTCTATAAGAGGGGGTTCAGGGGTAGTTATAAGTAGGGAGATAAGTAGGATAATAGTTCTAAGCCATATTAGGGGACTTATAACCCTACTTACTAAGCAATACGTTCTTTGGGCTTGTAGACATAGGAAGTGACACTTTCATGCTTTAGGCTTGATGGGGTAGGGCATTTCGTGTACAAGGAGCACGTTGTGGAGCCTCCTGTGGCCAGACCTTTGAGAGAAAGAGCCTGTACTTGGAGGCTCATGGGTAGTTATCAGTAGGGGTAATAAGTAGGACAACTATAGTTATAACCTATGTGAGGGGACATATGACCCCACTTATACCTACCCATGAACCTCCAAGTAGGAGCCAGCATGCGAGGGGCCTCACCGAAGTTTAGGGGTCCCACTCTTGTCTCTCCGATACTGATACGAATACACCCTAACCACGGTTTAGGGTTTAGGGTTTTAGGCCCTAATTGGTGAAAAAAATCAGCAAGACATGCGAAAGCAGTTCTCACTCAGACTTGGGATCTCAATATCTGCGAAGCGCCACTCTCCAGCATTGGAGCCTTTCGCAGGTGCAGTTTAGACATGATTAGAACAGTACCTACAGCACGAAGCCTTAATCCGAGGAGCCGGAAGCCCTTCAAGCCGTAGTCCAAGAACACTCAAAACACCCAAGCTCAGCGAAACCTACAAATCCAAGACCCTAGGCCCTAAACAAAAGAAACGACACCGGGCACTCTCAAGCACTCGACACCCACCGAAGACAGCCAAGGTCCTGGCCCTACGAGGTTCACAACAGGCCGCCGTGCGGGCAAAAGCCGCACAGGAGAACGATTCCTGTGCCAGGTTCGCTGCTACTGCGATTGCTAGTGCTACTGCGAGCACGACGACGGCGACGACGACTGCAACTACTAAGACTACGACTACTGAGACTGAGACTACGACGACGACTAATTACTACTCCTGCTGCTGCTGCTGCTACTACTACTACTACTACTACTACTACTACTACTACTCCTGCTGTTACTGCTACTACACCTGCTGTTACTCCTACTACTACTACTACTACTACTACTACTACTACTACTACTACTACTACTACTCCTGCTGCTGCTGTCCTGCTCCTACTGCTGCTCCTGCGACTACTCCCTTCATCGCTACTGCTGTCGACCCCATGACTACGACTGCTGCGACTACGACAACGACTACGCACGACGACTACGACGACGACGACGACTCCTCCTCCTGGTACTACTACTTAGTCAGGCTATGGAAGCATTGCATTCATTAGTCCTCGTCCTTGCGTTGGTTGCCCGGTAGCAGGCAAAAGGACGAAAACCATGCACCCTTGACGTCGCCAACGGTCGTGCGGCAAAATTCTAGACACTTGTTGACCGTTCTATGAATTTGGGATTTTGCAGGAGGGTGCTTTACATGTCGAGCATATAAACCCATGCAAAGTCCTGCCCCTTTCTGACCCTTAAACCGAGACCCTAAGCCCTGAACCCGTAATCCTCCAAACCCTTGCAACGGCGAGCCTGCCGTTCTGAAGCGGCATATCCTTCTCTCCTGCCCGGAGCATATGCACAGACGGTGGGATGGTGCGGGGGAGCTAAACGCCTTGAAGCCGTCGTCGCCATCGTATAGGTAATCGTCAGGGCAGTGGGAGTGGCAGTGGCGGTAACAGTGGCCGCGGTAGTGTCAGCCATCGTACCAGTGCGCTGCGGTATAAAGATTGGCAACCAAAACCACACTGACGCCAATAGATGTAGCTCTAGTAGCAGTATGTAGTAACCGTATGTAGTGGTAGGGAGGGGCTGGAAGAGCAGCAGGAGCCGCAACGTGTCGGTTCTTGCCGAGGCGGAAGATTTCTGGTGATTCTCCAAGCCAGCTGCGGCACACGGGTGGTCAAGGCCAAAAGGCAACTTGAACCCTCACGGAGCTCTCAACCCAAGGCCCCAGGCACGAAACAATCGAATCACAAACTCTAAACACCGTAACCCTAAACCCTAAAGCCCAACACCGAATCCCAATCTGCAGGGCCTTCGGCTTCCTCCCGCTGACGCCTTGGCCATGCAGAGATTTGGACGCTCGGTTTAGGGCTTCGGGTTGAGGTTTTGAGGGTTCAGGGTTTCAGGGTCAGGGGTAGGGTTCTCGGGTTTAAGGTTTAGGGTTCAGGGGTTTAGGGTTTAGGGGTTTAGGGGTTCAGGGGTTTAGGGTTTAATTAGGGTTTAGGGTTTACCCTGTGATCAGGCCCCAGCGCAGAATGTATTTCTGTTGCTCGGGATCCCCGGCTTGCCCGTGGCAGTGGTTTTGACTCGCAGTGAAGATTAAAATGCCTGTAGGGTCGGAGTACGGATAGGCATCAAACTCCTCTACGGGCCTTAGGAGTCAGTGTAGCGTTCTGGGATACACTACAGTATACTTCTTAACCACAAACTGAACAGGGCCCTGAAGAATAATATGGGTAACCATGCAGGCTTTCACATGAGAAGATGTCCTTAACAAACCCTGAATTACTTTGGCTGGCTTCTGTTCTTGTTGTGGACCCGAACCACAACATGGGATATCCAGGTAAAAGTGCTGTAATTCAGGGTCTGCCCTTAAGACTTCAACTCCTATTGTGACCTTTAACCTACTTCCAAGAAATCTTGAACCCGAAGTCCCACAAGGCTTAAACTCGAAATCCCATAACCGCGAAACACAACGGAAATCCTTGTAGAACGATAATAAGCCAACTCAAACTCAAATAATTCCTGAAGCCCTCGTAGAAACCAATTCATAGCCCACATGTAAAACCTTTATAGAAACGCTTCCGTACCCTGATGACCCTAATGAAACTCTTCTATAGAATCATCGTATATAGCCAGGCCTCCGAACATGCACTTTAGTGTTTAAATTATTAGGCGTTGGAAGAGCCACTAATATCCAATTAAACCCTAAGCCCGAACACAAGACCGCCTCCCTAAACCCTAAACACCCAAAGCCCTAAACCCCTAAACCCCCTAAACCCCTAAACCCAAAAATCCCCTAAGCCCCTTAAACCCTGAATCCCCAAAACCCAAAATCCCCCTAAACCACCCAAACCCTGAACCTCCTAAACGGCCCTAAACCCTGAACCCACCAAACCCTAAACGCCCTAAGCCCTAAACCCCCTAAACCCTGAACCCCCTAAACCCTAAACCCCCTGAGCCCTAAACCCCCTAAACCCAAAAACTCCCTAAACCCCCTAGACCCTGAACCCCCTAAACCCCCTAAACCCCCTAAACCCTGAACCCCCTAAACCCCCTAAACCCCTAAACCCTGAACCCCCTAAACCCTAAACCCCCTAAACCCCCTAAACCCTGAACCCCCTATATAAACCCTAAACCCCTGGTGTGAGCTGGGGGCCCTGGCGTGTGCCCTCTTTCGAGGAGGATGACCCGAGACGACTGGTCAAATGACCGGAGATCGGGTTTAGGGTTTAGGGGTTAAAAGGCTCCTTAAGTTAAGGGGATCTATAGGGTTCCTCAGAGGGATCTATAAGGGCTATAGGGCTTTAGGGGTTTAGGGTTTAGGGAAGTTTAGGGGTTTAGGGGTTTAAGGGGTTTAGGGGGTTTGGGGTTTAGGGGCTTTAGGAGTTTAGGGATTTAGGGGTTTAGGGGTTATGGTTGAGGGAGTTTAGGGTCCCCTAAGGCCCTACACCCCAAAACCTAAAAGAAACCCTAAAACCCGAATGCTCCAGTTCAGGACTTAGGGCTAGCGTAGGGTTCCGGTCATCGAGTTGAGGGTGGTTCAACGAGGATTTAGAAAGTTGGAACATCAATATCCTCATGCCCTTTGGGTAATCTATACCTAGTGTGAAGACCCTCTTAATCCCGGAACCCCAAACTGAAATATCCCAGACCAGTCAAACCCCCACCCCAAAAGCCGAACCTCATAAAGCCTCATTCATTCGACACCGAAACTCTGAGAATGCAAAGCCCTGAGTTCCGATCGCAGAACCTGGACACCCTAAGTGATTTCCCAACTCGAAGCCCCGAACATCCCCGAACCCTTCAACGCCCAACCCTGCACAAAAAGCAAAACTAATACGCAGACCGTACAGTCCCAGCACCCTGCACTGAAAAGCCGAAACACCACAAGTCCTGAGCCTTGTGTGAAGAATAATTCTATATTAGTCCGTAAAACCCCGGACTCAACTCTCCAATCTTCGCCCCAAAGCCTGAACCGTTGTAGATTTATGCAGCAAGTCTAGCGATCTTCCATAAACCCCTGAGCCTTACACCATACGGCTAAGTCGCTAAATCCCGAACCTTCAACCCTCAACCCCTGCATACTAACTTCATCCTCCACCCTCAGCCCCAGCCTTATGTATATAAGTCCTAAAGCCCTACTCTACCCTCATCTAAACCTTAGACTCATTAGACCTCAAGCCCTGAACCCTAATTCTTCCAGCCTCACGACCCTGCTCCAAAAAGCGGGGCAGGTGCAGCAAAGCTCCTCGTGGACAGGCCTTCGAACTGCGATTACATGAGGGTTCGCTTGCCCAGACAGTTGTGGGTTTAGGGTGTAAGACAGCGGCCGTAATGAGTAGAATCGGGTTTTGGGGCCATTATACTATAACTATAATTAAGGAACCACCAAAATAGTATATGTAAATAAAAGGCCCCTGTAGTAGGTTCGGGTCAAGGGTTTAGTCTCCAAACATAGTTGTAGCTATAGCTATCCTACTTATAACCCTGCAATTAGTAATGATGTCATCCATATACAGTCCCAACAGCACAGTATAGCAGAATACCGAATACCCCCAAACCCTACTCTTATGTTTTAGGCCCCTACAGCACCCAAGATCCCTCAATGCTGAACCCACACTTGGATTTTGGAAGGAATATGCCTGTTAACTGTTAAATATTTCCAGAACTAGCCCAGAAAAGGTTAACCTTTTGAATTATAGTAGGAGTATATACGCTCCAAAGGGGTAAAGTTTATCTACTCAAGCCCTAAGATATGAATGAAGGTAGTACACTGGTTGATTCATGAAGGGATTTTGGAAGATCTGGCCCCTCCTCTGAAACCCCCCTCCACTCCACAGCTGGGGGTTGGCTCTGATCACAAAGAAAGCTCGGGCTGAGGAGGTAAAGGTCCGTAGTACCCTAAACCCTAGACCTAAACCCTAAACCCTGTAATCAGCAGGTGGGCCTCCAATGCACTTAGAATTGCAATTCGGGAAGCGGGAATTGAAATTCAGTACGTTCGGATGCTGTGCAATCGGAATGAGGGTGGCAATCCCTTGAGCCCGTCCACCGATTTACGGCACAGCCACTCAGGTTTGCTTTGGAAACCCGCAGCTCCAAGCAGGGATCGCTTCCATTCTAGTGACACGTCATCTCCATTACGCAGTATGCAGAACGAATGCACCTAGAACGAGCAAAGTTGCATCAGCTTTCTAGGTTGTTAGGCTTCATAGCCTGATTGTGTAGCTTCCGTCAAAGAGCTGACAGGATTTAGGCACTCAGGGTGTATGGGGTGTAGCGTAGGTTTAGGAAGTGGCGGCATTAGGGTGTAGGACCACGGATTCTATGCAACCGACACCGAGACCAGCTGGTAGGCCCTGGTAGGCCTACCGGCTTACACCCAAAGACCGGTTTAACTCGAAACCACACAGCCTGTACCCAACACATCCTCCGAATAATACTAAAATCGTAACCCTGAGCCCCAAGCCTTAATTGACTGAAGCCTGAAACCTAAACCTTGATGTAGAACTACGGCTGATGATATAAATCCTGCAATACCCATAATAAGGAACATACCATAATTCCCATATTTAGGGTCACGAAGGTAACAGCGAGTAGGAATCCCTAAACAACTAACTAGGTTGGCCCTATTTAAAGACTCTGAAAAATATTCGTAGATACGGTCCTATTAAGCCCAATACGCCCCAAAATTGGGTTTTTGGCCTTTTCCAGACACCCTCTCCAAGCCCCCCCAAATTGGGCTTTTTCCCTTCCAGGCCCCCGAATTGGGTTTTTTTTTGGCCTAGGGAAAATATAAAAAAATATCCCAAAGGCCTACCTAGCTAAGCCCTGCCGGGGCTCCTCCTTGGTGCATTTGGGACCTGGGACTGGGAGTCGAGGATTCGGGGTTCCGGGCTTCGGGTGGATTTTGGTGGTTTAGGGTTTAGGGTTAAGGTTTTAGTTTTGAAAAAAATAGGGTCTAGTTATTTTAGCTTTGAGAAAAAAAGGGCTCTAGGGTTAGGGTTTTTGTGTTGAAAAATGGGGTTTAGGGTTAGGGTTTCTTTCAACAAATTAGGGTTTAGGGTTCAGGGCTTCGGCTGGATCTTAGGTTTGCGTTCGGGGTTTGCATTTGCCCCAGCACCCTTCTTCCCACTTTTTCGCTTTGAACATATAACGAGACCGCGCAGAAAGAAAAGGCAAAAGGGTACTACTGAGAGACCTTAGTTTCATTATGGTCTTACAGAGTTTTTCTGATTGTGCATAAGGGTTCAAGAGGGCTTAGAGTTGTGGAGTTTAAGGGTTTAGGGATCTGGTTTGTAGGCTTCATGGTCCCTAGTTTAGCATTTTGGGGGTTTCAGGTGTCAAGCAGGCAAACCTAATACAGGGGCTTTGATAATTAGAATGGGGTTTTGGGATATGTTATACTATAAATGGAATAAGGAACCCTCAAAATAGTACAGGTAATCATTGAAGCCCCTATAGTAAATCCATCCCTGAACCCTAAACTCTAACTCGTGGCTCAACGACAAAACTTATCGGCATGATTCAACCACCACCAAAAAAGGAAACGCGTCAAGCTCCTAAAGCAACAAAAACCTAAACTCTAAACACCAAACCCTAAACCCCAAGCACCCAAATCCTAAACCCTAGACCCCAAACCCTAAACCACAAACCACCAAACCCTAAACCCTCAACCCCAAACACCAAACCCTAAGCCCTAAACCCCAAAGACCAAACCCTAAACCCTAAATCCTAAACATCCCTAAACCGTAAACATCCCTAAACCCTCAACCACAGGAACCCAGACATGGGAGTTTTCAGAAAATAGGAGACCCCAATATAGTACCCTGAATAGCAGGATCCTTATTGAAAGCACCCCAAAATGAGGTGCCCTAATTTTCGGAAACTTCAAACCCTGAACCCTAAACCCTTTATAGAACCCTTATAGATCCCTTTAAGGGAACCCTTTTAAAGTAACCACAGACTTCAAAGAAAGGGAAGGCCAGGGCGCTCTGCGCCAGGCACAGAGCTCCTTCCCGGTAAGCCCAGGAGGCCCAGGCCTGGCTGTGCTAGGTCCGGGGATCCTTAAAGGGGTCCGTAAAGGGTTCCTTCAAGGGTTTAGGGCTTAGGGTTTCGGGTCGTGTGGCATGCTAAGATAGTTGGGGCTTTGGGGCATAATCTGCGATGAGAATTGGGGTATACTATGCTAGAATAGCTCGGGATTCGGGGTATACGATGCTATAAAAACGACGGTAAACCATTCTTATTATGGTGGGTGTCAATAATCTGAAACAGCTCTCTCTCTCTCTCTCTCTCTCTTCATGTTGGGGGTTTAGTATTTAGGATTTATAGGCTTGGGATTTAGAGGCTTAAGGGGTTTAGGGTTTCGGAGGCCTGAATAATCAGTGTTTTGTGGTATGTTTTGCTATGATAATTAGAGTCCTGGGGTATATTGTGCTGTAGTAATGCGGGATTTGGGGAAGCTATAGCAACCAGGGTATATTATACTCTATGGAGTTCTTGGACTACACGGACAAGTGCAAAATCTAAAAAAACAACATTGTGTTCATGTTCTGGACGCGAGTATGTGCAGACGGTATCTTCAACAGTATCCACTGCGGTCATCGAACACACATTAACATGAAATTTTGAGTGTTCATAGAAGGAGTAATAGCCAACATGCTCGTCACGACTGCTCCTATCCAGGCTGTTGCTGCAGTTGTGCAGGGGGGCATGCTTCAAAGTCCACGAACTGTTGGCCCTAATGAGTTCCAATCCCCCAAACCTTATAGCATACCTCAGACCTTAATTGTTAAGTCTCGACACTGAGCTAAACCATCCTAAGCCTCAGAAACACCCTCTGGAAGCGGGACTAGCCTAGACCCCTTTCAAGAGGCACTCGGCTTCGAAGTTGAGTCCAGGCCTTTGAGACATGTTAAATTCTTAGCTGGATTTTCCTTACGACTATTCCTAAAGTGGCGCTGCAGGGCCAAATCTGTTTTCGTCGTGGAATGCGCCTGTAGTTTCGACTCGAGGGCTACAATTTGCAGCATCCTACGACCAAGCTGGTTAAGTTAAACCAACAACACGCCTTTTGTTGGTTGCCTGGCTCTCTTGTTAGAGGATCTTTGCCTGAAAGCTAACAAAACATCCAATGAAAATGGTACTACACTGAAGCGTCTAACTACTGATCTCCGCGGAGCCTACAGTATCAGTCTCGGCTTGTTGATGCCCCAATGAGTGTGATGACTACTGTTCAGTTGGCCGTATTGCATCTTGATTATGCTGCTGTTGATTTGCCGCCGTAGTTGTAGTTGGCGGCTTCGCGACTCATCATCATCATCATCATCATCATCATCATCATCATGGTACCTTACCCTAAACCCCAAATACCTATAAACCCTAACTACCCTACAAACCCTAACTACCCTATAAGCCCTAAATACCCTATAAGCCCTAAATACCCTATAAACCCTAACTACCCTACAAACCCTAAGTACCCTATAAGCCCTAAATACCCTAAGTACCCTATAAACCCTAAATACCCTATACACCCTGAACCCTTACCTTCAACACTACGGCAACGTCCTGCCTACCGACTCTCAAGTCTTCGTGAGTTGACCTGTCTTAAAAGGGTTTAGGCTATACCGAACTTAGAACCCTAGCAACAATTATAATTTTTGCGGGTTCTTAAGGCTTATCATAACCAAATATTTTAAAACTATTTCTAAGTACCTCTAAGTTAAAGCCCTAACCCCTGGTGCAACCCCGAGCTACGGTTGATGATATTAATCCTGGGGTTCCTTTAAAGGGATCTATAAGGGCACCTTTAAGGGGCTCCTTCAAGGGATCTATAGGGTTGTAGGGTTTAGGGATATTAATCCTGCATTACCTTAATGGCCCTAAACTGTGAGAACTATGGTATATTCCTTATTATTGGCAATGCAGGATTTAAATCAACAACAGTACCACATGCTTGAACCGTCAATGCTATCAGACGAAACAGCCTGGCAGTGGCCGTAGCAAGAACAACCCCCTACCCAGATTACCCGCACCTAAACTGCCCGTATAATGTCAGCGAGAGCAGTCCTGAAGACGATCGAAGAGCATCTGTGGCTGCTTGATGCAGTTGCAGCTCAAGTCCAGCCTCGAAAGAAACTTGGAGTGTTGCGGCTGGAGGTCATGCTAACAATCCCAAATTCCAAACGATATTAACGTGGTTGTCGTGGAACTCAAGACCCTTGCCTATATGAACGGAAAACCTTCAAATCGAACCCTTAACTTCATATGTAGAACCCTTGCCGAGACCCTGAAAGTTGACAGAAAGATACAAGATCCGTCCAGGAACCCTTCTGCAAATATATTTCACCCCTACTTAGATGCAGATTCATGTATGCACCTTACAGAAACCGCTAACCCCAAACCCTCTAAGCCCCTGCACTTTGCCCCAAACCGAGCCTTCAAACGTAAACCCTAAACCCAGGCCCAGAGCAAACCCTAAGCCCAACACCGAACCTCGGAGCCCCTAAGTTCTAAAACCCTAAACACGCCCGAAAGCTCTAAACCCCCAAACCCTACATGGGAGTTTCCGAAAATTGGGGTACCTTATCTACTATTTGCTTAAGAACACCCAAACAATAAAAAATACATTCCTTATGGGGGTAATATAGGGATTATTATTTTTATTTTTTGGTGGTTTCTTAAGCAAATAGTAGTTATTTGGGGGTCTTTATAATGAGGATCCTACTATTTAAGGTGCTAGATGAGGGTCCCCTATTTTCGGAAACTCCCACATGGGTGGTTGTCAGAATGACCATAAAGCCCTAAACACCCAAACCCTACATAAACCCCTTAACCCTAAACCCTGAGCCCCTAAACCCGAACACTAAACCCTAATCAGCCAAGAGACCACAGCGGCCCGCGCGGCGCCTCGCCGGAGCCGCGCTGGTAGCGCTCCTCTGCCGCAGAAGGATTGGAACACTGGCTGAGGCAGGGCCTGCGAGCCAGACACTGGTGAGTAGTGGTCGAGGCAAGCTCGAACCCGAAGAAGGGCATGTCCATCTATCTTGTTGCTTTTGTTGTTGAAGTGCAATTAACTCATGAGAGCAGGGCCGTCCTCATGGAGGTTGGGTGGGTAGGTCCTCAACTTCAACCCCTTTAACCCTCACCGAGAGCACGGTTCGGGACAGGTCTCCTTGATGGCCGATTCGACAATCCTGGGCTTTCCCAGACAATTTAGAGGGGCTTAGAGTAAAAGCCAGAAAGTGTTTTAACACCATAATCCTCATGCTTCAAAGTCAAGTATAGGAGACCCCCGACTAATCATCCTAAATCAATGTTCCAACTTTCTGGGATTCATCATACGGGTTCTTGCTTGCCGGAGTTGCTTGCCGGAGTGCTCTGATCTGAGGTTTCGGGCTTAGGATTTCCGGCTCATGGGGTTCAGGGACAAGGTTTCGGGTAGTTTCTTGCCGGCTCAAGTAACTCGGTCTATCGATCAAGCCTACAGTCGTTAGAGCCATTGCGTTGGGAAGGGGGTTTCGGATTTAGGATAAAGGCTTAGGGCTTAGGGTTTAGGTAATCAACTCGGCCATCTCATGGGGCTCGGGCTTGCGAGCAGACTCGTCGTCCAGGAGATTCCTCAAGCGCTTCAGGGCATTTGGGGCCTTTGAGGGTTTAGGCCTTTGGGTTTAGGGTTCACTTGGAGGGTCGGGGGACTTAGTAAGTAGGTAGTAAGTAGACTTATAAGTACCCTAAAAGGGACCCTAATTGGGGTTATGGTACTTATAAGTCCCTAAAATAGCCATTTACTAAGTCCTCCGACCCTCCAAGCAGGGTTTAGGGCCTTTGGGTTAGGGTTTTTGGGTTCGGCTCTGAGGCTCTGAGGTTTTTGGGCTTAGGAGTTTCCGGTTTTCGGGGCTTGGGGTTCAGAGTTTGAGGCTCAAGGGCTCAGGGTTTGGGATGTAAGGCTCTCGCTTTTTTTTGGGAGTTTTCATGCGACGAAGACTATACTTGGAGGTTCATGGGTAGTTATAAGTGGGGTTATAAGTCCCCTGATATGGGTTATAAGTATAGCTATCCTATTTATAAACCTACGTATAACTACAAATATAGGGGCGCAGTAGCTCCTTGGCAGCTTTTACAGAGCGGGGCCCAAAACGACTGTATAGCTAAAAATGCAAATTAAGGTTGCCTTTGTGGTCTTTACGGGTTTTGGTTCTAGGGTTTCAGGGTTCCGCTCATTTAGGGTACCTGCTCTTCTATGTCACAGATCTCAATAACAAGATTAGCTAGTTACCCTAAATTAGGGGTACGGTTTGACCCGTTAGGCAGGGAAGATTCAATTAAGGCGTCTTGGTCCGGCCTGGAGAATGGACATGGGTACAGATGGGCAACTTTGTAAACCTAAACCTTCTGCCCTCAAACACCTTCTGTCCTTGGAAAATCGCGCAACAAGTGGCTCTTCAGCCATAGCCCTAATCTACCAGAGCTGCGCGCAAGACCGCGATAGAAAACCTACATAAACTCTGCTAAAGCCAACCGAATCGGCATCCTTCCCAAAGGCTCCATGTAACCATATAGTAGGTACTTGGGCCTTAAAGTACCTATACTATATAGTGGCCCCTTGAAGGCCTAAGTACCTACTATATGGTTACATGGAGTCTTACAGTTTCGCCATGCCCTACCTCTAAACTCCAAACTTCGGCCCCTCTGCTGTCGGAACACTGCGAGAGGTCGACCTCTTGCAAGAAGTGCGCCGTGGAACCCGCCCCTTCTCTTCGGCTCGGAGTTGGAGTGTCGGCTCCGGGGTTTAGAGCTGAGGGTTTTTAGGGGTTTAGGGTTTAGGGATGAGGGTTTTTAGGGCTTTTAGGGTTTAGGGTTTAGAGATGAGGGTTTTGGGGTTGGGGTTTAGGGTTTAAAGCTGAGGGTTTAGGGGTTGGGGTTTAGGGTTTAAAGCTGAGGGTTTTGGGGTTAGGGCTTAGGGTTGAGAGCTGAGGGTTTTGGGGTTGGGGTCTAGGGTTTAAAGCTGAGGGTTTTGCTGCTAGGGTTTAAGGTTTAAAGCTGTGTGTTTTCGGAGCTTTTACAAATCAGTTGAGAGTACCGTCCTGGAGGATTTGTGGTCGAGAGTAGGGTTGTATCCGTCAAAAGGGTAGTTGTCAAAATTAAGGGCCTGTTTTGGGGTACCCTAAATAATAGGTGCCGTATCATGATAGGGACCCAAAAAGGGACCATCATTTTGACAACCACCCAAAAATTATTGCAAGAGGATGCTGAGAAACGCCCTCATCAACACACCCAGAGCTCCAAACCCGTTGTCCTGTTGACCTTCAAACCTTAAAGAATGCTGCACAAATATTCATACAAACATATACATGTTGCGTATACAACGTAACACACATCTGTATGTGTCTATATATATATACACATTTTCATATAACACATTTGTACACACTCATACATGTATGTATGTATGGATGTATGTATGAATGAATGTATGCATGTATGTATGTGTATATATGTATTTACACACATACGTGCTTTACAGCACCGGAACCACTAGCTGCAAAGGCACCCAGCTGCTTCATCAAACGTCCCACTTCGGAGATGCAGCTGCGCTGGCCGGAGATGGAACAGTCTGTCAGTCGAACCTGGGCTGGGGAACACCATGCTGAAAAAAGAGGTTTAGGAGTATAGGTTTTAGGGTTTAGTGGCTTAGGGGAAACCCTACCTGGAGTCTCCATTGTACTTCCTTTTTTGGGTATTATATAATTAGGATCCTATAAGGTAACGCCAAAAAGGAACTATAATGGAGACTACAGGCAGGTCCTGAAAATGTAGAAGAGGGTTTGGGGTATAGGGGTTTAGGAGTTTAGGGTTGGTTTGGGGTATACTGTCCAAACGGGTCTATGAGTCTATAAGGGAATTGCAGAATCAACTACAGCACATGAACGATTGAGCCGGTTGTGCGGGCTGGGCTTCAGGGCTTGGGGTTTTGGGGTTTAGGATTTGTGGCCACAGATCCTGCAAGCACTAAAAGCACTGAGGGACGGAGGATGACGAAGGACTCGAAACGCTCTGGTTTAGATAGTGGCGCCAATGCTTCTGGGGGTGCATACATGATTTCACAAGCTTTGGGAGGCAACTCCAATACTGAGGTCTGGGGAGCAAGGTAGGACGTTTGAGTGATGCTCGGACGGGGCATCCAAGGCGGTATGTCACAGGCATGAGCACATGCACATGTGCGCTTTTGTAACCATGAATGAAGCCAGTTCGCAGTTGAAAAGGGCATGCACCCAGACCCCGGGAGGATCTAGAAAGTAGATCCCCTAATTCGGGGCCGTATACTACAAGGGTTTCTTACAGGAACCCCCAATAAGGGATGTACTTTGCAAGTGCAAGTGCACAGATACCCATACACAGACACACACAAGATCAGACTCGTCATGCTATGTGACCCCACATCTGCTGTGCCTCCAAGAGGACAACCACCCTGGACCATGAACCCGAAACCTTCAAACAGACTACAGAAGAAAGGACGGCGCGAGGATGAGATGCCTTGTATCCCGCATGCTGCGAAAGACTTTGTGGTGGGCATACTTGGGGGTTCCAGTGTAGTTGCAAGTGTAGCTACAAGTCCCCGAATATTGGTTGTAAGTGTGGTATCCTGCTCATAAACCTACTCAGAACTACGCATGAACCTCCACGTAGCACCTGGAGTGGTCTTTAAATTGCGTCGTTGCTTTACAGTGTATGTAAGCGAGCAGGGTCGTGTTTTAGCGAGCTCGTATATCGGGCAAGGAGCTGTTGTGATCTCGGAGCTGGCACGGACAAGATGCACGACCTGCTCCAAAGCCTCGGCTGACTCTCGCCCAAGCAGTACCCTAAACCCTAAACCCTAAACCAGTAGTCTTATTGCAAGACTCAGGCCTCAGCTGAGTTTGGCTTGGCCGGTCCAGTTCGCAAGCTCCATGCATATAGCTTGGTAGGGTATAACTTTGACCTGGAACCCCCCAAGCCGCCAACCCCATAATGAGGAAGCAGCATATCCCATCACGTTTGCAAATACCTTAAATTACGGTCCTAGGATCCATACTATCATTCCAGCCATATAACTGCATTAAAGGGTTTTGGAGTCTCTGAAATTCCTTGAAGAAATCCTTAGAAAGCCCTTGAAGAAACCCTATAGAACCCTCAATTACGAGGTTTTGGAAAATATGGGCCTTCCAAGCAGTCCAGTGGCATGCACGGCCTCTTCCTCGCTCCGAGCACCGGTGACCTCGCAGCGTCAAACTCAGCTCATTAAACCCCTTCGATTGGGTTTACTTTTCGGAGCTCAGAGATCTTCAAAAAATCTTCGAGTCATGTTAGGGTTTTTGGAGCTCGGAGATCTTCAAAGATTGTGTGAGTCAGGTTAGGGTTTGTTGGAGCTCAGAGATCTCCAAAATTTGTGCGAGTCATGTTAGGGTTGAGGGCGTTGCGTGGATTTTAAGGCCTAGGGCTGAGGTTTAGGGCCCTGGGGCTGATGGACAAAATCCTGCTGCATTACCTTGAGCATCGTCTACTAGTGGAGTTCTGGTTCCGTTTTGTATGGGTAATGACGGACCTTGCCCCAGGCAGGGTTTGGCGCTGAGGGTTTGAAGCTTGGGGCGTACAGTTGAAGGCTGTGGCAGGTGAAAGGTTGTCAGTCTGGTGTCCAGGGTCTTGTGGTGCGATGTTGTAACTTTACTTTGGACAAAACCAACATTATGTAGGGTCTTAATAATTGAAGATTAATTAAGGTTCCTGGATTTTAGCTGTTGTTATAAAGACGATACTCGCACCCCCCCCCCCGTGACTCAAGCCCGAACCCGCACAACTTCTTACGTGGCCCTTACACAGGACTTCTTTTCGACTTCATGGTGGCCCTGAACGAAAACCATGTGCCCGAGCCGAATAATGCATGGTCATTAATAATTACCTAGACTATTTTGGGAGTTACTTGCTATGGTTATAGTATAATACCCAAACACGACTCTAATTCAAAAGGCCCCTTTTTGTGCTCCTGAAACTGCCACAACCGGCTATGATAAACCGCATCCAGCCCTTACAACTACAACAACCCTAAAACAACCCACATCCCTACACCCTCAACAACCCCAAAACTTAAACCTCAACCTTAAACCCCACACCCTTAACCCTAAACCTCAAGCTTAAACCCAAAACCCTCAACCCTGAACCTTAAACCTCAACCTTAAACCCAAAACCCTTAACCCTAAACCTTAAACCTCAAACCTTAAACCCCAAACCCTTAACCCTGAACCTTAAACCTCAACCTTAAACCCAAAACCCTTAACCCTTAAGCCTAAACCTTAAACTTCAACCTTAAACCCCAAACCCTTAACCCCAAACCTTGAACCTCAACCCGAAACCCCTAACCCTTAATCGTAAACCTTCAACCCCAAACCCTTAACCCTGAACCTTAGACCCCAAAACCCTTAACCTTAAACCTCAAACCTTAAACCCCAACCCTTAACCCTAAAGCTCCAACCTCAACCTTAAACCCCAAACCCTGAACCTTAAACCCTAACCCTGAACTCATAAAGCCCTACAGAGCCCAAATCTAGCCGAGCCGTGGAACGACCAAGGGCTGGCCAATGATCTCCTCCAGGGTTTTAGGGATTTAGGAGTTTAGGGCTCAGGAGTTGAGGGTTCAGGGTTTAGGGTTTCAGGGTTTAAGGGTTTAGGGTCTAGGGTTGAGGATTGAGGGTTTAGGGGTTTAGGGTTTAGGGTTCAGGGTTTAGGGTTTAGGGTTGAGGGCTTAGGGGTTAAGGGTTTAAGGGTTAAGGGTTCAGGGTTTGGGGTTTAGGGTTTTGCTTCTTTTATAAGGGGTGCGATAGGGTTCTATACTAGCGCCCCCCGTTGAAGGGTACTCCAGGGTTCCACAATAGGGTCCCCTGAAAAGGGTACTATAGGGTTCTACCAAAGGGTCCCCGTGATGTAACGGGTTTTATAGGTTTCGGTATTATACGCTTGCAGGCTCCTTAAAGGTGTTGGTGTGCATGTAGTGGTTTGTTATACACGGCTTTCCGGATTTTGTGAAACCGACAGGTCTTGTGAACAGCTGTCAGAATTGTTTATGTCTGTTGTAAGAAGGATGGTGGTTTTGGGAGCATCCTCGCTGGAATTCACAACAAGGGCCCTGGCGTTGAGATATCGGAAGTCTAGGCTTTGGGGCGCCCTAATCTCGAAGCCGAAATAATCGGAGCCGTAGTCGAATAATTTGCCCCTTTGCACGGTACCCCTAAACATGATCTTACAACCCAAAGCCCTCAACCAGCCCCCAGAGAGCCCAATACCCCTTAATTAAGGAATATAGCTTAAATTATACTGGGCTTCATATTATGATTTAAGCTATATTCCTTAATTAAGGGGTATTGGGCGCTCTGGGCCCTAAACCCTCAAAAAACCGCTTGAAGGAACCCTTGCAGCAGGAACTTCAAAGGAGCCCCTAAAGGAACCCGTAAAGACACCCGGAAAGGAGCCCTGCAAGAATTTGATGGAAAGAACCCAGAGAGCCCAATACCCGTTAATTAAGGAATATAGCTTAAATCATAATATGAAGCCCTATATAATTTAAGCCATATTCCTTAATTAAGGGGTATTATAATCCCCTAAACCCTACGCCTATAGATCCCTTATAGATCCCTTAAAGGAACCCTAGGTATTCCTTAATTAAAGGGTATTGGGCTCTCTGGGAAACCAAAACAGCCCTGAGAGGAACTCCCTGAGATCGAGCCTCCAGGGGATCCTATCTTTAGAAGGGTCTGGGGTTTAGGGTTTAGGGTCTTAGGGTACCATAAGGGACTATAGGGGATTGGGGTTTAGGGGTTTAGGGTTTAGGGCTTTAGGGTTTAAGGGTTTTAAGGCTTAAGGATTTAGGGTTTGGGGTCTTGGGGTTTAGGGCTTAGGGATTTAGGGTTTTAGAGTTTTGGGTTATATAAGGGTGTGGGGATTTAGGTCTCTCTCTTACCTAGAGGGTCATACCCTACCACTTTTTTGGGTACCTAGTTTTATGGTTAGGTTCTCTTATATAGAAAAGTAGTAGGTACCTTAAAAAAGGGGTAGGGTATGACCCTATAGGTAGTGTTCCTTTAGAGTGCTCCTTTTCAAGGGTTCTACAAGGTTACTATAACTGGCTACTATAAGGGTACGATGGTCTAGCGGCCTTGATAGCTAGAACAGGGTTTTGGGACCCATTATAACTATACGATACATATAATCGGGAATCACCAAAATAGTATTGGCCATTATTTAGGCTCCTATAGTACAGGAACCCGACACAGACCTTACTCAAGGTACCCTTAACAAGAAGCTTGGACCCGACGCCTTAGTTCCTAAACCACTAGGGTTTAGGGTTTACCTATAGTCTGAATTGTAGTTCCTTTTTGGGGTTACCTTATAGGATCCTAATTGTATAATTGGTTAAACCAAAAACATGAACTACAATGGAGACTACAGGACCCTAAAAACCTATACTCCTGAACCTGTTTTTTCAGCACGGCCTGAGGTGCCGGCCAGCGCCTACGGAACTCGTAGCCCCGTTTTAAGGCAAGACTTCGCAGGAGAAGCTGTAGATGACAACGGACTGAAGCTTAAGCTGCAGATCCCCTGAAAGAACAGAACAATCGCAGTCTAGGGTTTGGAGAGCTTAGGGCTTTTATAGGGCCCCTAAACATCCCTAAACCCCTAACCCCTAAACCCCTAACCCCTAAACCCCTAAACCCCTAAACCCTTAAATCCCTAAACCCTAAACCCCTAAACCCTAAACCCCCAAATCCCTAAATCCCTAACCCCTGATTCCTAAACCCCTAAACCCCTAAACCCCTGAAACCCTAAACCCTAAGTTTTAAGAAGCTCGGTCCAGCTCTTCAAAGGGTGTGGGCTTCTTGCGGTCGAAGCCCCTCTTCCGAAGCAGCAGCGAGATCGCCTGCAGGTTCAGGGCTTACAGGGTTTAGGGCTTATGGGGTTAAGGGTTTAGAGAGAGAGGGTTTAGGGTTTAGAGGGTTTAGAGAGTCTGAGTTTTGTATAGGGTTTAGTCTACGACTTATGCTTTAGGGTGTTTATAGGGTTTAGGGAAAGTTTAGGGTCTGTAGGCAGCCTTCAGCAGCTGGCCGATACCTCCGTCACTGACCCTCCGCTGGGGTGCCGCGTCCTGGAGGCTCTGGGGATCGACGTTAGAGTTGTTGGGTTCAGGCACCCTAAGGGTCCATGTACCCATATAGAGATACATGGGCCCCAAAGTACCTATATAGGGACTACATTAAGGTCATTGTATATACTAGATGAATACATGGACCCTTAGGGGCATGCATCATATATATATATATATATCTACATGTACTGGGTATGTATGTGCATGTGTAATTATGTACATCCATTGGACATAATATGTACATATATATATATACACACATGTGTGTGTGTGTGTTCGTATGAACGTAGTTATGCATATGCACAAGCAAACGAAAACAAGACAAACACAACCAACAACTGTGATGTGAACAAAAGTTTCAATGCAGACAACAGACTTCAGTACTAGGTGTAGCCATACCTATGAAAAACATAGCAAGTACTAAGTAGATCGAGTATACATGCGAAAATCAATGAATGCATGTATGAAAAGATAAGTACCAACAATAAAATACAGATCTGGAAGCGCGGCAATCTGCACCCACCCTGTAGACGGTGCTTTGATTGAAACACGGACATCATCTGCTTCTGCTGTCCTGCATCCTTTGAACAACACGCTGGCAGCGCGCAGCGCTGAGGGCGAGAGTTCTCTCCTGCTAGCACTGGGACTGTCATCGTCTATACACTTAATATCAGGAGCTTCCGAGAAATTTTGTCATGAGGATGTGAAGCACTGGGATAGGTTTCACACTGTATGCTGCCCAGTCTGACGAATCCCATGCACGTTGCAGCTCCCGGGAACGTTGATACCTCTAGCTCTCCATCCCACTACACCGGTTTAAGGTTTATAGGGCTTAGGACTCAAGCACCTCTATCGAGAGTCGAAGCCGTCGATTGAGAAGCCCCTCCTTTTTGGTTCGCTCCTTCCTGCACATTGCATGCGCCGCATTCACAACCGCGATACAACAGGAGGGTTTAGGGTTTAGGCGACTACGAAGCCTCACGGAGATCAAGAATGCAAAGGTGAGGCATGTTTGGTTTGCTTGTGTTCAAGGATCAGGCGGCGACAGCATTCTTGAACCCTTTGAAACACAAGATCTTCCTCTTCGAGCGGCCACAGCTCCTGTGTTTAGGTATAAGGAGCAGGAGCTAACTTGTCTAGGGATTGCGCTTAGGGATTCAGGTATGCCAGACCTTGCTGCGCTAAGCCCACGAGCATCACCCAGGGTTCCAGAAAAAAAATCTCAACATCCTAACACTTCATCAACATCCTAACACTTCATGTAGTGGCCTGAATAATTAGAATAAGGTTTTGTGCTCCTTTATCATAGCATAAACACAGTAAGGAACCCTTAGACTGATATTTTCTAATTATTTAGGCCCCAATATTACAACAAGGACACCCATGATCTAAGTACCATCTACAATAACCGTCAACAGCCTCAGATCAACAGTCATAGAGAAACAGCTCCTATACTATGAACCCCTATAGCACCCGAAAGCAGCAACACCCCAGAGTGCCTATAACATCTTGGAGGGAGTCACGCGGTTTAGGGCCGTTTAGGGTTTAGGGTTTATGAAGTCCTCCAAGGAGGCATCCAGGAGCGACATGACATCCCTGGCCAACCCTCGCTGCCATCCTCGGAAAAGCCAGGTTTTGGGCAAGCTCTTTCCGCTAGAAAACATGTTGGCTCCGTGTTTGGGGGGCTATAGGGCTTCTGGGGTGTAGATTTTCGGGGTTGAGTGTTTAGGATTCAAGGCTTTGAGGATTTAGGATATTGAATTTTGATCGGGAGCTTACAGAGTGAATCTCGCGTCGATTATTGGGCTTCGGGTTAAGTGGTTGCAAGATCTCTGGGTCGAGGGCGCTTGAGGCCTTGGGTGTCTAGAGTCCAGGGTTCAGGGTTCGCGCTTTAGGGCAGTACTAGAAGAGGTTCAAGATGGCTCAAGAAACAAGTTTCAGGCCGGAGGACGACAGCATTGCGAATGCAACGTTTTCAGCATTCAGCCTGAATGCAGTGCGCGAGACGGGTCGGACAGCAATGAAGACCGTCGTGCCGGCGGCCAATGTCATGACCACAAAACAGAAGCAAGAGTAACACGCAGGATTTCCACCGATCTAAGCAGACTGGCGATCGGACACAGCCCGGGAACAAGTGCCAACGTGCGAAGTAACGTTGAAGTGCTAATACTCGTTCGGGGCTGACGGCTGACGTCGACGACGAAGATGGTGATGGTGCTCGCAGTGAAGGCTGGTCATGACGATGGTGACTGGGATGAGGACCAGCACACACATGAACTGTGTATGTGCATATATATATATATGTATAACAGTAACCTTGATGTTGATGGAAATGATGGTGATGATGAGGATGATGGTTGATGTCGAATATGGAAACGATGACGACACCGAAGAATAAAGTGAACAAGCCGTCCATGCAGAAGACAAAGATGGATCAGCATTTTGATAGCGACAGTGACGAGGTTCATCAAGGTGGCTGCGACGACGATGACGGATGACGGTGATGATAGGAAGCAGGAGGAGGAAACCCTAAACCCTAAGCATCAGACCTTATGTCCGAAATCCTGCAAGCCCAAACCCGAAACCCCTAAGCCCAAATCTGCCAGAAATGAACTTCCAAAGTTAAGATCATGTAGACCCTAGAGACCCCCGACCCTAAAGCCTACCTGTAGCCGAAAAAACCTACCTCTTCAAGGATCTATATATGTATATATATATATATATATATGTATTTATTTATAGAAACCATAATAATAAGGAGCCCTAAAACGGTAGGTCTTTCCGGCTACAGGTAGACCCTGAGCCCCAAACCCGAATAAATAACTAAAGCTTCAAATCCTAAACCCTACCATTCTACAAACCGCTCAACCCCCGCGACCGGGGCCAACTCCACAGGCTCTTTGCACCGCTTCGTCGTTGTCCAAATCAGACCTCCCAGCAGCAATTCTTAAAGTCTGCTAAGGATTTAAGGAGGCTTAGAATTGGGTTCAGGGTGGAGGGCTTGCGGATTAGGATTTAGGGGCTGCAAACAGACTAATCTGACAAGGAGTGTAAGGCTCAGTTTATGGGGTTTACGGACTTGGGGGATAGGGCAAACGATTTTGCGAGGATAAAACAGGGATTGATTGCTTCTATTGGTTTTTGTGGGGTCTGATAGGGTTAAAGCGGGAGTTTACACGTATTCCTCTCAAGGACTGTGGAACTTCAACACGTGTCCCACGGCGTCCCTTGTGGACGACTGGCAGGGGACTGCCCCAAACCCTATACCATTCTCTTCGAAAACTCTCCGTCAGTCTCACAACAACCTGAAAGTAAACCCTACACCATTCTCTTCGAAATTTCTCTGTCCGTCTCACAAAAACCTGAAAGCATCAGGGAGCCGAGGCTCTTGGCATGAAGGCTTCGGATGTAGCTCGGGCTTGGGCTTGGGAACTGCCAAATGGACGGTTTAGGACTCACCTGGGGATCCAAAAACCTACTGTCTTCAGGGCGATACCCTCTAATTAAAGGGCTCATGACTTACTATTTTTGTAGGTTTTGGGGATACAGGTAGGGTTAACCCTATTAAATGGACAGGGGGCAATTCACAAACGGCGCCAAAAGGACCTGTTAGAGGCACGGCGTGAGACATCAGGGTTTAGGGCTTAGGGTTTAGGGTAACATCGCTGAGTGTCGGTATGTCGCGACAGGCCCGGAAACATGATAATGGAGCCTCAGTCTTTAGAGTATACTACGAAAGACATGCAAATAGGTACCCTGCTGTAAGGAAAAAGTCTAATGAATTATTCGCGCCCTTATTTTAAACTCAACCCTCGCTGTCAATCTTAATTCAGGAGCTCTAACAAATACCGATACCATTTTGGGCGGTTCCTTTATATATATTTATAGTAAAATGGGCCACAAAACCCAAAACCTATTCCAATTATTATTAAGGAGTCTACATTAAGAGGTTCTCAAAGCCCGGTCCTAAAGCGCGAGTTGGAGCCTGCAACAGCAAAACCGCAAGAAGGCAGAGAAAGCGAGCGAATTTAGTTTGGTGTTCTGCTGATGACGCTGCATGCTCCAAGAACCTAAACTGACAGAAGGACTTCTGCCCAGAAAGCTGAACCTCAAGCACCATTTTAAAGCACATCATGCTGACTCTTGCGCAAACCCGTAAAGCCATGTCCGGAAGCGTGCAAACCGAAAACTGAGAGAGATGCCACAACACACTCAGCAGTTGGGTTGCCAAAGGCCGAAGGTGTCGGATGCCCCCGGGCCGTTAGCACGTTTCCCCGGCTGCGACTTCCCAAAAATCACTTTGACAGGCCCATGGTTCGGGCGTCTGCAGAGTTCAACCGATCACATCTGCCTGCAAATACCCCATGCGCATCAAAACTTTCGCAACGACCAGCAAACCAAGTGTCTATCAGACCAAAGGCACTTCTTCAATCACGCGCCCGATGGTATAATAAGGTGCCCTAATGTACGAGAAGCCTCTCGCCGGCCACAAGTTTATCGTAGAGTTTCCGTAGATGCATGGGACTCATGGAAGGGAAACGAAAAACCAACCACCACAAGCACGACCGTAGTAACAACATCACCACCCACCACCAACAACAGCAGCAACAGCAACAACAACAACAGCAACGCAGCAGGGCGTCTTAGGATCACAGAAACCGCGGTGATAACGACAACAACTACATTCATACGGACCATTAGGGGGGTAGGGAGAGGGGGGGGGCCTCAATGTTCATAATAAGGACTTGATAAGGCTATTTTAAGAAATGTAATCCCCTACCCACAACGCAACCCGTGAGGCTCTCAGCCTCTGCGTCTACTAAAGGACCGAACTTAAACCCTAAACTTTACAACCCATTACACCGAAACCCTACAATTATGTAAATCTGAGGAGTGCTAGTCCAATGAAACCATGATATGCAGATCTGACTAGATCAAAGGAGAAAAGGAGGGACCCTTAATGGGGACCCCTACCCTATCACGGGCTATACAATGGGTAAATAATAGCTATGTTAAGGGTCTATATCTAGGGGTCCTTATTAAAGGTCCCTCCTTTTAACCTTGGACTCGAGTTAGCACCAGAGACTGACATAACCCTACAAACCTGAAACCCTTACGACGGTTGATGATATAAATCCTGCATGACCCATAAGACGGAATATACCATAATTCCCATAGTCTAGGGTCCTTAAGGTGATGCAGGATTTATATCATCAACCGTGTAAAGCCCTCAACTTCGACCCCAGACTGCCTGCAGGATCTGCTGCGGCTGCGCAACATCGTGTGTTGGAAGACATCACCGCGTGAGATGGGCAGCTGTCGAGTATCAAGTCCATTTTGGTTTGTGGGTTAGGATCTGCTAGGGTTTCGCAATCATGGCGTTTTAGACCTGTCCGTCGGCTGCCGGGTCGTTTTGGTGGAGATCTTATGTGACGCTTGGCCCGTTTGCTCCTAAGCCTTACATGGTGAACTTACATGGACCATCAATTCGACAACTGCCATGATAGGATAGGGTTTGTTCTCAATCCGGGCCGCGAAAAGGTGCCAAGACTTATCATTTACTGGAGCTATCTATGTTTTGTTGGTCCCATTAACATACAGATGGTTGCAAATAATTAACTCCGAACCCCCATGTTTTGACTCTACAGTACCTGGAGTGCAAAACATACCTCTTTCAGGATTTTCCCACTAAGGAAAAACATAATAAGGAACCCGCAAGGGGCACACTCTTTGGGGTTCTGGTAGACGCTGTGTGAGTCCAAATTTGGTGTTTGGGGTTGGGTAATTTACGGTTTGGAGCTTGAAAGATGGTCACGGCTGCTGGGTGAGGTCGAAGTACTTGGGCGTTGTTCTTTGCTTCTCAGCCAGCTTCGTGCGTCTTGACGCTGAGTCGGGCGAGCTGAAGACGTGGAGTCACCAGTATTTCAGTTGAGGCACTATGATTTCGAGACCAGTCCAAGCTGTTAGAATTGAAACACTTATAAAGACCGACATAAATATGTAGACACGTATATCTATGTATAATATGTATATATATATAGATATATATACATACATATATATATATATACATACATATATCTACACACATACACGCATACATACACGCATGCAACCAGCTACATACATGTAGAAACTTGGGCCAGGAACTCGGTCCGAGTTCCTGAAAATTAGAAGCACACCCGGTGCGCAGATGCATACTCTCGCAACGCAGCTGTCTGTTGCACATTGGAAGCAGCTTGTTTCTTGAGGTTGACCTTATTACACCCACGTAGAAATGTAAATGTATGTGTGTGTATATATATATGTATACATACATACATTGCTTCCAGACCTTAGCAACTGGAACCATGATGCGTTGATGTACTCGCAAGCCGGGTTCACTACTTACTTCGCTTTGAAAGGCGGCTTCTCCCGGTCTTCGTGGTGTGGTGCAGTGTCGACGGCACGTAATTGGCAAGAATGTTTTGGACAGGTTGTTCGAAGCATGCGTTGGATGCACTTCCCGGGTCCATGTACCCAAAGCGGCAGTCCCTATATAGGTACTTTGGGACCAAAGTATTTACTGTTTGGGTACATGGACCCTCAGGGTTAAGCTGATTCCACAAAAACTGACATAGCTGACAGCAAACGCCTCAGGCCAAAGATCCTGAAACATAACTTGGGCACGGCCCCCATACAGTAACAGTCTATATTAGGGCTACTATTAACGGCCTTATATATCTTTATCATGAATATTATCCAAGTGTTACTGAGTGGGGGCCGTACTCAAAACATAACCCCGGCTGTGAAGGTCTCTTTTCCTCTGTTGAAATACCACCACATCCAAGAAGAACTGGGAAGCAGCCTCCTGCCAGGCAGTGAAAAGAAGAGATCGGACATAGCCCAAGTAAGCCATAACCGTTCGGGTCCTTGGACTCCCGGGTAAGGGCTCAGGGTTTAGGGTTTAGGGTGCTTTGGACTTTAAGATCGGGGGTCATCTTCAGTGTCACCGTCAGCACCGTAAATGCTGCCTTCATGATCGTCACCATCACCGTAGCCGTCGAAATCATGACCATCACTACCACACTCATCAACAGCATCATGATCACCGTCGTAATCATGGTCATCATGCGTGACTCAACGGAAGCGACGATTTTATTTAGCACAAGGTTTCCCACTCGTCACAAGCGTCAACCGCCAGGACCCGCTCCTCGGGATCCACCTCAAGCATTGGCCGAAGCCGTGCCCAGACGTCCGAGTCAACGCCTTTGGGGCAGATGGCTGGGCAGGGAACTGGCTTCGAATGGCAAACATCGCCAGTGCGAGTTTGTCGCGGCCCTCCTCCAGCTGCAGCAGTGTCTGGCCAGTAAACAGATAATAAATGGACATGGCAGCGCTCAAGACATCCAGGGCCCTTGTTTGAACAAGGCCGGACAACACCTCCGGAGCCATGAAGGCTATTGTGCCCACAGCGCGAGTGTCACTGTCCTCTTCCAGCACAGCATCGCCGAAATCAGCATCACCATCACCGGAACTTACAACAATTCACGGATCCATGCTGGTATTTGGTTGCAAAGACTTCCACTTACCTGCATTGCTGTCTGCATGAAGGTCTCAACTCCTGCACAACACCTATACGATGCGAGGTTTAAATAAACAACACCCCGTGCTCCAAACGAAGACTGAAGTGCTGAACTCTCAGCGCCCCAATCAGTTGAAACAGCATCAAGCATAAATCACGTGTCGCCGAACAATGTAGGAACCTGATTAAGAAGCCTTGGGCCTTTATGAGGGTTCCGTATACGAATCCCACTATTTTGGGGGTTATAGGCCCAGGGTTTCTTGATCAGGTTCCTACAGTAACACCGAATACCACATATCCGTCATCCCGAGCTGTTCTGCGAATGAGAGAAGGCCTCACGTGGATTGTTTAGGGACTGAGATATGGGTGGTTGTCAAAACTAGGGTCCCTTTTTGGGTCCTTATTATCACTCGGCACCTACTATTTAGGCTACCCAGAAAGGAATTCTAGTTTCGTTTGCTACCCATATAAAGCTTAGGAGTTTAGGCCAAGGCATAGGCTGCGCATTACATAGTATGTAAGCTTGGGTCAGGTGTCAAGAATGAGGGTTTGAAGATTTGATAAGAGCCTACAAAATTAGAATAGGGTGTTGGGGTATACTGTACTGTAACTATGATTGATTATTAAGGCCGCTGTATTAGCCAGATCCCCCAACTCCATTTTGACCGTCTATAGGGGCCTCAATAATTGAATTAAGTTTGGGGTATATTATACCATAACTATAATAAGGAGCCACTTGAATCCTAAACCAACTCCATTTCGACTGTTTACCGGGTCTGTGTGGACCCAACTGGCGGGCACCGCACCTCGAACTGCAGCTGCGAGGCTTTCAGTGTCAGGACAGGGCGCGCGCCGCCCTCCTTGCGGTTTACGGTTTACTAGCACCTAAGCCTCAAATCCGAAACCCTAAACCCCAAACCCTTAAATCCTAAACCCTAAGCCCTAAACCCTTAAATCCTACACCCTAAACCCTAAAATCCTAAACCCTACGCCCTTTAAGCCCTTTCGCGTTTCTTTGGAGGAGAGGGGGAGGGATGCCACGATCCTGAACCCTGACAGCCTAAGCCCTGCATCCCCAACCCTCAAAAACCGAAAGTAGACATTCATAAGGGAGTTTCCGAAAGGGGTTCCTTTAACGGGTTCCTTTAAAGGGATCTATAAGGGTTCTTTAAAGGGTTCCTTTAAAGGGATCTATAAGGGTTCGATAAAGGGTTAAGGGTTTAGGGTCTAGAGTTTCCGAAAATTAGGGGTACCTTCTTTTGGGGCCCTTTACAATAAGGATCCTCTTGTTTAGGGTACTATACTGGGGTCCCCTATTTTCGGAAACTCGCATAAAAGAACCAACTAGCCAAGCCCCAAACCCGAAGTCGCAATGACCGAGTGAACAATGCCTTGCCTTGGTTTAGGGTTTAGGGTTTAGGGTTTAGGGTTTAGGGTTTAGGGACCCTAAACTGAAAGCCGAACGCCCTCAATATGATACCTTGCCTGGCAAAGTGGAAGAGGAGAATTTGGGCTGGCAGCTGCATGGTTCGGCATTGAGCGCTTCTGAGCCATTACATACTCATTACGCAAACCCCTGCCCCACCGAATCTCGGCAAGCCTCCCTAGGCAATGGGTTCCCCTTTCAAGGTTACTAGGGCCAAACCCTAGTAAGGAACATCCAGCCCTAAACCCTAAACTGTTCAGGGCACGTCCAGATGGGTGGTTATCAAAATTATGGCCCCTTTTTGGGTACCCTAAGTATTAGGTGCCGTATTATATTAGGAACCCAAAAAGGGACCATAATTTTGACAACCACCCAGATGTTGAAGTCTAAAGAGTTCAGGGCAGTCGAGATGACTGGTTTAGGATTTCAGGGACCTCGGGATGACTCACGAGACCAAACACAGCCAGGAAAAGAAATACTACCTAGGATACCCAGTAACCTAAGAATAAAAAGGCCTCTCTTTTTGGTATCGGGTAACTTTATAAGGAACCTAGGACTACGAACAGGGAATAGGGGTACTACTGGGCATCCTAGCTACAGACCTTTCCAAACCCTAGAACGTTGCAGAAAAGAGGAACAACCTTCAAAGTATCTAAGAGCAATCCTTGCGGATTTCCCAAGATCAGTCCTAGCATAATATCCCCCAGGCCGTTGGTCTTAGCACTCAGGCTCCTGCATCATGCCCCACAACCCGAAGGGTCCCAGGTGCTGTTATGGGGGATAATTACTGCCTCAAATCATAATAGCATGTCCCAATATAGAAACCCCACAGTCTACTATATAGGTACCCCCAAAACCCTACACCCCAAACTCTTAACCCATATAGCAACCGTGATATTAAGTAGCCCTTACCGGACCCCCCCCCCCCGGAGACTTTGGACCCTTTCAGTACGGGAAAGGGGCTCTGCAAGAGATGCAGACGAAGCACTCCGACCAGGGTGTCCGCAACCTCTGCAGAAAACCTGAACGAATCATTTCCGAAGGGTCCATCTGCCCAAACAGGGTTCAAGGGCTTCCGTCTTTTTGGGGTGACGGGTTGAGGGTTAAGGATTGGTTCAGGACTTGGGGTGCCGGGGTTACAGGGTGTTATTTGCTCTTTCGTGTGATGAAGGTTTGGTGCTTCCGACTTGGAGATTTTACTTATCAACACGACGCTGCTGTAAAATTCATTGTCAGGACTGACTTGCGAGGGTTTAGGATCTAGCATTTTAGGGTTTTAGGGTTTCTGGTTTGGAGCCAAAGCGTCAGTCGCCTGAAACACCAACCATGCATGGCTATCTGTCTCAACACCGTTAGAGAGTAGCTAGCCAGCTTACCCAGAAGCGTTGAAGGCATCAAGAGAAGTCGCCTGTACCTGGAGTTACTCCCTACGATGCCATGCAAATACCACCACTTATCTTTCATGTTGTGACGCAGACTCACTTGCCAAAACCTCTATAAACAGAAGATCCCTCATCTATTGTTAGGGTTTTGGTAAGATTTCCGTGAAACTGCGACTTTTTGGGCATCGATCCTGAGGACTCCACAAATTCAAGCGGGCTTTCGGTCATCACATACTGCCAGAAGACCAGCCAACATTTTATTGCGATCCCAAGCCCGAAGTTCGAATTATCAGGGAATCCGGACCTTTGTATGTACCACAACCTCGCATCTCACAACCCCTGGCAACACCTAGAGGTCCGCGGTGGGCGCTGGTGCATGGAGGTGGAGCGAAATAGAAAACGACAGCCGGCAAGCTCAAACATATAGTCGTGAAGTTTATAAACAAAACACAGTAGGGAAACGTTGCTGTTAACAGTCAGATTGGAAGCCCACTTTCACGCCGCTGTCCAGTTGAACGACGGCAAAGATGTGGTGAGACCTGAGGTCAGGTGAGTTAAGCAGCTTGCTCCCAAGTTTCGACATACAGGGGCCTTAATAACTAGAATAGGGTTTTGGGGTATATGATACTATAACTCTAGTAAAGAACCACCAAATATGTACAGGGTAATTGTCAAGGTCCCTATACTCGGGACAGTAGGGTTGAGAGTTTAGGGTTTCGAGAGGTTTATACTAGGGCCCAACGGGGGTTGCACAGGGACTCGGCACGCAGCTTCAATTCGTGAGAGCCACGCCAAGAGCTTATCATCAGGCAGCCAGATCATGCAGAGCCTCATGAACATTAGGTAGAATAGGTTTCGAGATTTAGCCCAGGGTTTCTTGACGCTGAATGGGTTTTGGTGGTATAGTATACGTCGTCTGTTGCAACCCCACAAATTCTGAAGCTACCAGCCTCATTGTTTGAGCACGCTGCTAGTGTACCGCGTCAGTCTACTACACAGAGCTGCTACTTGTTGCAAGCCTGCTGCGTGTGTATAGCATTGAAGCTGCTGACACATTACATAATCTTGTGCACAAACGGCTTACCCTAATCCCTAAACCACTTGAACCTCTTCAGGGCTGAAACCACTTGGAGGCTCATGGGTAGTTATGAGTAGGGTTTCAAGTAGGATAACTATACTTATAACCCATATTAGGGGACTTATGACCCTACTTATAACTACCCATGTACCTCCAAGTAGTCCCTAAACCCTATACCCTTATAGAACCCCTATACATCCCTTTAAAGGGACCCTTGAAGGAACTCTTATAACTACCCATGAACCTCCAAGCAGCAGTCAAGTGGCCCCACGTGAACACCAGGCTATCTTAGGTTTTCTGCTGCAGCATGCTGCAAAGACAACCTGTTGAAGGCCGAAAGAGCCATCATAGAGCAGCTACAGTAGTTCCTCCTCTTCCTCTTCCTCCTCCTCTCTCTCTGTCTCTTCACCCCACGTCACGAACGATCCATCGGCAAGAACTGCAACGAAAGCCCTGGAAGTGGCTTGGATCTGGTGCACGGTCTTCAGCTGGGCCTGTACACCACTACTGTCGCCACCTTCAGCAGGATAACCCCAGGTCGCGACCGATCCATCAGCAAGAATGGCAGCGAAAGCTGTGGAAGTGCCTTGTATCTGGTGCACATTCTTCAGCTGGGCCTGCACACCACTACTATCACCACCTGCATCAGGATCACCCCATGTCACGACAGATCCGTCGCCACGTATGGCAGCGAAAGCTCCGCTATTGGCTTGAACCTGGTGCACATTCTTCAGCTGGGCCTGCACACCACTACTGTCACCACCTTCGCCACAATAACCCCAGGTCACGACTGATCCGTCAGCAAGAATGGCAGCGAAGGCTCTGGTAGTGGCTTGGATCTGTTGCACATTCTTCAGCTGATCCTGCACAGCACTACTGTCACCACCTGCATCAGGATGACCCCATGTCACGACAGATACGTCGCCAAGTATCGCAGCGAAAGCGGCAAGATTGGCTTGAACCTGGTGCACATTCTTCAGATGGCCCTGCACACCACTACTGTCGCCACCGTCGGAAGAAGCACCCCAGGTCACGACTGATCCGTCAGCAAGAATGGCAGCGAAGGCTCTGGTAGTGGCTTGGATCTGTTGCACATTCTTCAGCTGATCCTGCACACCACTACTGTCACCACCTGCATCAGGATCACCCCATGTCACGACAGATTCGTCGCCAAGTATGGCAGCGAAAGCTCCGCTATTGGCTTGAACCTGGTGCACATTCTTCAGCTGGGCCTGCACACCACTACTGTTACCACCTTCGGTAGGAGAACCCCAGGTCACAATTGATCCATCAGCAAGAATTGCAGCGAAAGCTGTGGAAGTGGCTTGGATCTGGTGCACATTCTTCAGCTGATCCTGCACACCAAAAGTGTCCTCACCTTCCTCAGGTTCACCCCATGTTACGACAGATCCGTCGCCAAGTATGGCAGCGAAAGCTCCGCTAGTGGCTTGAACCTGGTGCACAGTCTTCAGCTGATCCCGCACAAACCTACTATCGCCACCGCGTGAAACATCGCCCCATGTGACGACGGAGCTGTCGCTGAGAATCACAGCCAAAGAGGATGGATTGGCCTGAACTCGAACTGTGCTTATATGTAGAACCAGTGCATCACCATCCTGCAGCCGGGCGTGCTTGATGGGTGCACATACATCCAGAACGACTCCCGATGAGTCCATCAGCCGCCCGTTTCCCACTTGGAGTGCCGTCTCCGCGCGTCGCTTGAGTGTTCCCACTTCCTCCTCGAAGTCCGCTTTCACAGCAGCTGTCCTGCCACTGAGCAAGCCAATTTGCACGGTAAGCGACATGCTGCGCGGCGGAAAAGTCGGGGGCTCTAAATAATAATAATAATAACAATAACAATAATAATAATAACAATAATAATAACAATAACAATAACAATAACAATAATAATAACAATAATAATAATAATGATAATAATGATATTCATAATAATAATAATAATAATAACAATAATCAAATTTCATATCTGAAAAGGGATCAGGCTCCAGGGTCTGGCTTCTGTGCTCCCCCATCTTGGGCCTTGCACTTAGACTCAGACATGGGAATTTCTGGAAATTAGGGGTACGTTACTTTGGGGTCCCTATATTAAGGGCCCTATTATTTCGGCTACTATATTAGGGTCCCCTATTTTCGGAAACTCCCATATGCCCGCTCGAAGGACCTACTTGAAGGATCAGGGGACTTAGTAAGTAGGGTTGTAAGTTCCTTAATATGGGTTGTAACTATAGTTGTCCTACTTATAACCCTACTTGTAACTACCCATGAACCTCCAAGTAGCGACTGTGATGTCTGTCGGGAGATCCGGTCGGGCTTTATGCTCAAAACCCAGACCCAAGAGTAACCTGGGAATAAAAAGGGGGGCCCTTTTTGGTTTAAAGGGGGTTATAAGGGAACCTAAACCCTAAAAAAGGGGAATAAGGGCCTACTCCGGGTCCTACTTGGAGGGTCGGGGGACTTAGTAAGTAGGTAGTAAGCAGACTTACAAGTACCCTAAAAGGGACCCTAATTGGGGTTATGGTACTTATAAGTCCCCAAAATAACCAGTTACTAAGTCCCCCGACCCTCCAAGTAGCCTCCAAGCCCGACATAAAACATGCACCCTGCCTTACCCTAAACCCTAAACCCCTGTCTCTAAAGCTCACACCGCCAAAGGCTGAGCTGAAAGAAGGCGGCTTGTAAACTAGGGGCCTTAATAATTTGAATAGGATTTGGGAGTATAATATATTAAAACATATTGTAAGGAACCTCAAGATAGTTCTAGGTAACTATTAAAGCTCCTAAAGTATTTTGGCAGAAGGTAGCTGAAGCGAGCAGTTCAGTGATCTATCCGGGACAAAACCCGATGCGCACGACACATGATAGTCTGGCATGTGGGAGTTTCCGAAAAGAAGGGGTACCTCATTCTGGGGTCCTTATAATAGGGATCCTACTGTTTAGGGTACTATGTTAGGGTCCACCATTTCCGGAAACTCCCATGTAGTGTAGAGGCCCTAGACTGCTTAATATAAGCGCCTTAATAATTAGAATAGGCTTGTGGGGCCCATTCCATCATGATTATAATGAGTACCCCGCAAAATAGCTGTTTTTAGTTATTAAGCCCTTATAGTATGAATAGATATTACTCAACTCTTCCCTAGTATTTATGAACCTAAACCCGAAACCTGAAACCGGCAGAGGGGGCAACGGGTTCAAAGCCAGCCTCCCGTATTTGGTTGCAACTGATTACAGCAAAACTGGTTTAGGCCCTTATCATTTTTGAGGACGTCTCTCGCTCAAGAATCTGCTGAACGTCCAAGCCTATCTCGAACTCCGGCAGAACACGGATGAACTGTATGGGTCCCTGTTTTGGGGCCCTGAGGGCCTGACATTAAGATACGATTAAGATACTATTACTTACGGTCTATGTTAGGGTCCGGTAATTTCTGAAACTCCCACTTGAAACTCCTGACCCCAGGAGCCCAAACCCCTGGAACAGCATGCAACGCCTCAAGACCGTGGGGCCGTACGACCATAAGGGAACGACAGCTTACGGTTTGGGGTACGACGCAGTACAATTGAATCTTTGGGGCTGAGTACCCCAGCCCAACAAAGGTTAACCTTCTCAATCATGGTAGGGTTATATGAACCCCAAAAGGTTGAATGTTACATACACAGCTATTGGCCCAAAGGTCGTAAGCACGTAAATGGTAGAATGTAGAAGTTCTACATCAGAAAATACTATTCTGGTTCGGGGAAGTATCCCCCACAACAGTGCCCAGGACCGTTTGGGAGAAGGCATTAAATCATTATATGAGATCTACGATGACTACGCTTCACAACTAGAATATGGTTCCTTTAAACGGGTCTATAGAGGATTTATAGTAGGGTTCTATGATATAGGGGCCTTCGTATTTAGAATAGGCTTCCTCCTTGAAGCCTAAAACCCAGGGCTTATCAAGTTCAAGCTTTCAGAGCAAGACCACATCATAAGCGCAAAAACAAATGAAAAGTTGCGTATTGGACCAATAAGTCCTATGTACACATACATATATATATATATATATATAGATACAGATATGTATATATATATATATATATATAGATAGATAGATAGATAGATATAGAGGAGTCTTTAGGGGGGATCTATCTACGGCCTCTTGGAGATCTGGGACTCAAGCGCGGTACGAATACTATGGCAGGGTTTAGGGTTTGGGGTTGGGGGTTTTAGGGTTTAGGGTTTACCTTACTTGGAGGTTCATGGGTAGTTATAAGTAGGGTTATACGTCCCCTAACATAGGTTATAACTGTAATAGCTATCCTACTTGTAACCCTACTCATAACTACCCATGATCCTCCAAGTAACCCCAAAGAACCTGCCCTTTAAGGACTTATATAAGGAAATTAATAGGGAACCCTAAAAAGGTAGCTTCTTCAGGGTCTAGGTAGCATCTAGGATCTTTAGCCCAGAACTTCAGGTCTCGAACTGCCGCTACCCTACTTACTTGCAAGGCTAAGTACCCCTGAACCCTGTTCCAAGTGATGCTGGTGTTTGATAGAAAAGAACTAAGTTAGTCGATGTTCTGACTGGGTATACATAATTATAATGTGTGGGAAGATTGATTGATTGATTGATTAAACGATTAAACCCTAAACCCTAAACCCTGGATTGATTGGTTGATTGATGGCTTGGTTGATGTGATGGTGTGCATCTCCCAACCTCAACGTCGGACATCAGAAACTTCAAAACCCTGCACACTGAAGCCTTTCGGCCCGAATTACCAAACTTCTTGTTTGGGGTTTAGGGTTTGGGGTTTAGGGTTTAGAGGGTTTAGGGTTTGGGGCTTAGGGTTTCGGGGCCTTTGGGGGGTCTACGTGTTGAAGGTTTAAGGCCTGTGGTGCTGAGTTGATGGAGGGACCCCAAGTCAGCAAACTCCTGGCTTCTGTTCTACACTTGATGTTGGCCATTCGGGGTTCCTTTAGGGGGTTCCTTTAAAGTGATCTATAAAGGTTCTATAGAGAGTTTTGGGTTTAGAGTTTCCGAATTTTCGGGGTACCTTGTTTTGGGGTCCTTGTAACAAGGATCCCGCTTACTATTTAAGGTACTATTTTAGGGTCCCGTCTTTCCGGAGAAACTCCCATATGGTGCATCCCTAGAGTGATAGACCGCAAACATTGGAAAACCTGCGAGGACGAGGCTGTTTACCAACATTATTCCGGGGATTCCTTCTTATAGTTTTACAATAAAGTACCCCAAGACCCCATTCCAATTCTAAAGGCCCCTACATGACATATGCCAGACTATGCCCAGGGGCAGCAGCAAGCAAGGACTGGATCATTCGGCCCTGTCTGTGGGCTGGGTCTTGGGGCATCTTCGTCGATGGGCTGCGCCAGTTCGGGTTCGGGGGTTGCCGGGTGTGGGCTTAGGCTCATTCAAGGAAGAAGCGACAGAAGTTGGGAATCACTTCGTCTCGTTACGGCTCTCAAATCCTGGTAAATCGCGGTGGCTTGTGGCAAAGAGCTTTCGCAGAGCATGCGGTTGAACGCTTGAACATCGGAATTTGCTTCTTCGCTGGTATGTCTGTGGCTGTAAGTGTCTAACATATCTTTCGGAGCCCAGAGCTTGATTCGATGGATGCTTTTGTTTCTGCATTGCAAGAACAACTTGGAGGTTCATGCGTAGTTATATGTAGGGTTCTGAGTAGCTATCCCACTTGTAACTGCCCATGAACCTCCAAGAAGGCAAGCACCAATGCAAAACCCAAACCCAAAGCTCTGGAAGCGGCGAATCATAGGACTTCAGCTTGTAGGCCAGGACGGTGCATCAAGATAAGAGCGGGCTAAACCCTGCAAAAAACCCAAAGAACCTACCTAGCTAAGGACTCATAGAAGGAAGCCATAAATGGACTCCAATCCTGTCCCTACTGATTCCTGTAAAAAGGTAGGTTCTTCAGGGTCTAGGTACACTCTAAACCCCTGCTCCCAAACTCCTGAACAAAATTGCTGCGGCTTCTTCCACCTACCCAAGGCCTCCATGCTGGGATTAAGGACATGGAGAGTACCAGAGACACCCTGAACCCTGAACCTTAACCTCCAAAATCCTAAAACTCAAAACATAAACCTTGGAGTGCTAGACCTAAAGGAAAACGGCAAAAGACCTGAAGCAGAAGACAAACTTTGACATCCAGGATCTCAAGTGACCACGTCTTGTTTGTATTTGGTACTGCCCTCATACAGTAACAGTCTGCAGTGGGGCAACTATTAACGGCCTTATCTACATTATAAGCATTACTCCACCACTACTGAGTGGGTGCAGTATCCAATGTTTGTTGTCCATTCAGTGACGCGCATCATAGGTATCGAGGACTCCTGCGTCTGCATTCAGTAGACAGTTCCATTCCTAGCATGTGTTTTCAACACCAGGAGCCCATATAGTTGGTAGAGCCTAAAACATGGAGGTTCTTCTTACTCTAAGGGTCCATGTGCCCAAATAGTATACATTGTGGCCCAAAGTGCGTATCTAGGGACTACTTGCAGGCCATAGTAAATACTATCTGGGCACATGGACCCTTAAAAGGTTACAATGTACGAAACCCCTGCATCAAATTTGAGAGACAACTTGGGCACTGACCCCTTATACAAGCCTTACAAAATACGAAAGCAACGCCGCACGATGAAGCTGAAACAGCACTACAATGACTACAAGCCCGACCAGCCGAGGCCTTTGCAGAAATAGGAAACTACGTCTACTCCCTGCTCTATGGCGAACAGCCTCTGCCAAAGTTGGATCCCATCCACTGAAGAACTCCTCAGATCTTGTATGTTTGGCGGCACAGCTGGCATAAAGGGAACTCCAGAAAGTTGGAATATGGATTAGTGGTCGGATCCCTTATAATTTGCCTTAAAGGGGTTACGATAATGATATTCCGACTTTCTGGAGTTCCCTGTAGGTTTAATGTACAGCCGAAGGCTTGGGAAAGAGCAGGCTGCAGCCTCTTGAGGTCTAGGAGTTGGGGTTTGCAGGATTGGGAGTACTGTAGGGGTCTTAATTACGTATTAGAACCGGGTGTGGGGGCCCATTCGCCTATAGTTATAATAAGGAACCCCCCAAAATAGTATTGGTAATTATCTCGGCCCCTCCATTACGGGGGATGTAAGGTTTCGGGTGCAAAGTTAGAACGCTGGGAGTCCGTGCTTCGAGGGGAAGAGAAACTCCCATCTGTTAAAGGGAACTCCAGAAAGTTGGAATATGGTTTCAGGGTAGGATACCCTATAATTTACCATAAAGGGTTTAGGATAATCATATTCCAACTTTCCGGCTTTTACTTTATGGGTTTATAAGTTTACAAGGGGTTCAGGGCTTAGAGAGAAGGGTTTAGGGTATGGAACGTGCATGCTGCTGCCCATGGACCGAACTCACATTAGCCAGGATGAACGAAATGCAATAATTCGCTAAGTCTGGGCTCTTTCCTATAGTTCAAAACCCTAAACCCTAAACCCTAAACCCTAAACCCTAAACCGTGTACAGATGCTCAGGTGCTCGATTAGAGACTGGACCGGCCCGGCCCTTTATTCCCGCAAATCAATGCAACAGCTCTACTCCCCTTGGAAGGTAAGCAAAAAACTACTTTTTGTCGGAGACCCCTATAAAAGAAGACCGGAACCAAAAAAGGAACAAAGTAACAAAGTCTCCAAGAGCCTTAACAGGAGATAGTCTTCAAGACTACAGGCGAAGGTCAAAGTAGTTTGTGCGGCCACCTGCTACCACCTCGCATCCCAGATAGCGATCATCCCTGCTCACATCGTATGCACAAATCCCGAAACCCTCAACGGCCCTGAACCCTGAACCTCAAGCGCAAATCCCTAAACCCAAACCTTGAACCTTAAACCTTGAACCCCAAAGGTTTCTTCATCAATAGAGCCCCCCCTCTTCAAACTACAAGGGACCGCAACGTGACATCAATTCAGAAGCAACATGAAGCTGACTACCCTAAAGCCCCCAACTCTCGAAGCCTTGTCTCTAAGCCCTCATAAACCCAAGCCGTAAGCCCGAGTTGAGGTGGCTGCTCAAATCACCGAAAACCTGAGGGTTTTTGGTTTCGATGAACATCTGCGGAATCTCACAGCACGACCGGCACCCAAGATCCCAAGCCCAACACCGGAAACACTAAACCCTAAACCCTAAGCCCTAAACCCTAAACCCCCCAGAAACGAAGCCCGTTGAACCTTTATAAAGCCAGAACAGTCCAACAGCCAAGAATAGGTCTCAGTTTCCATGCACTGGAGACCGGTGAGGATCTGCGAGTAGTTCGCAAGGACGTCCCTGGAGAGATAGGGAACTGGGAGGTTCCTGGGTATAAGAGCCTTGCATAACCCTAAGGGTTCAAGTACCCTACTAATCGTATACGGTCAAAAAAAGTAACCTACATCGAGAATCTAAACCCTGACCAAGAACCATAAACCCTCTAACCCTCGACCCTCTAACCCTAAACCCTAGACCCTAAATCCCAAACCCTCTAACCCTAAACCCTCAAACCCTAATCCCTAAACCCTCATACCCTAATCCCTAAATCCTCAAACCCTAAACCCCTAATTCCTAATTGCTGGGTAACGACGAGGCTATGGTTTGGGGCTTAGGGCAGTCTCCTACTCTCCGTAAATCCCAGTGCCCTAGGAGTTGGGAGGGGTTTAGCGTTTAGGGTTTGAAGGCTTAGGGTTTAGGCTTAGAGGGTTTGGGGTTAGAGGGTTTAGGGTGTAGGCTTAGAGGGTTTGGGGATAGAGGGTTTAGGGTTTAGATACTCGGGTCTGGGGTAGTAGTTATGTAGGTTACTTTTTTTGACCGTATAACCAAACCGGTTTCGGGATCTAAACGGCATACTTTGTGCATGCATATATATATATATATATATACACATGTGTATGAATACATGTACATAAAGTTCTGCAGAGGTTCCTATAGAAGCGTTACCTGACGGGTATCTAGGGGGCTTTGTTGAGCGAGGAGGGCCCAATGGGTCGACCGAAGTTCTGATCTCACAGCTGTGTTTTTCGGGGCTTCTCGAATTTACCTATGGTCTCCATTGTAGTTCTTTTTTGGCGTTACCTTATGGGATCCTTAATATATGACTGGTTAAACCAAAAAAAATCGACAATTCAGGGCACGCAGTTGGCACTTCAAGTCTTGCTCACGGATTTTGCTTGAATCTGAAGCACTTGTCCCTAAACCCTAAACCTCCTAAACCCTAAACTCCCTAAACCCCAAATTTTCCTTTAACGGGGTCCTCAAAGGGTACCTCTGAAGGGTTCTATAGGGTTTAGGGTACAAGGGTCCATGGCACCTTTATTTTTATATACTCAAGCTTTAAAATGGGCCTACAACCGACCGACTTCTTCCTTGCAGCTAACGCACTCTTCGAGCTCGGAGGACCCGGAAGTTTCCACAGGAACAGCAGCAGCCGCGATCCTGGGATCCGATATGAGTCTGCTTAGGTTTTTTTCTGGGGAACCCTCTTTTCCTCCTGCCCGTTCGGTTAGTTGAAAAGCCAATGTGGCTGAGGGGCTTGTCTGCTTAGGGTTTAAGGTTCAGGGTTTACAGTAAGGTTTCCCCAAACCCTAAAGTCTAGACACGACATTAATCCCTAAACCGCGTAGTAGGGTGGGATGTGGGGCGTTTTGGGATTTGGGAAACTGAGGCTTCGACGGATGTTGGGATTCGGACGTTGGTCTTGGGTGATCTGGTATCTACCCATAGGCCCCAGGGTAGTTCCTCTTTGGGATTACCTTATAGGATTCTATATATGAGCCCCAAAAAGGAACTACTAACTATGGGGCCTTAGGGTACTTACGGCTCTTATTCGGGTTTCCTTCAAGGAGTCCCAAAGGTATGGGGCGGCTTCTTGGGCTTTAAGTTTGACGCCTGCTTTTGACAGCTAAGCTGCGATTGTAGCTAAGGCTGCCAAGACCAGAGAAAACGAGCACAGAGACACACACACACACACAGAGACACGCACCGCACCGTACATATCTTACCTACATACATACACGATTAATTGCATACATTCGTACGTACATACACACATACACCCGTCACGATCGGCACCTATGCAGATTATCTCTATCGCTCTCGGTCTATCGGTCTCTAACCTTCTGTCTGTGTGTTTCAAACTTCACAAATGCGTTAACATTCGCGAACTGACAAAAAGAAACTTTGGCAGTTTCCTGTAACCTGGGCCGATAACTCAAAACCTCCCATGCCAGCACGAGCCCTGTAGCAACCCTCTGTCTTGGGCACGAAGCCCTGAATCCTTAAAGCCTGCCCTAAATCGCAAACTCAAAAGCTTTGTCGAAACCTCACCAGAACCACCGCTAAGAGTCCATGTACCCGAATAGTATATACTTTGGCCTTGAGGGACTCCCTGTATGTATTGGGCCCAAGGATTATCAAGTACACGGACCCTGAGGGCAAGATCAACCAAACCAGCGCCCCACTCATGATAAAACTGCCGATGATCCCCAGAGCAGAACGTCCATACCCTGCATTTTGGCGTGCGAGAGGGAGGGGTATATAGGAGACCCGGGCTGCAGCCCTTGATAATGCGTCGTAACTCTTGACCTTGCCGTGATTTTTCCCGCATTCCTGCGGATCAATTCAGCCGGAGGCGCTGCTTCAATGCAGCGTTGCATAGAAAAAGGCGCAGCTGTTCGGCCTCTCCTTGGTTGCTAGACTGGTGAAGGGAAAGGTTTCTAGGGCCTTAGGGTTCAGGGTTTGCTGAACTAGGGCTTTGGGTGTGCGACACCTGTTCTGGGCCTCAGCTTGAGGATAGAGGTTTACATGGGCCCTCAAAGAATGTAGAATACTGGCCTTTTATAGTTGCTGGGCCATTATTTTGCCAACTTTTGGGGGTCGAGGTAGTGGCAAGTGACGGCAAGGACATTTGCGCCTAGTGCTTCTGCATGCCTGACCCGCCCTTCCTGAGGACTCCTGCAGTGCGGGGGCCTTGAACTATGGATCGAGGTTAACTGTAGACTGTAAAGGGAACTCCAGAAAGTTGGATTATGGTTTCAGGGTCGGATACCCTATAATTTACCATAAAGGGTTTAGGAGAATCATATTCCAACTTTCTGGCTTCTAAATTTTACTTTAATGGAGAAACTCTCGCATGGAGTATTTCTGCATACACCGGCTCTCTTGGGTTGGCATGAAACTTCTTTTGACTACCTGAACCCCAACGAACCTACCGTTTTCACGACTTTTATAGGGAAATCCTAGTAGGGAACCCTAAGAAAAGTAGCTTCTTTAGGGTCCAGGAAATGCATGAAGTTGGGAGTTAAGTAAAGCTCTGGGGCCACTGGCTCTGCCAGACATGCAACGGGCTAGAAATCCTGTGCCGGTGGGGTCTAGGTTTGAGTTCAAACAGGCTACATATGATTTTTGTATGGGTGACTGCTGTGAAGTCTTGGGTTAAGGTTTACCACCGGGCTGGTTTCAATTTTCTGCCTTCATACCAAGCCAAGCACAGACTAAATCTTATGATGTCGCGTGCTAGGCGCTAGTTTTTTAAAGTGCTATCTTTATGTTATCGGTTAACGTATCACGCTAACCGTTACTGTAACCGTTAAAGAGGCCGTGCACAAAAAGTGCTGACATCCACAGTAAAGGGGTACTTTTTGAACACTGGCAGCTTGTTATGCATTGTTCTTACTCAATGTGGTGGGCTGTATTTTTTTGAATAGGGTTTTGGAGGCCATGTTCCGCATCGCCAGGATCACAATTTCGTCTCACTTACACATGGATCATGCGGAAGTACCGGATTGTGCATTGTTATTAATTGCTATTGGCCTGACTATCAGAGGAATTACTCTGCCGCAGGGAAAATTGTGCTACTTTCTTGAGGATGGAAAACTTATTGGGTTGGGGGTCTACGGAGGAAAGGGGATTTGGAAGCTGCTCAAGACCTACATGCAAAAGTACGACGAACTGTCGCAGTTGTGTAAGTCCAGCACGGCCTGTAAGGGGATACTGTAACTAACGATGCAGGGCATTACACTACTTCCCACTGCTGTTTGACTGGCCTACTTGGTTAAAATTACGTTCTGATCTTTTCGTACTTCTGTAGCTACTGGTACTTGAAGTAAGCTTACAAGCCCTAAACCCGAAGCCCTCGGCCCCAAACCCTTCCTGGCCTACGGACTAAGCGAGTACTCGGAGGTTCATGGGTAGTTATAAGTGGGGTTATATATGGGTTATAAGTATAGTTATCCTACTTATAACCCTGCTTATAACTACCCATGAACCTCCAAGTAGACCCTAAACCCTATACCCTTATAGAATCCCTATAGATCCTTTTAAAGGGACCCTGAAAGGAACCCTTGTAAGCGAGAAAGCTTCTAGGGAGTCCAGCCAGAGCATGTCCGAGGCCTCGGTGGCTTGGCTTTTGGCTTCGGGATTGCAGGGTCTATGGGCTACTTGGAGGTTCATGGGTAGTTATAAGTAGGGCTTATAGGGGTCCTTTAAGGGATCTATAAGGGCTCTATAAGGGTTTTATAAGAGGAGGTTCATGGGTAGTTATAAGGGTCCCTTTCAAGGGGTCCCTTTTAAAGGCATGTATAGGGATTCTATAGGGGTATAGGGTTCAGGCTCTACTTGGAGGGTCATGGGTGTTCGTAGGGTTGCAAGTAGGATAACTATACTCATAACCCATATTAGGGGACTTACAACCCTGCTTATAACTACCCATGAACCTCCAAGTAGGGTGTTTAAAAAAGGATCCGCAGGGGTTTATGGTTTTAGGGTGTTCGTTGGGTTCTCGGGCTTCTTAGGGATAAAGGTTCTCAGGTTTGTGATGTTAGATCTGAGGGTTTATGCGAGTGCAAGCGACCAAACGAAAGTGCTCTAGAGGGCTAGACAATACGAGAACAGCCGGCTTCAAGCTAGACCGAACATTTCGTAGGTTGAGACTCAAGATACATTCTACATGTGATCGGTTTATAGACATTGATGTCCCCAGGTACTGGCTAGGTTGTTGCTCATAACCTAAGCTTTCTGGAGCTTACCTGTTCTGCAAAGATGCGTATGCTAAAAGGGATCTTGTCGGAGAAAAGTTAACGCGCAGGGGATGAAAAGGGTGGGAAAGAGAGCCTTGCATTTCCTTGGTATATGTGAGTAGTTATCAAACTTAGGGTCCCTGTTCGGATCCGTATTTTAATACGGCACCTACTATTTCGGGACCCAAAAAGGTACCTGAATTTTGACAACTACCCATGTGCCATGCCGCAGGTGCCGTAGCCCGGCGGCATGGGACTTCGACAGGACGCTACAGCCGGTACCCAGAGGGCCCAATACCCCTTAAATAAGGAATATACCTTAAATCATTAGGGGCTTCATATTAGGATTTAAGCTATATTCCTTAATTAAAGAGTATTGGGGTTTCTGGGTATCCTCGTCTTACTTCCCTTCGCGGCGCAGGATCTTCATGGCGTCTGGGAAAGCTACAAGACCCTCTAAATCCCTACTGGAATGACCCCAAACCTCAGCCTAAATCATAAACCGTAAACCTTAAACCCTAAACTCTACCCCAAACCTCACCCTAAACCATAAATCATAAACCTTAAACCCTAAACTCCACCCTGAACCATAAAAAGGCCCACCCAACCCTGTGGTCCCTGGCCTAGGAGGAGCAGCCCGCGATCCTGAAGCTGTCCTTCGGCATTGCAACCTAGCGCTTCTCCAAAAAGGGGGCGGTTGAGGGCTTTGGGGTCTACCCAAAAAGGAACTACTATCCGTCCTCTGGGTAGAGTCCGGGGAAGGCTTAAGTATGGCTTGTGTTTTTTTTCTTTTTTTGCCGGACCTCTTTCTCCTCGCGAGAATGGCTTACGGCTTTTGGAACTTAAGGTTGAGGGTTTTGGGGAGGTTTGAGGGTTTAGGGGCTGTTGGGGTTTTGGGTGTACTGTAACCTACCAAAGCCAATTTGTTGCAGGGCCCCTATAGATCTACAAGTAGGTAACAGCAGCCTACATAACAAGTAGGTTATGGCGTTTATGGTAAGGTAGGGTTGAGGGTTTCAGAATTCGAGGGATGTTGGTTTCTGACATGCTGGTCTTTCAGGGATTTCATAGGGGTTCTAAACTCAACTCGTTATCTAGACCCAAGAGTAACCTGGGGATAAAAAGGGGTGCCCTTTTTGCAGGGCCTGCTCTAGGTCCTAGTTATAGACTGTAAAGGATTCTGACGTCGTCGGTTAGGATTCAAGGCTGTGTTGAGGCTTTTAGTTTAGGGCGAAGGTAGTTGACACGTTCTCAAGTCCCTGAGACAAGCCCCTCTACTCGTTACCCAACTTCATGCAGGTCGTTCCAGCCGAAACACAAAGAGACCGCCTCAATTAGCGCATTGAGAAGCAGGAAACTCAGAAAAAAAACAACGGAACTTACCAAGACCTGCTCAGGGTCAGCACGGAAAACTCACCTAATCCAAACGGCGCCGTTGAACTACCCGCAATCAGCGCAGTCTTAACGTCCGGTTTAGTATAGCAGCCTACATAGGTAAACTAATCTCCTAGGGCATTTTCTCAACTACATGATATATTGTACGGCGCAATCATAGGCAATCTTTTATGATGCTGTATGATATGCTACTGTGTTATATGGTATGATACTGCACCGAACATGTGGTGATAAAAAATGTATTACACCAACTTTTGTCCTATACTCTAACATGCTTTAATACAGTCTGTTATATGGAATGATGCAGTACTATGTTATGTTGTATCATGGTATATTAGACCATAGATGGTGTTAAATCAGATGTGATGCTTTATTGTGCTATAGCGGGTTAAGCTCTAATATACTGTGTTAGGAAGTATTGTACTATATAACAGTGCAGTATGATGTGCTAGGCTATACTATACGACTTTGCAGTACAATACATTACATTTCATTGCTTCAATGTATCACGTAACCTAGTTTTTCTGATTAAACTGTGTCGTCTTACCGTTCCTATTAATTCCCATTTTAGTATACTCTATTATATAGTACTCCATTACATTAAACTATATCGTATGTTTTAATATACTGTATTGCAATGAGATATTACAGTGTATTTTACTATGTTATATTGCATTTTGGTGCAGCGATTCTACTAATTATACAATATGAGATGATTATGATGCATTACGCTGTATCATACTACAGTCTGCAAAATTATGTAACAAGGCTGTATGTGCATTCTGCATTTACTTGGCATTAACAGACAACTTCTACCTCCCAAGTCTTAAACCCTACTGAGAACAAGGCAGTGAAGGATGAAGCTCCATGCGCCCAAGTAGTTGGCAGCAGAAATCCTCCACACCTCGGCCCAACAGTCCAGTTGAGGGGTTTCAGGGTTAAGGGTCATGGGCCAAAATTTGGAGAAGCGCCGCGGGAGCCCACAAGCTCTACATGGGTAGCCGTCAAACTTAGGGTCCCTATTTTGGGTCCTTAATTTATAACGGCACCTAATATTTAGGGTACCCAAAAAGGGACTCTGGTTGAATACTACCCACATGCTTCTTGTCCCAAACTTTTGGAAGCTTCGTGTTTCAACACTTGCCACTGGGTGAAATTTCTGCCTGCCTTTCGGATCTGGAAAAGTTGGCCCGTGGGATTCGAGGGTTCCTTTAAGGGTTCCGTAAGGGCCTGTTCAAGGGTTTAGGGGTTTTAGGAGCTCAGGGGTTTAGGGTGTTGAGCTTCTGTAGCCTATTTTTGGTGTAAAGCTTTCAAACTATCAATCGCGGACATGGGAGAAGAACAGAACAGGCTGGAGCCCCGCCAGCCACCTGCGTCTCCAGGAAGCCAGCAGCACCAAGCTTTGCCAGTGACCCGGCCAACAGCCCCTGATGATGGCTTGACAATGGTGGGAGGTTTGGCTTTAAGGTTTGGGTGTGAGGCTAAAAACAAACCCGACTAGTGAAATGAGCCTGAAAAGTAAGGGCACTATACCCATATACTATGAATCCCTACAGGGTAAATGAACCTTAAACCCTTTTAGGGTTCATTTGGTCCTTAAGGAAACCCGACTAGTCTAGGAGGGCCCTAACCCACGCAAAACACATCTCGATCCTCAAGTTTAGGGGTTTAGGGTTTTGAGAAGTTTACATCTCCAGCTCCAAGTATCCAGAATCACACTGAATCCTCAGACTGACCACGAAGCAGACTGAGCAACCCCCTGAGCCAATTGAGGAGCAGAACTTTCGAAGTGAGCCTAAACAGAGCTCAGGCTTGCCACTGTCTCAAAAGCAGAAGCACCACTAGCTCAAGGACAGGTCCGACATTCTCAACACCTGAGAACTAGCCAGATATCAGGCTTGGTTGAAACCCAAAAACCTGATCAAACAAAGAAAAGTGCTATTATCACGATCAGTGCTCATGCATGTATATCAAACGGATTTCCGGACTAGATCATGGAACCTGAAATATTTTCTGAACAAACATGGCTGCTCGAATGCTGGCCTGACGAGCCAGGTCCTGGACGATGGGTGTGGTTAAGACTCACAAACCCAGGGTAAACTTAGAACAGCGTTACGGGGAATCTGCATCTGTGTCGAGGATACAGTCTGCCTACTTGCAGCTGCATCAAGGTGTCCCTCTGTGACCAGTCAAGCAGTCGGAACCTGGAACCCTCTGTCTGTGACATGGCCTTGCGCACTCGCTCGTCTCGCTGAATGTTCCAAGGGAAATTCAGTGTGGAGTTTTCTGCAAAGTCAATGTGGTCCAGGCCCTAAACCCTGAACCCTAAACCCCTGAAACCCTAAACCCTCAACCCGTAAACTCCTGAAGCCCTAAACCCTAAACCCCTAAAGCCCTACACCCTAAACTAAGCTTGAAGGCTTCTGTCTTGCTGGCACCTCCGCCAGTAGGTGCCGGCCCGGGCTTGCGAGACTCCCACGGTGCAGTTGGGACAGCCACCCGTACCTGTAGGTAGTATTATTAGGGAGACCGCTTAAAGGGTTTAGGGGTTTAGGGTTTAGGGGTAAGGGTTTAGGGTTATAGGGGTTTAGGGTTTGGTACCCCTTCTGAACCCTACTTCTGGCTCTCAAAAACGGGGCCTTGTTGAGAGGGTCTATATCCTCAAGGGTCCCCCTAATTAATCCTACGGCTGATGATATAAATCCTGCATGACCCATAACAAAGAAAATACCATAATTCCCATAGTTCAGGGTCCTTAAGGTAATTCAGGGTTTCTATCATCAACTGTAACTCCCAACCTGGGCGTTGTTCAGACCGAAGCCTCCAGGATGCAAGTGATATTGGGGCCTCAGTCATTACCTCTACTGTTTTTTATTTTGGGGTCCCTTGTTAGAGTTATAGTAACTATAGTTATAGTATAATGCCACCCCAAAACCCTATTCTAATAGTTAAGGCTTCTATATTGCTCATAATATGGTGCAACCGTCCTATGCAGTTAAATTTTCAAAGCCTTAAGATACGCAAAACCTAACTTGAAGACTTGCTTGGCATTGATATTGGGTACCGAGATTGCTGGTTTGGGATCCCTGAAGGGACCTCTCCGACACACAGGGAGGGTAGTAAGACTTTTGGGCTTATAGTTTCAGGTTCTGTGTTTGCCCTAAACCCTAAACCCTACCTTAACCCTGAAAAACCTACCTTTTTAGGATTCCTTATTATGGTTTCCATAAATAAGTCCTTAAAAAGGTAGGTCCTTGAGGGTTAAGGTACACCCTAAACCCTCAGGGCATAGCGTTTTGTATAACTTCGGGGAGTGTTTCTCTCGCGCGACCCGAGCTGGAGCCGAATTTGCATCCCGGAAACAAATCTCAAGATGAAGACACCCAGACCTTCCAAAATCCTTTAATTAAGGAATATACCTTAAATCATATTAGGGACTCTACTATATTTAAGGTATATTCCTTAATTAAGGGATTTTGGAAGGTCTGGACATCTAAAGCTGGGATCTGCCTCCCCCTTGGAACCATAATAAAAATAATGTGCTCAGTATTCTGTTGGGATTTATATAAACGAAAATTAAAAATAATTCCTAAGGAGACTACAGATAAGCCCTAGACCATAAACGCATTCGGATGGTCTGATTATGTCGACAATGACATGACACGGTCAGGACTGTTAGCATGGTTGCCCTTACACCGCTGATGTCTAGGCTGCGAATGCGCCAACAATGCTAATCATTGCAACTTTATTTCTTTAACCTCGATAACCTGAGCCCTGGCATGCGATTGCAAGTGACCCTTAGTCTTTTGTCTTTGAATGAGAGGATTGCAAGGGTTAGGGTTTACTCAGAAATGGACTTCGCGAGAGACTGTGGACATGACAGGCCCCGCTCCCTAAACCCTAAACCCCCAAACCCTAAAACCCCCAAACCCCTAAACCCTAAACCCCCAAACCCCTAAGCCCCAAAACCCCTAAACCCTAAACCCCATTTTCTGGCCAAGCCGCGTGGCTTTGAGCAGCTGCGGATCCTCGCGCGAGTGCCAAGTGTCGCAGTCCCAATATCATTTACAATTAGGTCTCTCTCTCTCTCTCTCTCTCTCTCTCTATATATATATATATATATACAGTCAACAATAAGGGACATGAACAGATATCCCGAATCGATACCTGGATTGCTATGCTTGACAATCGTGCTTAGCCTAGTCTCTTGGGCTTCGAGTAAACCATCCGCAGTTCAATGGAACGCATGTTAGAATGAACCATCCATTGAAGAAGCGACACACAGGCAACAAGTTATTCGCCCTCAGATTATTGATTCCAGAAACATGCTCTGTTCATGTATATTAAGCTGTTAGAAGGACAGAGATACGGATAGATGGATGCATGAATGGATGGATGGATGGATGGATGATGGACGGATGGATGGATGGATGGATGGATGGATGGACGGATGGAATGATGGATGGAATGATGGATGGAATGATGGATTGAATGGAATGGACGGATGGTTGGATGGAGGGAGGGAGGGATGGATTCATAGACGAGGTAGATGGAAAGGTTGATAGACAGGTAGATATGTAGATGGATGGTTAGTAAGATGTAAAGATAGGTGGTTTGATAGGTAGAGAATCAGATAGCTAAATACATGGATCGACAATAGACAGATAGTCTGCATTGTCCGCATGAACATACTGTATATATATATATATATACATATGTACACACATGAACAGAATACATAAACAATGCACTATATACAAATACAACTACCTCTCCACTATATGCATATATAGATATACAGATATACATATGCATGCATGCATGCATGCATGCATATGTCTATATGAATGCACACAAACACATGTGCATGTCGACAACGATGTGGTCGTGAGCTGGGTCTGTCACAACAGAAAATCAAACAGAATATTTGTGCAGATATGTAGGTAATGCCACCAAACAAACACATGGCTACACACAAATTTATCCAACCTCGCATGCCCTTTTCCTTTGTTGAACCAACGATCCATAGTTATTCACATGTGTCTCTCAACATGTAAGGGCCGTATGGCTATCCACTGCACACAGGGAGAGTTGTAACTCTGAGTGTAGGCACTTATCTGCAACTCTTCGAAAGCCATATGGGACTGCTTGCAGTTGTACCCTCCCTACACTGACCACTACGGCCCTTTGCAACCTACAACTCCTACACCTACGACGGAGATGACGTGGACGACCATCATCCTAGTTGCTCAGTTCATAGGCCCCAAAACGTGTACACTTTTAGTTTTATAGTGGGTAATATTGTCCCAGACGTGCAAAGTGTATCCACTCAGCTACTAAGTCATCGCTCGCATCACGATCGCAGTGTTGGGAGCTTGACAGCTTGTCGGCTTGGAGAACTTCGCGTCTCACGACAAGATTGCAGGTGAGCTTGTCGAGCGCTGGGTTAGGGGTCGAAGGCTGGAGGCGTTAGGTTCAGGGCTGTGGGATACCAAGCGGAACGTCTCGGGTTGCAGTGGGAAGGACTGAAGCTCGACCGACTTTGCGGATAGAATGATAATCAACCTTCCCCCAACCGCAGCCCCAAGCTATGAGAGTTAGCGCATGTCAGTCGCAGACCACGTCCTGCAGCGCATGCCTCGCGCAGGCGTTCAGCACAACAAGCAGCGCATGCAGAAGACTCTGAAGCTCTGCTCCTGCAGAAATGCCGATAGGATTCAAGGTTTAGGCCATAGCTTTGCAGTTTAGAGCTTTAGCTTCGGGTTTAGGGCTGCTTGCCAGGGCATCAGCGGAATTTCTTGCAGTTGAGGATTCTGGACGTCTTTGGGGTGCCTTTATGCCATGTGCCTCGCTTCCGCTCACAACCCCGCACTATTGATGCCCTACAATAACAATGACATAACCCACATAAGCTCTCAGTTCCATGTATTTGCCAGGGTGGTGCAGGGTCGTGGCTAACTCCGAACATTCGAGACCTCAACCCCGCCAGATTGAAATGCAAAACCTAAACCTAAAACATATAGAAATTGAACGGCTGGCACCGGGTATCGATTTAGGTCCTGCGCACGACATCCAGAACGGATGTAAGAATGTGTTCATGCATTGATGTATGTATGGATATCTGTAGCGATGGATATCTGAGGGTCTACGGTCCACGGTTTGGTGTTTCTATACAAACGTCTTCGAGAAGTCTTCTTTTGCAGAGACAAGGGACTCCCCGCCCAAAGCCCCAGAAACACAAGGATGCCAGACTTGAGGCATCATACAGGCCCTAGACCTTTTACATGCTTGCTTCTTGAGCGCCTTTGCTCTGAGGCTCGAGATACACACAACATCACAGAACTATCTACTAGGGGTTGGACGTTGCCGTAAACATCCTCCAACCTTTTAGACACCTGAGTGCTTGCTACCGTACTTAAAGGGTCCTGGGACTTGTTCAGCAACTAGGTAACTAGGTTGTGAATAAGGTAACCAAATCTATAGCATGTACATATAATGCAGGGTACTTATAACCTTACTTACTAAGTACCCTAAACCCTAAACCGCTAAACGGTTGCCATTGAGACAGGATGCGGCCACCATCCGGCGGCGCTTCTTCGAGGAGTGCCGCTGCCTGGCCGGTCACAGCGCCCCAGGCGGCCTGCGTTGGGTCGCTTTTTTGGGGGGGGGGGGGGTCGGGCAGCGTTTAGGGGTTTAGGTTTTATGGGTTCAGGGTTCATTGATTTAGGGTATAGCGGTTACGAGTTCAGGGTTTAGGGTTTGGGGTTTGGTGACAAGCCCACCACTCGAAGGCATCCGGTTGGGCCAACTAGCCTCTGCAGAGTTAAAACCGGTGTGGTGCAGAGCACGGAGCTCTCTGCGAACTGCAGCGAAAAACCGCTACCCATTTTGTGTGTTATGACCCACATCCCCCCCCCCTCCGAAAATCCACAGAAAACCGAAGCCGTGAAAAAACATCCGGGCTCCGAACCTCGTCAGTGCAGGCAGCCTCAGGACGCCGGCGATTCGCAAAGGGGATTTGGGTTTAGGTGTTTAGGGTCTATAGGGTTTAGGATTTAGGGTTTAGGTGTTTAGTGTTTCGGGTTAGGATTTCTACTAATATTCGTGTTCTAAGTAATGTCTTGTTTGCTGTTGCAATGAGTGTCATCGTTATGATGAGCTTTGTTGGTACTGTGGTTGTTGAAGAGCGGTTGTAGAGTTAGAGTTCGAACCTTTGTGTTATAGCTGTTCGAGTTTGAAGCAGATTTTGGAGCTTCCTGCTTGCGACCAGGCAGTCGGAATACCATCCCAAATCGGAATATCAACAAACTCGCAATGCCACGGGCCCAGGCCTTGGACCCCAAACCTCTGAACTTAAGAAGCAAGAGACTCCTAAAAACCAGGAATCCGAAACCCCTAAAGTTAAGAAATGAAATCCTTTAACTTCTGGGATATGTCAAAAAGATAAATAAAACCAAAATAAAAGCAAACAAAAACCAAACACGTACATCTAGCCAGTAACCACAACAACGAACAAAAACAAAACAAAAACAAAGCAAAAAACAACAAACATGCAACAACATCATAGAGAGCAGGTGGGAGGCCTTGTTTTTTTGATTTTGTTCCTAGGTTTTGTTTTGCTTTTTTCCTAGGAAAAGCAAAAAAGTAAAACAAAAAAAAGGTCCCTAGGAAAAAAAAGCAAAACAACAGCAAAAACATACCAAAAAAGAATTTCCCAAGGCCTCCCACCTGCTCTCTATGATGTTGTTGCTTCTTTGTTGGTTTTTCTTTTGTTTTTTTTGATATTTGTTTTGTTTCTTTATCTTTTTGTTGATTTCCAGAGGTTACCGTGTTTTGAATGTCTTAACCCTAAAGGTTTAGGGTTTAGGGTTGACACACTCATCGGAGACCCTAGAAGCCCTGCGCCGCCTTGCTCAGCGCGCTTGCAGCCGTCATTAGCTCCGAGGCAGACAAACCCGACAACCTGATGGCATTCTCTAACCCTAAGGCTCTGAGGACTCATATTTTAAGGCTTTTGGGCTTAAAGACCATATTATATAAGGCTTTTGGGCCATTTTGAGCCTTAGGGTAAGGCTCCATGCACACGAATAGTATATGGGAGTTTCCGAAAATTAAGGATACCGTATTTTGGGGTCTTTATATAAAGGATCCTACTAGGTCCTACTATTTAGGGTACTCCATTAGGGCCCCCTATTTTCGGAAACTCCCATATACTTTGGCCCCAAAGTACGTATATAGGGACTACTTTACACCAAAGTAAATACTATTTGGGCACGTGGACCCTGAGGGATATGAGCTTCCGACCAAGCCCTACAGGTCCAAATGGGCTTCAACTACGTTCAGGGTTTCGGGTTGAGTGAACCTAAAGGCTCAAGAGCTCAACACTTAGGTACTGGTGGTTCATGAATTGGCCCACGCAGGTTAACTTACAAGGGTTGGGGGCGCATGCGAGGTATGAGGCCTTTCACCTTGCGAACCAATGCTTCAAATTTCAATCTGCTGTCGTTGCTTTCGAGGTCGAAGGTACCAGAGCAGTAAACCTCTAAGCCTACAGCCTACATGAATATTGCCTCCCCTCAACACCAAACCCTAAGCCCCAAACCCTAGACACTAAACCCCGAACCCCAAACCCTAAACCCGGAACTTCACTTCACTTCACTTCGCTGCGTAACGGTACTAGTCCTGTGCAAACAGACAAGACGGCTCCAAAAGCTGGCCGAGGCCAGCGAGCCTGGAAAAACGGGCAGCTTACAGGCCCTACGTGCAAGGTGAAACAGGACGAAAGGTGGCACGTCGCCAACCGGGACACCGAAGTCCGCAGGAAGGACCAACGCACCGACAGCGAGTGGAGCCAGGCAAAACAGGCTCAACACTCGACAGACGAGCAGGGCCCCCAGGGAAGGAAGCGACGCTGCTCAACCACGACCCAGGAAGTTAGAGTCGTTGGTGGTGTGCAGCCAGCCGTCTAAGACGGCTTGACACAAAGAAATCGGGGGCTGGAGCACACAGAGGTGCTGCAACAGCAAAGAACAGGCGCGCACACTGCCGCCCAGCGAGCCGAAGCGCGAGCGGCACCGGCGCAGAAAAAGCACTAGCAAGCCCAAGCCAAACCACCGCCCAGCTGGCCGAAGCGCGAGTAGTGGTTTGACCAGAAAACACTAACATTGAACTGCCAGGAGCTCAGAAAGCCGGGCGGGAGCGAAGACTCTCCCAGATGCCCTGCCATCTCCAACCCGCTTCTTCGATCGCTAGAGCAATCGTCGTGCATGCCGCAGTACAGGCGGGATGGCCAATCCCGAAGCAAAAAGACGACAAGCAGGAGGCGCAGCACACCGGCAGAAGTATCACACACACGACACAGTTTACAACCACGCCAGGGAGAGCTCAGCCGCAATGCCGGAAGGATGGCAAATCCCTTCGCAAAAAGCCGACGACGACTTAACAAGGCAACCACACCTTCGAAGTAAGGCACCTTAGTGTATTCCACCTGCAAGTGGAAGAACAGGTCACAAGCGGAAGAGCTTCGCGAGGCTCTCGTAGACAAATCAGTCCTGCGGAGGCTTCAAAGGGCAGCAAAGACCTTCTGACACAAAAAGACCACGACCACGTCGGCAGTCTCCGCAACCAGGAGAGTGTTTCCTGGCAGAGCTCCCTTGGCCTAGCAAGGAGAGCTTGGCGCTAGGTATGAAGGCACGAATGCGGAACCTAGCTGGGGTCTGGTGCTCCCTGAGGAAATGCCACTCCGCGAGGAGAAAGCTTCCCAATCAGGGTCTAAGCCGAGACGCCTTAAACCCGGAACCCCAAATCCTAAACCCCAAAGCCTAAACCCCAAACCCCAGACCCTAGACCTTAAACACCGAACCCCAAACCCTAAACCCCGAACCCTGTACCCTCAACCCAACCTGGGCTAGCGGTCCGGCTCTGCACGAACTAAACATCGAAGATTCGACTGTAGCCTTCAAGTCGCTGACAAAACACAGACTTTCTAGACTCTATATGGATTTTTGTCAAAATTACGGTCCCTTTTTGGGCACTTTAAATAGTAGCTGCCGTATTATATCAGGGACCCAAAAAAGGGACCATGATTTTGACAACCACCCATATCGTACTTGCTTTTTGGTTTAACCAACTTCATAAGTGCCCAAGTGTATATATCTGTTCGAGAGCCACATCCTGCGAATCCTCGAGGACATACTCCAAGCCCCAACTTGGGTCCTATAAGCGAACCCATAACAAGGAGCTATGATGGACACCATACGGGCTGTCTACTTGAAGGATTAGGGGACTTAGTAAGTAGGGTTATAAGCCCCCTAATATGGGTTATAACTATAGTTATCCTACTTATAACCCTACTTATAACCACCCATGAACCTCCAAGTAGATTCAAGCTCGCAATGTCAAGTCAGCTGACCTTCTACGATGAGAACGGTTCGATGTTGCGGCTCTGCAGGAACTGGAAACATTTTGATGGTCAACTCTGTCTGCCGAAGCCTTAACCTCCCCCTTGAACCGCAAATTCAAGCTCGCCGGACTGCAGTGGAATTTCTTGGATAGCTGGCGTAATTGACGATTCTGATCCTGAAGCAACAAGGTAGCTCAAACAAGCTACTTACTTCATCCGGAACCCCCAAACTTCCCCAAACCCTAAGTTCTAAACCCTAAACCTAAACTCTAGACTCGAAACCCTAAACCTAGACTCTAGACTTTAAACCCTAAACCTAAACTCTAGACTCGAAAACCTGATCCCGAATTGGGCTCTTATCCCCGACCCCAAGCCCTGGCCTGCTTCCAGATGCAAGCTCCTCAGGGAGCAATGGAGTATCATGTTATTTAGGGGCCTTAAGACTACCACGGTTGGTGATATAAATCCTGCATTACCTTAAAGGACCCTAAACTATGGGAATTATGGTATCCTTATTATGGGTCATGCAGGATTTACATCATCAACCGTACTACTACGACTTCTGCTGCTGCTGCTGCGATTACCACAGCTGCTGCTGCTACTACTAGTACTACTACTAGTACCAGTACTCCCACTTCTATTTCTACTACTTCTACTAATTCTGCTGTTACTGCTACTTTTGCTACTTCTACGACTGCTGCTGCTACTTCTACCGCTACCCCTACTACTACGGATTATGATGATGCCACGAATAATTGATAATCATCAAATGGTTTTGGTGTATTGTAGTGGCATTACAAAGGGCCTGCAACGCAATAGTATTACTAATTACTGGAGCTACTTCGGGCGGCACAGCTACGGTTGCAGCTTTAGCTTAGGCATTGCGCTCGGGGGCCTCAAAAATGAGAATAGGGTTTTGGGACCCGTGACACTATACTTATAGTAAGGACCCCCCAAAAGAAAAAAATAGCACAGGTTTTTTTTTTAAGGCCGCCATAGATAACGCACAATATGACGGGGATCCCAGGTCTAGAAGCCAAAGGCAATGGTCAGGTTCCAGCCATATGCCACCGATTTCGGTGAGATGGGCCGGGAGGTTGACAGGAAGGCGGCCACACGTGGGCCCCGCCTTCGGTTGTCCTGGTGGGAGGACGCGGCCTCGCTTTGGGACCTCTCGTAGTGAACTTCGCGGTCTTGACAGTACGCCCAGATTAGTAACTTGTTGGGCAGGTTCTGCTCCGTGCTCAAAGCGTTGAAGTCGGTGTGACTGCAGTTTGACAGCGCGGGCGCGGGCGGTTTAGGGTTTCGGGGTTTAGCTTATAGGGCTTGAAGGGTTTAGGGGTTTAGTGTTTAGGGTCCACTACATGCTACGGAGATCACGCTTATGTAGTTCCAGTGCAGGAGAACTTGAGAATTCGCAGCCAATCGTCAACAAGTTCAGATTCGTCTGATACTCACTTTCGTCTGATGCAAAACATCTCATCAAAAGATCAGCCATATTGACACTGGGAAAGCAACATGATCTCAAGCAACTTGAATCCCTAAAGCCCCGAAGCCCTAGAACCCTAAACCTAATAATTACCCTGAAGCCCCTATACACCCTAAGCCCTAGGGGTTGCTCTTTCGTTGTGCTTGGGTTTAGGGTTTAGGGTTTAGGGTTTAGGGCTTTCACACAACACAAGGGTATCGTCCATACTTAACCATGCAGCACAACCCTTATCACAGCCCTATCCTAAACCCTTTTGAAGCCTACAAGCTTTCCAAACCCCTGACGCCCAAGCCCCACCTCTAAAAAGCGGAGTTAATTTGGGGGGCATTATTTTAATATTCAGAATCAACAGCCATACGGAATTCTATTGTTAACTATTCAGGCATCTATATACATTACAACTTAAATTCCCGAGAGCCCCAGACACCTATCAATGTAACTCTTAAACAATAAACCCCTAAACCCTGAATCCTTAATCCACGCTTCCAACCCACCCCCTAAACCCTAAAACCCGAAACACTAAATGCACACTTTCAATCCATCCCGTAAGCCCTAAACCCCTAAACCCTAAATGCACACTTTCAACCCACCCCCTAAACCCTAAACCCGAAATCCACACTTTCAATCCCTCCCTAAGCCCTCAACCCCCTAAACCCCTAAACCCTAAATCCACACTTTCAGTCCATCCTGGGAAAGCAGCGCGAGCAAGGCGTGAAAGAGGCTGTCACTAATACCCGAGCCGGGCCGGTCACCTTGAAGCAAAGGGGAAAAGGATGGACCCTTAGTTTAGGACTCTTAGGGTTCCTTTAAAGGGATCTATAGGGATTCTATAAGGGTATAGGGTTTAGGGTTTAGGAGTTTGGGGGTTTAGGGCGTTTAGGGGAAGAGGAGGGACCCTTAATGGGGACCCCTACCCCATAATGGGCTATATGATGGGTATATAATCGCTATATTAAAGGTATACCTAGGGGTCCTTATTAAGGGTCCCTCCTTTTCCCCTTGGACTTGAAGGCTTGGAGGTGTTGCAAACCCTAAGGGTCCATGGACCCAGATAGGGTCCCTTTTAGGGTACCTATAAGGCTTCGTTTAAGGGATCCGTGAGGGTTCTAAGATAAGGGTTTAGGGTATAAGGGTCCATGTACCCAAATAGTATATACTTTGCATACTACTTGGGTACATGGACCCTTTAGGGAAGGACCTCCATGCGACTTTAAAAAGGGTCGCTGCAGGACCTTCTAAAGACTTTCATAAGGTGAGGTGTTAAAGCGCGATGTTAAGAATCTCCTTGGGGCGTAACAGGGAAATTGTTGAATACCCGGGGTTTAGGCATCGGATTCGGTTCAAAGTCCCCTCAAGGTCCATGTACCCAACTAGTATATACTTTGGCCCCAAAGTACCTTAAGGCCAATCTACATACCATTTGGGTACATGGACCCTTAAACCCTAAACCCCAAACCCTCATGACACTCTTATAGGAACCCTTGCAGGAACCCTTAAAGGAACCCTTAAAGGAACCCTTGAAGGAACCCCTATATGGGTACATGGACCCTTCGGGGGTCTTGTGTTCTCAGGGCCGAGGAGTTTCGGGCTCAAGAGCTACGAGGATTAGGGTTCCTGAGAAATCGGTTTAGGGTTTAGGGTTTAGGGTTTAGGGTTTAGGGTTTAGGGACTGAGAAACCCACCTTTTTTAAAGTTCCTTAATACTGCTTCCTTGTATATCAGTCCTTAAGAAGCTAGGGTAGAAGGTAGAGCGTCTCCAAGGATGACCGGAAATCGACTGAAGCTGCTCCCTACCTAGACCCCCCCACTACCCGTTAATATACCCCAAATACTCGCTGTGAAGGGCCATAAGGATACTATTTAAGGGCGCTGGGGGCCTGGTAAGCTCCATAAGCCATATAGGCCTCAACCCTGAACACCCTAAACACGCCCCTAAGCTGTAAAACCATAGACAAATCTGCGCCAAGCCGCAATGCAGCGAGATGGCCGAGTGAACTGCCACGAGCAGATCGGGTGTTGCAAAGCCTTGCATGTAAGTCTTAATTCTTGTGGCTCGGCAAACCTTGCGACTACACATGTGGGTATGGCTAGCACATGTATGACTTGCCTGCGGGAATATGCGCAAGACATCCGCATGTCCGAACTTGCATCGCCACCGGCCCTCGCTCATGACCATTCAGCACGAAGCTTAAGGGCTCATGCCCCGAGAATCCCAAGTGCCGACAAGAAAAACAAACACCTGTAAGACAGGAACCTGCCATGAAACCAAGGGCAATATCACGACTCCCGCACCAGACATTCAGGTCTCGCCTGTCAGTCATATACAAACCTATGTAGCTATTAACTACTTTGTTGCTATCGATATTTGCGACCTACTTACGCACTCAAACCACAAGGGTCATGCCCCACTCGAAGCGAGGTTGCCTTTTGCATGTAATTAGAGTTGTTCTGAAGAACGGTCGAGCGTCCTTGCTGCTCTTCCAGGACGTGCCAGGCTAGGCTCTCTGCTGCCTGAGATCTCGGCTTGGAGCGCACAGGAAAACGCAAACAAACAGATCTTAACCCTTTTAGAGTCCCTATCCCACAGGGTCCAAAGTACCCACATAGTAGAATAAAGGGTTTCCATATTAGAAACTACTATTATGGTTCGGGGAAGTTTCCCCCATAGCCTGATTACACCCTAAAACATGGCCCTAAACCCTGAAGCCTGCACCCTAAACCCGAAACCCTAAAGAAGAGCCGACAGGCTCCAGCAATACCAAAACAAGACAGCGACATTTCTGAAGAATGAGAGCAGCTAGTCTTGCGAGGTCATGTCCTTCTGGGATAGGCGTCTTGACAAAAACCCTAAACAATAAACCCTAAACCCTACTTGAGCTCAGACAACTGAAAACGTCAACCCGGAACATGAAGCCCTGAGCCCCGAATCCAACCCTCCCTGGCCTGCGGTGCTCTGAGCAAAGGCAGACGTGAGAGCGCTCGCAGCAGCTGCCTCCGCTGCGACAATTAAGGAATCTGGCTTAGGGGTTCTAGGGTTTACGGCCCTAAACCCTGAAGAGCTCAAGGTTCAACATTCAGGGATTTAGGGCTGAGAGAAAACCCAGGTTGCAGGGACAGCTTAGTTTTGCTGGTTGCCAAGTGTTGGGCACTGGTGGCTCTTATCTCAAGACCTCTACCATCGTCGCCACAGTCACAATCGCCACTACTGTTGATGACATAAATCCTGCATTACCCTTAAGGACCCCAAACCATGGGAATAATGGCATATTCCTTATCATGGGCCATGCAGGATTTCGTATAATCAGCAGTTCAATTTAAACCTGAGTACTAAATATGGTGCAATTTTGAAGACTTCAGACCTGCCCTTCATCTTTTGAAGACTTCACATCTGCCTTCATCTTCGGATGTTTCCATAAGGGTCCAAGTAATAGTATAGTCTATACTCTGGGAGCCCAAATACGTACTAAGTACCTACTATACGGGTACTTGGATCCTTCGCTATAGTTCAACCCTGACTGCCTTTGTCGTCCACAGAGTCGTCATACCGCGAGTGTGGATATTCATATTCATCACTCATGCTCGCTTGCTTTGTACTCACTAGCAACAACATGGAGTTCATACCCCTAATCGACGAGGCACTCGCCATCGCCACTGACAGCATTCACCATCGTCTTCTATATCGTCATCAGTACCATCATCATGATCATCATGTGTATCATGTTCATCAAGATCGTGACCAGCACCATCGTCATCATCACCATTCATTGACGTCATCCTGCCATCACCCTCATGCTCATTATCGAATCATTATCGTCTTCATCATTATCGTCATCATCAACAGCAAAAACACTATCGTCGTCGGCAGATCGGCAACACAGGGCAGTCAAGCGGCGCCACATCCAGTGTTGACAGACGTCCAAAGTCGCAATTGTCAACGATGGCCTCACCTTCTTTAGCGGTGCACGGAAGCAGCGCAGGATTCCACTGGACAGGCTGCAAAGGGATTTGTTGGTTTGCATATTCAAACAGCTTGCGCTAACTGTTTGTCGTGTCCTATGCATGTATGCCTCTTTCTGTCCGTCCATGTCTCTGTTTGCATGTATGCATTTACGCATATAGGCATGCATGTACGCCTGCCTGCCTGCATGCCTGCCTGCATACTGCTGTCCATCTGTCTGTGTGTCTACCTGTCTCTCTGTGTGTGTACGTCGGTATGTCTGTATGCACGTGTGTTTGATGTTTGCATGTACTTATGTCTGTCTGTTTGTCTGTGTGTCTGCTTGTCTGTCGGTCTGTATGTATGAGACATGTGTGTATATAACAGTAGGGTAGGGTGCATGTTCAAACTGCGGTCCCTTTGGGGGATTGCTGTCGTTGTTCTTCGAACTTGGGGCGGGTCAAAGAGTAGCAGTATTATCAATAAAAAAAGCCGCTGCCTCACCGAAAATCTTCTTACTTGCACAGCAAGTATGCTGCGATGATACCCAACGCGCAGGGGTACCCCTGAAGACAATGGCGTCTGCCTGTCCTCCCCATAACGAGTCACCAAAAAGAAAAACAACAGCTTACTCATCAGCATGCATATGCTGGCTGGATCCTTTTGCAAAGTTCTCTAGTGCTGGTGGCGAGGGCAGTCGTAATTGAAACACAGCAATTTGCAAGCCCTGTTTTGATGGCATGACCGAGCCCGGGCAGATAATTGCGGTCAGAACACAGAGCGACACCACCTCCGAAGTGTGCGAATCGCCGTCTGCCGAAAGAGCACCAAGTGCAACCTTCTGTCAGCACATTGTGCTTCTCTGGTGCAAGGTTGAGGGTTTAGGGTTTGGGACTTAGGGGCTGTTCTACAAGCATGCAGGATGGCCGCAAAGCGATCTTCCGACAAGTCTCATACGGAAATGTAGCGTTGGATTGGGAGGCTCTTGGCTTGGCTTGCCTGTCAAAAGATCATGTTGAGGGTAGCTTCTTGTTGTTTTTTCTGGGGGTGAGGGTAGCTTCGAGTGCCTGGAAAGCCTTCCAAGGAAAATTCCGCCGGCCTGCGCCAAAACCAACGATTTCAATGCCCGGTGCTGATCATCGCAAGCACATTACAAGTTGACACGAGCCGAACACCCTATAACCTGAACCCAGCACACCAAAGCCTAAATTACATCCCGAGATTTGGGAGTTTCCGAAACTTCGGGTACCTTATCTTGGGGTCCTTATAATAAGGATCCTACTATTTAGGGTACCCTATTAGGGTCCCCCATTTTCGGAAACTCCCATTTGAACCTCATCGATAACGGAGCTGCTGACACCCGTGGTTCAGAGTGCAGGCCTAGGGTTGTAAAGGGAACTCCAGAAAGTTGGAATATGGATTAATGGTAGGATCCCCTGTAATTTACCTTAAACTGGTTACGATAATGATATTCCAACTTTCTGGCTTCTACTGTAGCCGTTGGTAAATAAAATATAGCGAGCAATGTAGGAACCTGATTAAGAAACCTTGGGCCTTGGGCCTTTAATTGGGTTCCTTATAGAATCCTTCTACTTTGGGGCTATAGGCCCTGGGTTTCTCAATCAGGTTCCTACATTATCATTTCACGTTTCTTGCCGTTGCTACTACCGGAACGTCTGATAACGACTATGACTGTACTTGCTGCGATCTGTACTGTAAGTGTCAACCCCATCTCTCTGAACGTAGGCTTCAGGGCCAACCAATCCGAGGTCCTCCTCTAGGTCTCTAAACCCTGGGCCCCTAAACCCCTAAAGGCCCTAAACTCTGAACCTCTTCTGGGTCTCTGGGACCGAGGCCACCCAATCCGACGTTGAAGGGCCCTGCCGGCCTGTAGCAAGGCTTACATCAAGGCCATGGTTTAGGGTTTAGGGCTTATAGGGCTTAGGGTTTAGAGTTTCAGGTTTATGGCTCAGGACTTGGGCTGTTAGGGTAAGGATGAAAGGTCTTATGTCCAGGATTGATGCTGCAGCGTCTTGGATGCTCCCTTCGGGCCCTGCATGCGCAACAATGCACCGCTCCATGCGTTTACATGTAATGTCATCAGTTTCTCTCATTCTATCTCCGGTGAAGGAGGTCCCTTCTTATTGGGTCCTTCAGCGGCCCGAGGCCCTAACTATAAGGTCCTTGGAAGCGTAGGGGTTGTCATCTGTCGCAATTCGCACTGTTCTGTGCCAGTACGAGCAGCACTGTGATTGAAGTAGTGACCGAGGGGAGAAGCAGCAGCAGCAGGAGGAGCAGGAGGAGCAGGAGGAGCAGGAGGAGGAGGAGGAGGAGTAGTAGTAGTAGTAGCAATAGCAGTAGTAGTAGTAGTAGTAGCAGCAGTAGTAGTAGTAGTAGTAGCAGCAGCAGTAGTACAGCGGCAGTAGCAGCGTCGCTTCCGGCTGCCACCGCTACTGCCTGCGGTGTAGCTGCTAGTACTGCCCCCACTACAGCAACCAGTCTTCAGGTGTTTTCGAGCTCATGCTCACGGTTGACTTTTGAGTAATATAAGCGCCTTAATAATTGGAACAGACTGATGGTACGGAGCCCCCGCAATAGTATTGGTAACTAGTTGGGCCCCTACAGTATTGACACATCGTCGAGAACTAGGTTTCCTGACATAGGGTCAAAAACTCTCTCTTGCCCTTCGAGTTCCCCTGCCGAGGCCAGAACAACCCAAAGAGTCCAAGTACCAATACAGTAGCTGCATAGTTCATACGGGTAGTTGTAAAAATTAGGGGACAAAAATTGGGTACCCTAAATAATAGGTCCTATAATAGGTAACAATAGGGACCCAAAAAGGGACCATAACTTTGACAACCACCCATACTGTAATATTACTTGGACCCTTTGTGCAAGACGGGAAGCTGCCTGGGTCTTCGAAAGCTTGGCGCAGCAACGGCGCCAAGGCGTCTGTCAGCCCGAGGTCTCCGCATTGGACCTGTGAAATTTAAGGAAACCCGAGTACTGAAGGAACGTGATTAAGAAACCCTGGCCCTGAAATCCCAAAATAGTAGGGTTCATATAAGGAAGCCTAAAGACCCAGGGTTTCTTCATCAGGTTCCTATATTTGCAGTTTGGAGAAAAGTCTGCTTACATGGTTTCTGGAAGAACGATTTCTGTCAGGTATAGTTTGGGTACGGCCCCCTTACAGTAAGAGTCTATAATAGGGCGACTATTAGGGTCCTGATATACCTATATTGTGAATATTATCCAACTGATACTGAGTGGGGGCAGCACCCAAGGTATAGGTGCTCAGGGCTTCTTGGATGTATTCATAGCCCGAGAAAATGCAGGGAACAGCTTGGCAACCCACAAGCCAAATTTTTGGGAGGTTGATGACTGGTGGGCTACACGTCAAGCTTGGAGCTCTTCAAGATGATGGTCCCGCCTACGGCCCCGATTTAGAGTAGCGTTCCGGATGCATATACTGCGATGACGCGAGACGCAGTCCTATCGTACACACCTCAACCGATATGAACCAAAGCCCCCCGCAACTGCAACCTCAAAATCCCACGGCCCTGAAACCAACTTCCCTCCCCGCGATGAACACTCCTTGTTTTAATTGGTTGCCCGATACTCTCAGGCCCGCCAGACTTCAAGGTTAAACCACGGATGAAACGAACAACACTGGCAATAGAAATGGCTTAATATGACAAATAATACAACAGAACACTCGTAATACTGAACATGTACACCAAAAAAATGACTTCGAGGTCGGACGTCTTGCGCGGGAGAACTATAACTGCCTTCCTGCCCGAATCAATCCAGACCCGGAAGCCCAAGCCATGTGAGACCCGCAGCCCTGAACAAACCCTAAAAAGTATATAGGTAAGTGTGCATGCATGCATGCATGCATGCATGCACGCATGGACATATGTGTGTTCATGCATGTGAAGTAACTATCTGAGTAAGTATGTTTGCATGCACAAACGAACGATGGAATGACTGGATCAATGAATGAGTTGGTTTAGTGATCAATGAGCGAACACGTGCATGCCTGTATTCATTCGTGCAGGCAAGATGACAGTGAGTTCGTGCGTGGAAATCTGACAGATGTGTGTATGTATACACTATACACCCATATGTACATGTATATGAACTGAACATACGTAAATGAATAAACAAACAAACAAACAAATGTGTACATACATGTGTGTTTTAAAATATGTTTGTGACTATGTGCATGCGTGTGTACGTCTGAGCGTATGTAGATATAGATGTGCAGACACATACACACATATGTGCACACACACACATACACACACGTGCGTGTATAGGTAATGGTTGTCCATGTACTGGCTTGCTTGCTTGCTTGATAACTAGCGAACTACCTGCCTATCCAACTACCTAGCTCACTATCTAACGAAATAACCAGCCAACCAATAACTAACTAACTACCTAACTAACTAACTCTCGAACTAACTAATTAACTAACTAACCAACTAACTTTCCTGACTTACTTATGGATTGACTGGCGAGCCAAGTTACTTCCTTGCTTGCTTGCCTGCTTGCTTGCTTACGCGCTTACTTGCTTACTTAGTGACTGACTGGCTGACGGACGCACTGACGGACTGACTGACTTGCTTGCCTGTGCCTGAAACGGACGAGAATATACATATATTTAAACCATGCCTTGCCCATTCAGCAGTGCACCTGAGCAAAAGACTGCATGAGGTAGATGGCCTGCTTTGGGCTCACTTTCCTGACCGGAGTGCAGGTATCAACGGCTAGTTCCGAAAGAAGCCTCCGTGATGTAAGCTTGTGGTCCTCCCAATGGCAAGAGCTATTTGGATCTCATATTATCCAGACCACTTAGCCAATGAGCAGCTTGAACATCCAAACCCAAGACGCCTAAATCCTAATCCTAAACTAAACTTAAACCCTGACCCTAAACCCTAAACCCAAGACCTCTACACCCTGTTTAGACCAAGGGATCCGGGAGGAGCTCCCGCGCACCCAGCTCAAACAACGGCACGGAGGAATAAGAATAGGGTTCCTTTAGAATTTGAATGGGTTCTAAGAAAGGGTTACTATAAGGGACCTATGATAAGGGTTCTATAATATTGGGGGTCCTGAATAATTAGAATAGGTTTTGAGGGTTTGGGGTTTCAGATCTCCGACACAAGCTCAGAGTCTCATGGGTAGCTAAAGGTGGCGTGAAAAGTCCCGTAGTATATGTTATACGTATACCTTGACCTACCAAACCCTACTTTTTGTAGGGTCCCTATAAACTCCATATTAGGGTTCATAATCAGAACCTACACAGAAGTAGGGTTTGGTAGGCTGAGGTAGGTATAGGTATAGTTATCCTACCCATGAACCTCCAAGAACTTGGCTAGGGCACATCCAGGCTCCGAACCTTACGAGGCCTTAGGAGCAGCCTCCAACCCACCTGCGCACCTCGATGTCACAGGAGCATACGAAAAGACAGATACCTTAGAGTAAACCCCATAAAGTTGGAAACCGGATGAAGGCCAAATAGTGCTGGGGTTCCCTATACATGACTCTTAAGGATTGAGGCTATGGGGTTTCCAACTTTTGTGCTTCTACTGTACATGTTCGGAACATCTAGCTTTCACGCCCTGCCATAGAACCGAGATCAAACAACTACTTCCCCATGGAAGCACAGTACGTTACCAGTAGGTCATGAGTACGACAAGGTGTGTACAGTGTACAAGCGAGAGTGAGCTGGAGTAGCCTGCCATCTACATAACATTCGTATTAATACATGTATACATATAGAGAGAGAGAGGGTAACAAGAGAGAGGTAACTTGGCTTCTAGGGGTATTATCGAAGCCTGAAAATGACCAGTAGTATTCTTGAGCGCTCCTTCTTACAAATATTGCCCTAAACCCTTTTCAAATAATTTAAGGGCCCTATATTGAGTCGCCATTGCACCGGCCTCTTCTTCTGCGAGATCGTCTCGGCCATAAGTGCAAAGACGTCCCGGCTCGGGAACTGGAGCCTCTCTTGGCCGTAGAGGGATTTAGAGTTTGGGAGTTTCTGAAATAGGGGCTCCTGTAAAGGGTTCCTCTAAGGGGTTCTATAAGGGATCTATAGGGTTTAGGGGTGGAATTTCAGAGTTTAGTGACCAAGGTTCTGGATTAAGCTTTGGGGTTCAAGCATTGGGGGTTTGGCACTTAGAATTTCAGAGTTGAGTGTCCAGGGTTTCGGATACAGGATTGAAGTTTGGGTTTCAAGGTGGTTTTTCGGTAGGAAAGGGCTGTGGCTTTCTGTAGGTAACACTCTGGCTCAAGCCTTCACTCGAAGGTGCCCATGCAGACTGGATCTATATCAAGGACCTCAGCCAAACCATGCCACCCTGATGCGGAAAAAGGACCTTGACTCCCAAACCATCTAAACCCCGAGCCCAAAGCACAAAATCGAATGCGAGGATATGGATTAGGAGAGGCCTTCCGTCCAGTCCATGTCAGACTCAGGAGCTAGACTCTACATCGTTGATGGAGATTTTGCTAGCTCAACCGTGCCAGGACATCCGGAAATATCCGGAACACTCCCTTAAACCACTCAGAAATTGCAGAAATGCCTTTGAAGCATTAAGCCCTCGCTTTCAACGCCCCCCTTAAACTATCTTGAACTTTTAAGCCTGTTTGCCTAAACCCTAGCACGCCCTAGCAATGCTGCTGTCTAAACTAATTCCTCAAATCCTGCAGCAAGGCTGTAGTCGGACGTTTGCCTGGCAAATGAAGACGATGCAAAGAGAAGATCCTTGCTGGGTTGGCGTTTAAACACCATGAACAAATATTTATATATAGGGTCCCTTATAAACCAAAATAAGGGCAATACAACATGTCCCAAAATCCGACCTAGCTTGATATAAAAACAGTTTAGGTCCTTGGGGTTTGGAGCTCGTCTCAGGGTTCCTTTCAAGCGTCTCTGCAGCGGTGCCGGGGACGAGGAAAGAGATTTGTTTCTGGAACTATACCTATACTATTTTTGGGGGTTCCTTATTATGATTATAGTATAATGGCCCCAAAGCCCTATTCTAATTATTGCTCGCTTTTGTGAGTCCTCGCTGTAAGCTACTTTGGACTTGTGGAGTTTTGTTTGAGGGCTCCTTTTCTCACCGCTGGTATGCATGCGCAATGCCTCTACGAGGATTAGCCTTTGCCAACTGAGTCTGGAGGGGATGGCACTGAGAAAGCTCCAAAGCCAGCCTGGGGTCTACTGATTCGGGTGAGGGTCGCAAGGTTTGGTCTGAGGACTTTAGCAGTTAGGGATTGCAATTCCGGGCTTTAAAGTAAAAGCTAGAAAGTTGGAATATGATTATCCTAAGCCCTTTATGGTAAATTATAAGGTATCCTACCCTGAAACCATATCATATTCCAACTTTCTGGCGTTCCCTGTAGGTGTTTAGCTCAGCTGCATGGTTCAACAAATTCGTAGGGAAGGGCACCACTTGTAATGGGAGCCTACCAAGGGATGATCTCCAGAAGAGCAGCAGTACTTGGAGGATCATGGGACTTAGTAACTGGGGTTATTACTAGGGTAACTACACATATAATTACTTATAACCCCAATTAAGGCCATACTTACTAAGTCCCATGATCCTTTAAGTAGTAGTACCGGCATTAGTAGGCGCAGAAGAAGTGGCAGCAGCTTTTGTCGTTGCCGCGGCAGAATGAACAGAGACCCAACAAAAAGCATAAGCAGCAGAAATGGCTATATGAGCAACTTCCACATAACAAGCAACCAGTGCTGTATTATTCGCGAACCTTACACCCCAAACCCAAAACTCTAGCCAACATCATCGAACATGCCCTGCGAAAACGGTGAAACACGTCCTCTGAGGCCGTGGCTACGGCTTCCATCCTCGAAACCACCTGTCGGCGCGGATTCAATAAGAAGGGCAGAGTTGCGGCTTTAAGTCTAATGAAGAGGTCAGGGGCTTCATATGGGGGCCTTAATAATGGTATAAGTTTAAGAGTTCAGGGGCTTAATATGGGGGTATTATAGATTTAATTAAGAGTTCAGGGGCTTCATATGGGGGCCTTAAAAAAATAGAATAGGGTTTTGGGCCCACCTATACTGCAAATATAGTAAGGAACCCCGAAATAATATTGGAAATTATGTAGGCCCCGGTGGTCGAAAGAAACGCGTTAAGCCTCGATTGAGGATTGAGGTCAGCTCACGGTTTAATCTGTGCGGCTTGGGCTTTCAATCTTATTGAGCTCCGGTGCTCGGCACTGTACCGCGCAATTGCTGCAGTGCGGCGCCCGTGCAACAAGATCCAGCGCTGAAAAGCCGAACTACTAAATTGCATACATATCAGGGTACTGTCCCAATTGACCACTCACAGGGTGTGGGTTTAGGGTGTAGGGTAGCCGCATCTGGACGGATTCAAAAATCCGGAGCCCGGAAGTGTCTCTGAGGGATGCTAAACATCTGGGAATATCGAGTATTGTTGGCGATCCATGTTGCTATTTTGGAGCCTGCTTGCACTCGCTTATTTATTGGTTCTCCGTTCGTAGAACAGATGAACAGTACCGGTTTCAATGTGGATTCATGCCCAAATGGTGCGATGTATCGGCTTCACGCTCTGCACCTGGGTTTCGATAGTCCCCATAACCCACAGTCCCGTAGAGCAGTCCCTATAACCCACTGGTCCCTAATTGTTGTAGCAGTCCCTTGTAGTAGTCCCTGTGACACATCTCCTAATTCCCTACTAAGACCCGCCAAGCTTTCATCAAGAGCAGCCTCTTCAAGGCAAAGTCCAAAAAGCCCGGCACCTATCATCCAGCCTGCGAAACCTCTAACCCTAAAGCCGAAAGCCCTAAACAAACCGAAAAGCCCAAAAATCCCACACTCCAAATCCTAACACCCTAAGCCCTAAGCCCCAGATATACACTAAACCCTACACCCTATACACCCTTATCCTGGCCCCTGCGCCCCTTCGTCTGAGAAACCCTCAACCATGCAGGAAGCCTCTAGGTTAGTTGTGAATGCAGGAATGGATCTCTAGTCCCTAATTAGAATAGGGTTCCTTTAAAAGGGTCCTTTAAGGGTTACTACAAGGGATCTATAAGGGTACTATAATATAGGGGCCTCAACAATTAGAATGGGGTTTTGGGGGCCATTATACTAAAGCTCTAATAAGGAACCCCCAAAATAGTAGAGGTAATTACTAAGGCCCCAAAAGTAACCCAGCGTCCCGTATTGCAGCCCCTATAACCCACTAGTCCCTTACAGTAATCCCTTGTAGTGGTCCCTATAACCCATTCCCCAACTCCCTACGAAGAACCAGAGAGAGGAGGCCTGTGGGTTCTTCAACCAGTATCCAGAGATTTTCTCGAGCCTCGGACTTGAAACACAGATGCGAGCATCAAGCCTAAGGTAAGCAGTGGAGTTTGGGATTTAAGTGGGGTCTAGGTTATTTCTGGGATTGGGGTGAAGACAGCGGAGTTTTAGGTTGGGCGATGGAAGATTTGGAAGTTGGGTGCCCAGAGTGCGCCACCGGCTTTCAACCCTAAACCCTATTACAACCCCTAAACACTAAACCCTGCAAGCCCTAAACCCCAAGCCATACCTAGATTCGCACCACGTGCAAGCTTCATCATCGGCTTTAGGCATAAGGCTTTCACAGTTTAATTAGGGTTTCTGGGCCTTTAAGTAAAAAAAAAAAAAAAAGTATAAACGTGTATTTCATAATGCTTCCCTTGAGAAAAACGTATTAAAGTATCGTACTCCAAAGCCCAGGTTAAGAGTTGAGGGGCGTTCAGGGTATAGAATTTAAGGCTTAGGGTTTATGGCGGTCTCGAACACCGGGTGGATATGCTCCTCAGGCACGGGCAGCTCAGGATGACGAACCCGCATTTTTGCAAAGGCCTCAGACAGGCTCAACTTGAGATGTGGGTTTATGATGGATAGAGCTCCAGAAGATCGAGTGAAAGGCTTTCAAAGTAGGAGCAAAGTCTTAATCTGTCAGTTCGATAGTTCACGCTGTAGTAGGGGTATGGTGGCACTTTGCAGCTGTATTCACGACATGTCACAGCTGTATTGTATTTCCTTGACTACTACATCGGCATGCTGATTCCCACAGAAACCAGACCCTACACAGCCTGCACCATAAAGCCCCAGAGAACCGTTGGGTGGCCGTTTTGCTACGACACACGTCATGATCCGCACATCTGGTGCTCCAAGTTCGGAGCTTGCAGTTGATGAGTTTCAGGCTTACCCAGACAGCCCAATACCCCGTAAATAAGGAATATGGCTGAAATTATATAGGGCTTCATGTTATGATTTAAGCTGTATTTCTCAATTAAGGGGTATTGGGCTCTCTGGGTACTGCACACCCCACTAGACGAAAGGAACCCTGAACCCTGAACCATGAACCCCAGAATTGCATAACCGACTCAACAAACCCAGGACCCCCTGATGGCCTTTGAACGCTGCATGTAAACCCTAAACCCCAAAACCCTCAGACCAACCCGTATACCCCAAAACCCTACGCAAACCCTTAACTTAAATCCCTAACCCTACATGCAAAACCCTAAAGCCCTGAAGCCCAAGGGCTGCTTCTTTCCCTCCCCGCGCGCAGTCCCGGCTTCTGTACAGCCAGCGCGTGGCTCTCAGCTCTCGCCTCTGGACTTCAGGTTTTACAGCACCTGCCCCAGACAGCGCTTAGGGTTATAGGGTTTACTTGGAGGTTCACGGGTAGTTATAAGTGCGGTTATAAGTTCCTAATCTGGGTTCTAATTACGTCACCCTACTTAAAACCTTACTTAAAACTACCTATGAACCTCCAAGTCGGGTTTAGAATGGTTTCGGGTTTAGGCTTGGGTTTAGGTTACAGGGTTTACGGTTTTAGGCTTCAGGGGTTTGGGATTTATGGGGTTTATGGTCTTTGGGGCAACTGCCAGACAGTGTTTCGGGTATCCTCTCAGGTTGATTAGTGGAGGCGGTCGTACAGGGGCCTGCATATAGAAAAGCTTTTCTGGCAAATTCTACTATACTTATCCTAGGATACCCAGTAACCTAGGAATAAAAAGGCCTCTCTTTTTGGTATTGGGTAACTTTATAAGGAACCTAGGACTACAAAAAGGGAATAAGGGTACTACTGGGCATCCTAGTATCGTTGTATTTTTAACCGGGCAACCTAGGGAGTGCTTATCATTCAGATTCAGGTTTCTACCTCCGTGAGGAAGTATGGTAAAAGCCAGAAAGTTGGAATATGATTATCCTAAGCCCTTTATGGTAAATTATAGGGTATCCTACCCTGAAACCATATTCCAACTTTCTGGAGTTCCCTGTAGCCTGTTTCATGACCCGAGTTGTCGCGATCTTTGACCTCAACCGTTGGGTTTCGTGCGATTCCTGTCAAGTTCCGGGTTCATTATTGTTCAAATATTTGGCAGGAGGGCTCTCCGCAAGTGGCGGAGGAAGGCAGCTACTGTAATGTTCAGAGCTTATAATTTTGGGTTAGAAGCATTGGGTTTCGGTTATGACGATAATGCGGTTCCATTCACGAAGCCTCGAAAGTCCGACGTCGTTCGGTCTTGGGCAGAAGTTTGGGTGAGCCTATGTCCCGTCTTCCAAGTGGATTCTACTTATTTCAGCACACGGTCCCACAGACAGTGCTTCGGACTGGTCTCCAAAATCCAGCAATCGCACCAAATCGAGGCATCGTTGGGGTATGGTTTTCCTGTCAAACTCTCAAGAGCCAAGCCTGTTGTTATATTCCTGTAATGACAATAGCCGGAGCAAGAGTACCGTCTTCGCTGCCACAGGCCGCACACCAGCGAGCCTCAAACCCCATATTCCAGCCCGATCCCGTAGAAAATATGAAAAGCAATGGGCCTAGTCCAGGACGTGGACCTGCGAATTCCCCTCTGATCGCAGCGGCAGCCCCATCTCAGCTCAATGTTTTGCAAGAGTGCTAGGACCCTAAACCCTTTACTTAGACAGACCCTACACCCCGTCTTAAATATTCAGGCCTCCTTGTAATGAAACCCCGTGACCCTGACAAAGAACCCTGCTTAGCAAGCGCGAGGGATGCACAGACTGCTGCAGCAGACCAGACTGATTTCGGGAAAGTTCTGAGACCGGCGTATACGCAGATCGTGACGTGCCTGCAACTTATGCTTTGAAGACTACAACTCATCCGCTGATCATACACTCCCAATCGTGAACGTAGATATATCCACATATGTACACATACACACGCATAAATATATGTATACACATACTACTACAACCTAGTAAAACGATACTCTCTCTCTCTCTCTCTCTCTATGTGTATATATATATATATATATATATGTATATACATACACGTACTTACATATACACACGTTGTGTAGATAGAGGCACGCACATACACCCATCCATTGCATGCTGTTTCTACATCGATGTTCATTTGTGGACTTGAGAAACCAAGGTGAATGCTACTTGATACTGCTTGCACTCTGAGTTCTGGAGGAAGAGATACTGTTAGAGAGACAAATCCTGCATTGCCCTGTATACCTAAAGTACAGGAAATATAGTACCATACCATACTTAGGGTAATGCAGGATTTCGTCCATCCGCCGTAGGACAGACAACAGCAATCCGTTTCTTCCCGAGCCACTGTCTTGGACACGAGGTCCTGTCCGGAAGTGCGTCCTGGAGCGGGTTCGGGCACTTTAAGGCCTTACCCACAGGCTCCATAGTAGTTCCTTTTTGGGGTTACCTTATAGGATTCTATATATGAACCCCCAAAAGGAACTACGATGGAGCCCTAGAGTAAGGATGACTTCATGACGCTGAATTTAGGCATGCTGCCCCTCTGCTGCTCTTCTACTTATACTTTCACTCTACCTACCTATCCTAGAACGCCCGCAACCAAACTCCAAAAACTCAACAAAATCTGTGGCTCCGCGTGCAAACGGAGCCCAAAAAGAAAATGGAGCTGAACCTCTAAGGCATTACCAGCTAGAGTTTGACAGCGAATAGCAGCTGCCGGCCGTAAGTAAAGGTAACCTTATCGGTTCCGTCCAATCCCAAACACCAGGAAATAGGATAGGGGCCTTACTGATTGGAACAGTAGGGTTGGGAAACCTGACGATTTCTGTATCTCGGACTGCAGGGGGATGCCAATCAAAATTAGTCAGTCATATCAGGTTCGGAGCTAGCGTTCAGTGTAAGCTTCAGAGAGACTTGCCTCAGGGTTGCAAGCCCAAGCTAGAATTCTACTGTATCACACATGCTCCAGCATTCCCCTGATCGGGGAACACCCCTGGTAACTTCAAACGCAACCCAAAACCTATATCCCATCCCCGAAACCAGCAACAAGGGCATCAACTCCAACCGCATATCCTCCAGCAAGAGTCTAAATTCGATATGCAAGTGTGTATGTAGGGTTTAAGAGGCTTACGGATGAGGGGATTAGAGTTTAGGCGTTTGAAGGTTCGTTGAAGCTGAATTAGGGATTAAGGTTGCAGGATTGGGGTTAGGGTTTAGAGGGCTTATAAGGATTAGTTTCTAGGGTGAGGGGCTTGTTAGGGCTTAGGGTCGGCTTGGCACGCTGGCCTTGAACGAGACTTTGGCAAATGTCTTGGCTGCCAAGGTCCTCCACAAAGCAAGCAAAACAAGTCCCGGAGATTGATTAAGGGTTATACTGATTATACCTTGAACTATACGATTTTCGTATGATTTAAAGTAACTATATTTCTTCCTCAATTAAGGGAGTTTGGAGCTTCTCGATCTGCGCAAAGCCCAGATGCCTAACAACCACTCAGGCAGTAAGCGCTAAAACCGAACCCAAATGACACCAAGCCGTCGCTTCGTGAATTGAGGATCTGGGACACTATGGTATTGCTCGGGGGGCTGGGCGGGCTCGGGGTTGAAGTTTAGGGGGGGACCTACGGCATGTTGGGAAGCTAGTGATCTGCAGAACCTGACCGGGGAGTCCGTAAAGGACGCCTGCAATACAGTGGCATGATCGTTCATGTTGTTTTTAGCCCGGCATCATGAAACTTGGACCAGAAGTATTGACACCCGACATTCTACTAGGTAAGGCGATCATGATGATGATGACGATGATGATGGTCGACCATCACCGTTTTTCAGTTGTTGGGCACTTCCATTTTGGTTGCCACTAGCAGAAACCCTGCTGCAAGAACTATCAGTTGCACAGTGATTAGCAATAATCAAGCCGATTGAGGTTGGTACGATTATTATGACGATTGTTGATAGGGACTTTCATGACTGGAGCCTGCAGCCGTCGCGCCGCCGAAGGTCGCAGCAACAGTAGCTAGGCGGTGCGCATGTATCCGTAGTGGGAGTATCACGAAATACAGAAGCCAATCTGCCGTGACCACCATAACAAGAATCCCCGATATCGCAAGAGTAAGAGCAATGGTCATTCCCACCTGGCTCAGCGACTCGATTGCACGGCAGTAGTGGTCCATCTTGTGGCATTGGTTGAAGACTTGGTCCTGGTAGGATTTAGGGATGGATGAGGCAGTGAGATTTGGGAGTACTCTAAACAATTAAGGACCCCCAAATAAGGTACCCCTAATTTTCGGAAACTCCTATTTAAGATCGAGGGTGGTTGTTATTGGGAAGCGGAGTTCAGGGGTCAGGTTGCGATGGGACTCGGGGCTGTGAATACACATGGCACTTTTAAGAACAAGGGGTTTCCGAAAATTAAGGGTACCTTATTTTGGGGTCCCTAAAATAAGGATCACCGTATTTAGGGCCTTAGGGTACTGTCTTAGGGTCCCCTATTTTCGGAAACTCCCACAAGAACAATCTTGGAGCTCGCCACGAACACCACGAACACCAGACCCACGCCCACTCCTACTGCTGCTGCCTCTACCACTGCACTATAATATCACTACTGTACCACTGTACCACCACAACTATTTTTACGGCTATGTCTACCAGCACTTCTACCACCACCACCACCACCACCACCACCACCACCACCACCACCACCACCACCACCACCACCACCACCACCACCACCACCACCACCACCAAGACTACTGCTTCCAACTCTTACGCCTACTCCTACAACTTACTTAGGAGTCTCCGGGTAGACAGCTATGGGAACGATGTTGACCTACTTAGAGCACTAGTACTGCAATTCCCAAACCATCACGACCGTAGTGTTGTACATGAAGTGACAAAACTTGGAGGATACCAGGTGGGCTACGTTAACTGTGGACTGAATAATTACACTTACTGTAGTTGTAATGATCTGATAAACCCCTTCACCAACCCCAAACTCTAAACCCTACTGCAACCTGGAGCCCTAGGCCATCCTAAACACTAAAGCCCTATACTAAGTCCCGTTAGTCGTAGGGCAAAAGCAGAGTCCCTGACCCATCAATTGCTGGTAGCTACAGCGGGATCTGAAATATCCATACATCACCCAAGCCCATTAAGCTCCCTGAACCCCTAAAGCCCTAAACCCCCCTAACCTAAGCCCCCCTAATCCCCGAAAGACCACCTAAAACCCTTGAAACCTAAACCCCTTGAACCCCCGATCTCCCTGAGACCCCCTACATAAGCCTTAAACCCTAGAAGCCAGAAAGTTGGAATATCATTATCGTAACCCCTCTAAGGTAAATTATAGGGGATCCTACCCTGAAGCCATATTCCAACTTCCTGGAATTCCCTTTAAACCCTTATAACCCCTAATCCCCTGTATTAACGCCACCCAAAAAAGCCCTCAACAATTAGCACAGGGCCGTGGGACACATTCTACTATCATTTTAATAAGGACCCCCGCAATAGTATAGGTAATTATTTAAGCCCCTAAACCTTAAACATAAACCCTAGACTCCCTAAACCCGAAACCCTAAACTCCTAAACCCCCTAAACCCAAAAAAAACCCTAAACCCCTGCAATTAGGATCAGCCTCTAGCCCTAAAACCTTAAACCCTAGCCTTAGTCCCCTTGAACCCCTAAACCCCTTAAACCCTAGACCCCCAAAACCGTAAAAAAACCTAAACCCCTGTAACTAGTATTAGCCTCCTTGCGGGTATATTATACCATGGTGTTTATAAGGAGCCCCGCACAAAATAGTATTGGTAGTTTAGGCCCCTATATTGAAACCTATAATACCCCTTCATAGTAACCCTTATAGGCCCCTTTAAACGGAACCCCAAAGTAGTATATTAAACCCTATTTTTACAGGCCCTTATAGTATCCCTTAACCCTTAACCTGCAAGCCCCCGAACCCTAAGTCTCTGAACCCTAGACCCTACACCCCTAAAAACCTTAAACCCTAAACTCCCTAAACCCCCCTAAGCCATGGAATTACCCAAAGGGTCCAAGTAACTATACAGGGTAAGTACCCCATAACAGTACCTAGGACCCTTTGGGTTAGTATCCGTCTCCAAATTAGGTACCCCTAATTTTCGGATACTCTAAACCCTAAACCCTTTATAGAACCCGTATAGATCCCTTTAAAGGAACCCCCCAAAAAAAAGTTTCAGGGCCCTACTTGGAGGTTCATGGGTAGTTATAAGTGGGGTGAGACTCACCCCAACATCGGTTATAAGTATAGTTATCCGACTTATAACCCTCTTATAGCTACCCATGAACCTCCAACAGGCTTTCTGAGAGGTGGAAACGCCCAAAACCGTAAACCCTACAGATCCCTTATAGGAACCCTTATAGATCCCCTTTAAAGGAGGCCCTAAACTCCCAGATTATGAAGCTTCCCTATACTACTATTTGCTTAAGAACCCCCAAAAAATAAAAAATAGATTCCTTATGGGGGTAATATAGGGGTTATTATTTTTATTTTTGGGGGTTTCTTAAGCAAATAGTAGTATAGTAACCGCCTCGAGGTCGACGGCCAGAAGCCGCAGCTGCCGCGCTCGGGTCGCCTCTTCGGACTCCGAGCTCTGGCCGTGCTCCGCCCTGGCGGTGTCAGGGGTTCAATATACTACGGTTGATGATAGAAATCCTGCATGACCCTTAATAAGGAATATACCATAATTCCCATAGTTTAGGGTCCTTAAGGTCATGCAGGATTTATATCATCAACCGTATTTTGGGGGCTCCTTTAAAGGGATCTCTAAGGGCTATTATAAGGGATCTATTTAGGGTTTAGGGGTTCTTGGGGGCTTAGTGTTTAGATTTGATAAAGGTTCAGGGTTTATGGGGTTTATGGGGTTCAGGAGTTTCGGGGGTTCAGGGTTTATGGGGTTAGGGGTTTAGGGTTTGGGAGGGGTTGTGGGGGGTGGCAGGTTTGGGAGGGGTTAGGGGTTTCAGGGGTTAGGAGTTTGGGGTTTAGGGTTTGGGATGGTTTGGGGCTTTTAAGGTCAAAAGGGTTTAGGGGTTTAGGGTTTGGGATGGTTTGAGGTTTAAGGTTTTAAAGGGTTTAAAGGGTTTAAGGATTTCAGGGTTGAGGGGTTTAGGGGTTCAGGGGTTAAGGGTTTAGGGGGTTTGGGGTTTAAGGTTTAGAGTTTAAGGGTTCGGGGTTTATGGGTTTAGGGGTTTAGGATTTGGTGGTTTTGAAGCTTAAGGCTTGGAGTTTATAAGGGTTCAGGGTTTAGGGTTTGGGATGGTTGGGGGGTTTGCAGATTCAAGGTTTAGGGGTTTGGGGGTTTAGAGTTAGGAGATAACGGCTTGGGGTTTTAGGGTTTAGCGTTCAGGGGTTGGGGTTTGTGGGTTTGTGGGTTTGGGGTCTAGGGTTTAGAGTTCAGGGTTTAGGGCTTTGGGGATTTAGGAAGTTTGGGGTTTAGGCGTGTGGGGGCTTAGGGGTTCAGGGTTTAGGGTCTGTGGATTAAGTCCCTAAGGATCCATGTTCTCAAATAGGGTTCCGGTAAGGGGTGCCTTGAAGGGTTCTATAAAGGATGCCATAAAGGTCTGGGGCTCAAGGGCCCATACCCAAACAGTAGGGTTTAGGGTTTAGGGTTTAGGGTTTAGGGTTTAGGGTTTAGGGTTTAGGGTTTAGGGTATACTTGGCTCCAAAGTACCTCAGGCCATAGTACATACGGTCCTTTGTAACCACTTTCCCAATCCGGAGCTCTCCAAACAGCAAATGCCCACGAAGGCTTAAACTCTCAAGCAAGGCCAACCGTCCCTCATGACACTCTGATCCTAATCGTATTGAAAGTTTTCTGTTGCAAGAACGATCCCTAATCCCCAAACCCGCACACCCTAAACCACGACGATGAGTCTCAGCTCTCAGCCCTAAACGCCCTTAGTTTCCGGCAAACCCCTGCGACCTTGAGCTGCTCAAACAGGTGGGTGGTTGTCAAAATTATGGTCCCTTTCTGGGTCATTATTATGATACGGCACCTAATATTTAGGGTACCCCAAAAGGGACCCTAATTTTGACAACCACCCAGGTGAAACAGAGCAGTAAGAACAGCAGCAAAACACCGGCAAGACTAACGTCTGGGATTGTGTATGAACAGCAGCACGGTTTAGGGTTGTGGGTTTCGGGTTTAGGCACAGTCTACGACATCAAACATGAAAGGCAACAACAAAAGCCAGGACTCATTGCGCAAAGGCGGTAAACGAAGTAGCCCAGCCTGTACATGCTCCTCCAGCTCTTGATCAGAGAGGTTGCTGCATCACGCACCTAGGCAAGGCTTGCTAACAGCAACCTAAACTCAAAACGCCAACCCACCTCATGAACATTCCGAGATCTCCAGCTCGTATGTTATGCCAACGGTAAACCGGCAATGTGATCCAAACCATCGGTCTAAAGCCACATAACTATCGCAGTTGCTTTCAGCCCTCGCACGCAGCACAACACAACAGCTCTCTCATGACAACACCAAAGAAACCACGAGCCGAAAAAATGTTGACATGATAATGATAGCAACGGTGCTACTCATACTCAACCCACAACTGGAGCTCCAACACCAGTGGGATGGTTAGAAAAGACGAAATACATGGGAGTTTCCGAAAAAAGGGGAAACTAATATAGTATCCAAAATAGTAGGCTCCTTACTATAAGGACCCTAAAATAAGGTACCCCCAAGTTTCGGAAACTCCCACATGACAATGACATTGCTAAGGCAAGGGCCGGGGCGGCAGCCTTGCTGCCCCGCCAGCATGGCTTGTTGAGCTCCAGAGCGACCCTGAATTCAAAGGTCGCGTTTGCGACGTGGGCTTTTGCGAAGCTACGCAGTCTACCTACTCATACATGATGACTGTGCTCGCAACAGTCAAGAACCCAAATGTGTGTTTGAACAGCTATGCTTATACATACATACGTACGTAGGTACATACATACATACTTATGTGTATATATATATATACACATGCACAAATACACATCCTGTCCGCTCGCCACCCACTACCCTCCCTCCTGGCCCCCACGACCACCACCCCCTCCAGGGCTCAACGCTTGCAGGTCTCCGGATTCTTGGTTTAGGCCTCCGAATCACCAGTCTCTCCTCTTCCCAAACCTCTGTCAACAGCAGAATTCCCGTGCAGCGGATGGCACGAAAAGTCTCACGCTGCCTCCAGCTTGTGACATTCTATGTTTGAGGGTATGAGGGTTGTTCCAAATAAGGGTCGCTGTAGGATCGCTATCGAATACACCGTCATGAAGACATGCACGCTGAGTGACAGCACAAACAGCACAAACGAGCTTTCTTGACTGAGACCCTACAACCCTAAGCCAACAAAAAACACGTGCCATAGTGTCCCAAAGCATAAACCCAAAACCTAAACGCTAAACGCAAGAAGATGAGGGCTTCTATCCCAAGAACCCGCGTCCTTAACGAAGGCAGGGCACCGGGTAGCTTTCAAACAGTCTGTTGTGATGTTCAGCCGCCGAAGCCTGGGTGAGCTCAGGTGTGCTTAATGTAACCAGGGGCCTTAATACGGTTTAGGGTTTAGAGTGTGGGGTTTACGGTAATATAGGGACCCAAAAGAGCACCTAAACACAAACCACAAGGTTGGGATATCCCACCCAAACGTTTACGATTGGCTCCTGTTAAGTGCCATGTATCATACCAGAATCCAGAACTGTATTGAACTTATGAACCACAACTGTGCTAATTCTGAAGACCCCAATGTTGTGCCTTTCGGGAGTACGGCTCATAGCTTCAAGTTTTGGCTTCAGGATCACTGTCTCTCAGTCTTGAGCTGGACTGAGCCGAGGCACCTCAACATTGAACAACCTGCAGTTTAAGGGGACCTAAACCCTAAACCCTAAACCCTAAACCCTAAACCCTAAACCCTAAACCCTAAACCCTTTAGGGGGCTGGGCGAAACCTTAGAGCCCTAGAGCCAAAAGTCAACGCCGGGTGTCTGTCGGAAGATGGCGAGAACGGCTGTGTCACTTTCGGGCTGCCCCGCCACCTGCTTTGCTCTTCGTCTGTAGCCCTAACCCTAATTACCCCCATAGGCTCCATAGTAGCTCATTCTTGGGATTATCTCAAAGGATTCTAAATATGAACCACAGAAAAGGAACCACTATGGAGCCTCTAGCTACCCTAAACCTTGTATGAATCTCAAACCCTATGCCCTACAACGCGAATCTTCCACCCTGGGCGCTCTGAAAAGCTCGCTGAGAATTTTCTTGGCGATCTATCCGATTCCCCGACAATCTGTGTGCAAAGCACCTTAGCCCCAAACCCCAAACTAAAGCCCAAGCTCCGTAAACCCATAGCGCCCATTGATTAAGCGCACATACAACCGCACAAACAGCACAAAGCTACATGCAGCCGCATAGAGCCTCGCCAAACCCTAAAAAACGCTGCAGGGACTCTTGATTAAGGGAATCCTTGAAAGCAACCAAAGACTCACTGGCCCAAAACCCAAGGAAATAAAAGTCGAAATTTTCAGAATCGACTACCGTATAAGAACCCCAAAAAGTTGAAAAGTTGAGTTAACGGCCAATAAGAAGACGAGCCTGCTCTAGGTCACGGAGCGGTGTGAGGAGTGCCAGGACGTTTTTGCCTTGGCTCAAGAAGGGGGGTTCTGAGTCTACTACTATAGTACTAAATAATACTACTGTTACTACTACTTCACTGGCACTACTACTACTACTGCTGCTACTACTACTACTACTACTACTTCTACTACTACTACTAGCGTGTAAGCGTACAGGCTTTGGGCTGGGATTTGCGGGAGCAGACAGTTCTGAACAGCAGACGATTTGCAGTGAGTTCAAGAGTGGGTGGGGGCTGTGCATGTTGGAAGGACAGGCTACATCTACGGCAACCATGCATCCAAAGATACGAACCCCACACCATGCGATCTGTCTGCATCTCTCCCTATGGCCGTTTCAAAGGCCAGACGGCCAAACGAAACGATGGATCGACATAGCAGAGATGCCGCAAGCCGAAGAATTCTCATGACGTCGCCCTAAACCACTAAACCCTAAACCTATTTAACCCCTAAACCCTAAACCTTTAACCGCTAAATCCGAAACCGTGGCCCTGGTCTTGTAGAGCGGATGGGCAGGTTCTCAGTTCTGGGCATAGGGGTTTACCTTAACCCGGAATAACCTACGTTTTTCAGGACCTATATAAGGAAATCATAATAAGGAACCCTAAAGAGGTAGGTTCTTCAGGGTTAAGGGAGGGTTTAGGGTGAAGCTCACAGATTCTTCGGTCGAGTTGCGAAGCTCAGCCTCTGCAGCATGCATCGCCTGCTGCAAAGAAAGCTTTAATCAAACGGGAAAAGGATATATTGGGCTATAATGGGTGTGTATATATATATATATATATATATATTAAGGGTATATGCCTAACGAAAACTTTAAAGTTTGCCCTAGAACACTGAGAGTTTATGTGACAAGGAGATTAGGTTGGAGTTGGGGCTCCCTTCGACACGCCATAGTAGTTCTTTTTGCTCGGGTACCTTGTTCGGCCCCGACATCAACATCATCGTCACATTCTTCTTCGCTGCCGTGGACGTAGACATCATCAAGGTTATCACCGTCCTCATCAACATCGTGATCGCAACAACAAGACGACCATTGCAGGTGTACAGCTTCTTGGTCCCGAAGATACAAGGGACAGACCGCCAATGAGACTATTCAACAAAATCGTACTGACAAGAATCGTCATCCCGATTAGTCGCGGCAATCTTTAAAAATCTAACCAATGTCGGAAATCATGGAAGAGGCCAGGGGCCTTGTGTGCAGATAAACACTGATTCCTAGGATGCGTAAGTAAGGCACACACCTAAGGAAACCTTCACATGGGTCTAGAAGTCTGCCCGCTTCCGGGTTCGGAAGATCAGGTTCATAGTGCCCATATAGCTTTGATGCCGTTTAGTAGTATTCCCTACAGTCTCCGTGGTAACAATACCCTCATAGTCCATGCTACTATGTCCCCCATTTCGTATTTGTACCCTTATAGCACCCTGAATACTCTTACATCCCCCATCCTACTTGGACCTACTTCCTAGGTTCGTCGACCCTCCAAGTAATACTGCTCCGCAGAGTCTCCCGATTGTAAACAATAACCCTTCGGGGTTACGAAGGGTCAGACCTCAGCGATCTTCTTTATGGGGACTATTATTGGGGGTTACAGTAGGGACTACTATAGGGATCCATTCCCCCATTCCCCAGACCTTCCAAAATCCCTACTGAATGAAGGAATATACCTTAAATCATATTGGGGATCCTACTATGATTTAAGGTATATTCCTTAATTAAAGGATTTTGGAATGTCTGGGTCCCTCCTACTTGGAGGGTCGGGGGACTTAGTAAGTAGGTAGTAAGTAGACTTATAAGTACCCTAAAAGGGACCCTAATTGGGGTTATGGTACTTATAAGTCCCTCAAATAACCAGTTACTAAGTCCCCCGACCCTCCAAGTAAGAGCCAGACAGCTTCAGGGTTCCGAAGGGTCGGACCTTAGCGATCTTCTGGTCATCCTCATTGCCAGCAGGTAAGGCCTCGAGCTTTGCTGGGGGAGCTTTAAGGTCCCAGGTTCAGGGCCTTCGGGTTTTTGCCGTTTAAGCTTTAGGGTTGAAGGTTTAGGGTTTAGGGTTCAGGGACTGTGGGTCTTTGCGGTTTAAGGTCTAAGGTCTAGGGTTTAGGCGTTAAGATACTTCAGGGTTCGGGCCTTAAAGTCTGAGGCTAGGGTTTATGGGGCTTCAAGCTTTGGTTGATGGTGTGGTTCGAGGTTCCGCGAGCGAGTGCTTAGGGCTGCGCCGGCGAGGTTTTACGGGGTAGTCTGAAGCATGGGTGTTACAGGGATTTGTCTAAGTTTGATGATGCAGGGATTTCGAGCATCTAGGGTTCAACGGTTACGGCCTGGGAGCAAGCAAAAGCCTCTTGTTTGTTGTCCCTACAAGTACAACGGCAGCTTCATCGGGGATTCTAACACATGATGCATCATCGACAAACCAGCCGCGTCCACAAAGGTTGCAGTCGCGGGATTGACGACAATACAAGGGATCTTCAATTGCTGAGCGAAAGCCCTAGCATGAGACGTCTTGCCAGTGCCTACCGGGCCTGTGAACAGCAAGAAAGCAACTCGCTGTCTAGTTTCAAACCTCATGTTCTTTTCCACGTGTCGCCAGTGTCTCCACGTCATGGCACATAGTGTCTGCAACATGCGCTGTTGGGGTTCCATTCCGACCAACTCCTCAAATGGATTCGCGCTTCCGCCTTGCTTTGCTTCAATAACCCGGAACTTGCCAGGTGGAGGCGCATCTTTCACGACAGGCTGCATAGTCTCTGCTTTAATTGATTCCCACCCAAGCCCACGGCCAATCATGGTGTTTGCGACGTAGCTTGAAACGTTTGCAAGAACGTCCTTTAACCATGACCACATGCGACGAAAACAAAATCTCCAGCTGTTTCTAGTATCCTGAGCCTGCGCATAAAAAGCATGCGTCGCAGTGCGACGGGATGGGACAGGCTTTAGGCCTGAGGATTTACTGCAAAAGATTTGAGTGTAGGGCTTTGGGCTTTAGGGGGTCCGGGTTTTAACAGTTTAAGTTAGGCGCATCTAGGTTTGGCTATTGTTTTCTTGGGGGGTGCTTCGTGTTTTGGTGTTTTGGGAAATTGAAATCTTAGGCGGGTCGGGAATGACTTGGACACCTTGGAGGGGGAGATAGTGAGGTGTGAAATGCGGGGTTAGCAGTCGCTTGTTCTGGGACCTGTGAAACATTCCACACACAACGACCTGGATCCTTTTCATCATCTTCACTGCTCCTGTTGTTGTAAACTTGCTATTATTTGATTAATATGAACAACATGGCAAGCCTCATCACAATCATCATCATCATCATCATCATCATCATATACAACATCCCCATCGTCACGCTCACCATCACCGATGTCATCTTTCTCATCATTGCTGCGATGTCAAAGGCAATGATTACTACATTATCATATCAGTCTTGCTGCTCTCCTTCGCTCTTGAACCCCACACCACCAAAACTACACAGTCTCGAGGACCAAACAGCCGGACCGAAACAGGCCCGACCGGGCCTTTCGCTTCTTCGATGTGGTTGGCAGAGCCCCAGCGCTTTCCTGCAAACAAGGCTCTGCCTGGATCCCGGTCTATGGGAGCGTGTCAGTATAACTTTTAGGGTTTATGGCTTCTACGAGGGCTTGCAGCTTAGGTTTGATGACTCAGCGTTGGACTTGCGACCGTCTCTTTCGCTTGCCTTGCTGTCCTGTTTTCGGCGCTTAGCTATACAGTGGGCTTTTCAGAAAGACGTACTGCATTCTAAAGGCGTGGGCAGTGCATGGCAGCTGGACTTTTCAGCTAGCGCATTGCGCGGGCTTCGGTGTTTCGGAATTCAAGGTTTCGGGCTTTGAGTAGTGGAGCATTTCGCGATATCAAGGGTTTCCCTACGCATGCTCCTTCGACTTTCGTGCTGGAAAGATTTTTGCACTCCACCTCGCGGTCCAAGGAGAAGTTGAGGCGGCACGCATGTATTCAAAACGAGGCAGCACGCACTTTTTTGACGAATGCTCCGTGATTTTGTGGCTTAAATAAGTTTTGGCTTTATCTAAAGTTACTGCAATCCACCTCACTTTGTGTGCTACAGAGGCAGCACGCAAAAACCTTTGGAGCACGCAGTGCGAGGCAGCATGCGGAAACCCTTAAAAATAAGGCTTCCGATACGGCTGAAAAAACCAAAGGTTTCTTTCGCGAATTTCGGGGAGTCAATGCAACTTTGGGATCTGAGACTTTGCAAACTCCGTTGGAGACAGGCTTGTAGTCACGGCTAAAACCCCTGAACCTTAAATCCCAAAATCCCTAAACGCCCTAAACGCCAAGCCCTAAAACCCAAAACCCCAAATCCCGAACCTTGACCCCCCGAACCCTAAACCCCCTAAACCCCCTAAATCCCAAAATCCGCAAACCCCTAAACGCCAGGCTGGCCTGCAGGATCTTCTCCAGTCGGGAGATGCCCTGCGCAGAAATCATGAACCCATGTGGTCCTAAGTCCCTAACGGCTTATAGGGCTTAGGGGCTCCTTTTTGTTTAAAGTTGAGTTGACTTTTACGTCTGCCGACAGTCGGTTTAGGTGTTCAGGGTTTAGGGCTTATGGGTTTAGGGTCTGCGGGTGTTGGGCTTAGAGTCTTCAATCCTACATCTGGGTAGCTCTCTAAAGTCAGGTCCCTTTGTCGGTCCCGCAGGGACCTTAATTTGGAGCACTACCCACATAGCAATGCGAATTTAAGATTTCTATATATGAGGTTTTGCGGTTATGGTTTGTGCAAGTATCCGGCATAAAGCGATTAGGACCCTTTGGGGAAGGCAGCTGACTGCAAAGTTGGAGAGCCCTCGCCCCGTGTTTAGGGTCTAGGGCTGAGGGTTTTAGGGTCTAGGGCTTAAGCATTCCTACAGTACGACCTTAATTACTGAGGACTGTAAGATGATTGTAAATGGTAACTTACGGTATATTTCTTAAGAAAGGGTTGCGGAGTCTCTGGGCAGCTGCCCGCAAGCAGCCACAAGATACGACGCTGGCCGTACCGCTCTTCAACCTCATCCCGACCCCAAATTAGCCTGGCCTTCTTTACTTTTAAGGTAAAAGCCAGAAAGCTGGAATATCATTATCGTAACCCCTTTAAGGTAAGTTATAGGGGATCCTACCATTAATCCATATTCCAACTTTCTTGAGTTCCCTTTAGATGCTGGCTTTGACGGCTTTGCGTGGTATAACCGGGTTCAGCAGAAAAGTGCCTGGGAGACTGTGGTCAAGGCATCCGGGTTCAGAGTTCACAGAGCTTGCCTAGGCCGTTTGGATTTTAGAGCTGAGTTTGGTATTTCCGATGTTGGTTTTGAAGGGATATGTTGAGCAAAACAATATGGGTTACACCTCTCACCCACAAAACTTAACTGGGATGGAGACTCCAACGCCCTGCATTCAGCAATGCGCCTTGCTATCCAGAGGGGTCCGTGATACGGCTTAAGGCTTAAAGCAACTAATTGGTTTTCGACTCTGCGAATGCACATGGGTGGTTGTCAAAATTAGAGTCCCTTTTGGGGTCCCTAATATAGTACCGCACCTAATATTTAGGATACCCCAAAAAGGAGCCATAATATTGACAACCACCCATATGCAATCCCAACCTCGCCTCTGCACGGCCTCTGTCTGTGACCTCCTTCACGGAGTTCTGCCGGAAGCTAAAGTCCTTCGTTCACATTGCGCGGGCCCGAGCTACAGGGTTTGGGGTTTAGGCGGGCAAAAAGGTTTGTCAGGGTTTAAGGGATACAAGGTTTGGCGAAGGAGCCCGCACTGGCAATAGGTGAAGGCAAACGGACGGCAGTGCAGGCGCTAAATCGCATAACAAGCTCCGCACCAGTGAAGCTAGATCTTCTGATCTGCTAGCGCCACGGATTTTGTTGCTTCAAGGGTTCAGCTCGGCACCCCTAGCTCTTGCAAGAGCATCATCTCTGCCGGTGTTGCCGGCTCCATGTAGAGGGCTCTGAAGGGTTCATACCGACAGGAAAACGAAGCCGGAAGAGCGATCGATACGCCACGGAATTTGTCGAAGTTGTCATCGTAATTGTCCCGATTGACACGGCCATATAGATCATGATTTAGATCTCACTCGGGTGGAAATGATTCATGTCAGCTGCTCAACCTGGCTAAAGGACAAGCGACCATCCAAATCAGCCGGAGTTGCATAGGCGGCGGCACCCGGATTCGGGTCCAGCGGAACCGCGTCGATTGGAGGTGCCACAGGGGCTCTTAACAGATCGGCCCCACCACCACTTGCAATCGGAACACCTTCGCCGCGAATAGGCGCATAATATGGCGCTGCTTGGTGAAAGTCGCGCTATCACTTCAGCTCCTCAGAGCATGAGGATGATTGGAGCCGATGCACATACTATAGCCAGAGATATAGCTACAGTAGCTATACGGTACCATAATGCATGCATGCACTCGTACATACATACGGTGGCACTAAAGTAGCCGTATAGTGACTATTTTAAGGCCAAAGCATATACTAGAACAGTACTTGGACCTACATGGCTTCAAGCCTTACGAAAGCCCTGGACCTAGCGCTAGCACCTGAAGGGTCGCAGTTCAGGGTCGCACGGGGTCGAGGATGGTGGTTTCGGCCTTCTTTAGGGCCATAAGATGGAGTCATAGGGCATCTACAGGTTTAAGTCTGTTGGAGCAAGACTGCGAATTTCAAGCCCCTCAACCCTAGGTTACAAACAATTGAAACTTCCTCCCCAAAGGCCCGAAAGCCCCATACAACCAGAAGAAGCTGAAGCATGAAGAAGACGTCGAGTTGAGCCCTCCAGGGAGTTTTGAGTTGATTGAAGCCTCAATGACAACGAACCTCAAATTCTCGACAAACCCTAAATCCTACCCCCCCACAAAAAAATCACAAATCTCAAGGTTGAGGGTGAAGCGTTCCAGTGTTATAGGGATTAGGGGGATCGAAAACCTAAAGCCTAAAACTCATCAAATCGCACGGAAAATAAACCCTGAGCCTTAAGTCAAAAGCCTCAAGCGTTGACCTACAGGTGAAGCCATTTATAGGAATACCACTCCATCGGCGTCCATGCTATGAATATGCCAGAACCCTATTCTAATTCTAGCTAGTCAGACCTCTATGTAAGATTTTGCACGTATCCAGCAAGAACCGGTCCTCCTCCTGGTTGACAGAGCCCAATGCCTTGTCTTTACAGCAAAAGACTAGGTGTTGGTGGTCTGGAGGGGCTAGGCGAGTAGATGGATTTAGGTCCAGGCTTAGGGTTTAGGCTTTAGGAGGGTTTGGGGTTTAGGCTTGTGGAACAGATGTCAAGGTTCCATGGTCTGGGCCTTTCCGGAGGGTTAAGGGTTTAGTCCGTGTCTTGAGCTGGTGGGCTTGAGGCTTTCGCAGCAAGGTCTGTGTCAGGGCGTACGACTGAGGGTATAACCTGGAGGGTGGAGGGTCAAGGATGGAATTGGGGGCCAGCTTCCGTCAACGATCCAGTCTGTGACACATTGGCAGGTTCGGCTGAATAGGCTGGGATGGTCAGCATCACAAGCCATGAACATCACCATCCCTGAATGCTCTGCAGCCGTTGCAAGTTCTGCTGGATGGTCCGATTTTTGCAAAGCCAGGACATTGAGCATACAGAAACAAACATACGTCTGAGAAGGTTTCGTTGATTTTTTGCGAAGCCCAATACCCTAAACCCAAACCCTGATCCCAAGACACTTCCAATCAAGTTGGGTGTTGAAGGCCATTCACCACGATGCGGCGAGTAGCCCTGGAACAAAAATGACAACACAACCACTTTTCTGTGGACACTTTAAGCCGGCGATGTAGGCTACAGATGATAGTTAACCTGCAAGGCTTGCATTATTCCTCTCGAAACCTCCACCTGTATATCGTAAACCCTCAACCATACCCTGCATGTCCCCGCTGGTCAGCCCCTAACCCTCATCCCCAAATTGCCAAACCGTAAACCACGAAGCCCTAAACCCAACCCCTAAACCATCAACCGACTCGAAACGACTAAACCCAAAGCCCTAAACCCTATCCCGAAACCTAAACCCCTAAGCTCCGAACCCCAAACCCCTCAACCCTAAACCCTTTTGCCCTAAACCCCAAGCGCCAAGACCTCAGCCCTAAACACTGAACCCCACAACCTCAACCCCCAAAACCTAAACCCCAAACCCAAACCTAAACCCTTAGCCCCATAAACCCCAAAACCCTAAACCCCTTAGCCCCATAAACCCCAAAACCCCTTAGCCCCATAAATCCCAAACCCTAAATCCCTTAGAACCATAACCCCCAAACCCCTAAACCCCATAAACTCTAAACCCCAAAGCTCTAAACTCAGCCATCCTAAACTCTAAACCCTACACCCTACACCCCTTAACCCTAAACCCCATAAACTCTAAACCCCAAAGCTCTAAACTCAGCCATCCTAAACCCTACACCCTGAACCCCTAAACCCTAAACCCCTAAACCCTAAACCCCCAAACCCCCAAACCCTAAACCCCAAAGCTCTAAACCCCAAAGCTCCGCAGCCGAAGATGCGTTTAGCTGGGCCTTAAAGCTCCAGGCGCCATCAAGCTGGACCTTGCCGCCAGCCTTCGAGGATGAGGGCTTTAAACCCTAAACCCTAAACCCTAAAACCCTAAAACCCTAAAACCCTAAACCCTAGTAACTTTAGGGTTTCGTAGGGGTTTTGGGGTTTAGGGTTTAAATGGGGTTTAATAGGGGTTTCACAGGGTTTACTAGGGGTTTAATGGAGTTTAATAGGGGTTTACGGTTTAATAAGGGTTCAGGGTAACTTTAGGGTTTAATAGGGGTTTAGGGGTTTCGGGTTTGAATGGGGTATATAGGCTTTAGGGGTTTAGGGTATAGGGTTTAGGGGTTTAGGGTTTAAATGGGGTTTAATAGGGGTTTCACAGGGTTTACTAGGGGTTTAATGGAGTTTAATAGGGGTTTAGGGTTTAATAAGGGTTCAGGGTAACTTTAGGGTTTAATAGGGGTTTAGGGGTTTCGGGTTTAAATGGGGTATATAGGCCCTAATATAGGCTTTTGGGGTTTAGGGTTTAGGGCATAGGGTTTAGGGGTTTAGGGTTGAGAGTTTAGGGTATAGGGTTTAGAGGTTTAGGGTTTAGTGCATATATATATATATATATATATATATATAGGGTATGGGGTTGAGAGTAGAGTGTTTAGGATGAGGAGCTTCGTCGGGTCTTTGTTTACAGTTTACGGTGTAGGATGGTTAGTTTATGGTTCATGATGTTTAGGGTTTTTTTCAATAGTTTACGCCTGGAGTTTGAGGTGTTAAGGTTAAGGTATCTGGGGTTTCGGTCTTGCCTTGGGTTTCTGTTTAAGGACATAGGATCTAGCTGCTCTTCTTCGTTTGGCGTTTAGCAATGAGTAAGGCCTGAGGAAGTTGTAAGAACAGAGCCGTAGGACATCATAGAGGGCTGTATGTGCGGGAGATTACGGTTGATGATATAAAGGGGTCCCTTTAAAGGGATCTGTAAGGGTACCTTTAAGGGGCTCCTTTAAGGGATCTATAGGGCTTTAGGGTTTAGGGGTTAGGGATATAAATCCTGTATGACCCATAATGAGGCATACACTATAATTTCCATAGTCTAGGGTCCTTGAGGTAATGCAGGATTTATATCATCAGTCGTTAGAGCTCACGACTTCCCGTGTTCAGTGTTTCAGCCTCCAAGCTTCGAATTGTGATTTTAAGGGGCCAAAGAGTCATCTCAGCTGCTCGCTACAACAATCCCTTAAAGGGAACTCCAGAAAGTTGGAATATGGAATAATGGTAGGATCCCCTATAATTTACCTTAAAGGGGTTACGATAATGATATTCCAACTTTCTGGCTTCTACTGTAGATCGAGCCGCCTGTTTACTGTGGGATACAGATCGCGGGACAACCCGTGGACAATCTTGTCTGAGTACTGATGTTACTAAACATGTTGATGGGGACCACTGCGGACATAGGGCCATACTGTAAGAGGTGCAGCCACAACACAACCATATGAAAGCCAAGCTCCAAGTATCATGCAGAAAACAAGGTTAGGTGCTAAGGCACACCAGCGAGGATTCCCATCGTGACACCCGTATACTGTCATTGCAGAGGAACCTCTACCCCCGTCGCGAGAAGTTCCGGGATCCAAGTTGAAGGGTTCATCTCACTTAAGGGCCCTTGTTGGTGGTGTATGACCGCGTGAGCCGAAGTTACGTCGTCTTACGGAGCCGGAAACCCTGAAACAAAGAACTGTAGTCGCTAGACCATGTCATTTCTTCATAGCTGCCCGGCAGCCCATCCTGAAGAATCCAAGTCTCAGTAACGTAGCTACTTAGTACATAGCTGTGCCCCCAAAGTATATACTATACGACTACCTAGAGGCTCCATAGTAGTTCCTTTTTTGGGGGTTGGCATTTAGAATCCTATAAGGTAATCCCAAAAAGGAACTACTTTGGAGCCTATTTGTATATTATTCTAGACCCAAGAGAAGCCTAGGAATAAAAAGGGTGCCCTTTTTTGGCTTAAAGGGGTTTATAAGGGAACCCAAACCCTAAAAAAGGGAATAAGGGCCTATTCTGGGTCCTAGTATTTCTGGGACCCTCATGGCCCTCCAATCCTGTCATTGCGCAGGTCCTACTTGGAGGATCAGAGGTCCCTTTAAGGGAATCTATAGGGGTACTAAAAGGATTCAGGGTTTAGGGTCTACTTAAAGGATCATGGGACTTAGTAACTGGGGTTATTACTAGGGTAACTACACTTATAGTTACTTATAACAACAATTAAGGTACTTCTAACCATACTTACTAAGTCCCATGATCCTTTAAGTACGGTAGGGTTCGGGGCTCCGGGAGGTCCAGCCCTCAAGCTGCGAGGCCTCGCGACACATCCCACCACCGCATTTGCCCATGGCTTCGCTGTTATTTGCTGCTTCCTTTTAGGGTCCGAGTGCCCAATAATCGGGTACTTGATTTCGGGATACCAGTAATAATACATCTGTATAGGTTCGTGGGCTGGAACCTACGTGTGTATTAGGTGTTTGGACCCTTGACATGAGGCGTGTGAAGCTCTCAAGGTGACAACAAGTGCCAGCGATGCGCAGTAGACGACTGAAAGAGGCTTGGGTGCTTGCCGCACCGCGCATACTTTAGGGTCCTGGGTGGGATGACTCCAGCGCAAGTTGATTCCTACTGGACGACTGTCGCTCTGGCTGTCTCAAGCCGAAGTGCATCGGAGTAGTTTCTAGGCTGTTCAGTAACCCACTGGGAAAAAGTATATACTTTTTTAGGCTTATTATTTTGTAATAGGAACCCAGAAACCTGAAAGTAAAACAGTGCACCACTGAACAGCCTGGGTTTGAACTCAAGACGAAGGTACGGGCTCTTAGTATTCGGTACACGGTACCTCAGGGTGCTCCCCTGCGTCCTGAAGCTGCTACACTCCAGAGTTCTCCCAACCCCTCATTTGGATTACCCTACTACGTACTGTAGCAGCCCACCCCTTCTTGGCCAAAAACTACTAACAAAAGAACCACAAGAAGACAAGACGCTTCAACAGTTCGCAATGCGCTTCCTGTGTAATCCCGGGACGCATGATCTTGGGGACCTTGGTTCTGTACTTGGAGGGTCGGGGGACTTAGTAAGTAGGTAGTAAGTAGACTTATAAGTACCCTAAAAGGGACCCTAATTGGGGTTATGGTACTTATAAGTCCCTCAAATAACCAGTTACTAAGTCCCCCGACCCTCCAAGTAGAGGCCAGAACCAGGGCAGATTGTTACCAACTATGCAGGCCCCTTTATGTGTATATAGACAAATCCGTGCACCCTGCCGGTGCCGACAGCCTCGGACCCAGAAGAAACCTAAGGTAGGCATACAAAAAGGGTGCCCTTTTTGGTTTAAAGGGTGTTACTATGAGGGAACCTAAACCCTTAAAAAGGGGAATAACGGCCTACTATGGGTCCTACTGCTGATGGACAAAATCCTGCATTACCCTTTCTTAGGAATATACCATAATTCCCATAGTTTAGGGTCCTTAAGGTCATGCAGGATTTATATCATCAACCGTAGAACCCGAGTTTGGGTCTGAATCCGACATGGAATCGACAGGTTAACGCCACCCGTTGTTCCTGTCCGCGGAGCTCCCCTAATAGATGGGCTTTAATAATTGGAATAGGGTTTTGGGGCCCATTATAATATATCGCTCCCCTAATAGATGGGCCTTAACGATTTTTGGAATAGGGTTTTGGGGCCCATTATTCTATAGTTGTATCGAGGCACCCAAGATAGTACAGGTAATTCTTTAGGCCCCTACATTATACGAACCGTAGATCCTACCTTAACCTACCAAAACCTACTTTTGGTAGGGACCCCAAAAATTCCTATAGCTTTAACAGCCCTAAGCCCAGCTGACCCAAACGTCCCAACTCGAAGCCCGCAGCTCCCATAAGGACCCCTGACTTTTGTTCCTAAGCTCAAAACCCCAAGGCCACCTACTTTTGATCCGAAACTCTAGATGCAAAGCCCCCTAAACCCTAAACCCTAAACCCTAAACCCTAAACCCTAAACCCTAAACCCTAAACCCTAAACCCAACCCTAGACCCCAGGACTCCTAAACCCCGAGCAAAAAAACCCCTTAACCCCCCAAATCCCATAAGCCCTAGGCCCTATAAACCTAACCCTAAACCCTAAACCCTAAACCCCCAAACCCTATAACCCCCCAAATCCCAGAAGAAGCCCTCTGACCCTTGGACTCCAGGCGCTCAGGAGGTTGACCAGCTCCTGCGTCGAAAACTTCTGCAGGCCTCCGATCTTCACGGGACGGTTTGAGATCAGGGTTCAGGGCGTCGGCTCCGCATAGGTCCTACAATCCGAATTGCTGGAACGACCCCTTAATGTCATCACGAATCGGAAGCGGTTCTCCTCAATCGGTAAGAGGGTACCTTCCTAGGGGCCTCGAGGTTATTATAACAGGGGCTTGGACTTAGTTCAAGGTAGGGTTCTTCATTTTTGCAAACTCCCAAAAGCACCAAACCCCGATCTCAAGGGTTCTTATAACGAGGGTTTCGACTTTATTCAGGATAGGGTTCCTTCTCTTCACAAACTCAAAAAAAGCACCAAACCCTGGTGATTGTCTGCATCTTTGGGCCAGAAAGGACCATCAAATCGGGGTGTCTATATACGGACGTGTGTACGCGTGTATGTATGTATGTATATCTAAACATGTGTGTATATATATATATAAACATACCTACCTGCCTACCTGCCTACCTCCATACATACATACACCTGCACATATATGCATGGTCCCCAATCGTAGATGTTTAGGGGCTGGTAGAAGGTAGGAGGGTCTAGGAGGCTCGGTCTTGATTCGCACCAGCGAGTTTACAGAACAAATCCATGGGGTCGAGCCTTGTCCACCCGGCGGGGCCTTTGTGGTTAAAGAATGGAGAGCTGGGGGATTGTCGCGCGCGAGATGACTCGTGATGACAGAAGGCGTTGTCGGAGAGAGCGAGAGGTAGATTCAGATGGAGATGGAGAAAGAACAAACACGCACCTCTACTACGGATTTGGGATTCGAATACTCAGTGAGTTGGAATACCAGGCCTCCCACTTCGTTGAGATGTTTGGCAACTGCCGTAAGCAGAGGAGGCGCCTGGAACCAAAGTGCTTGTCATATCAGCGAAAGTTGTTCTATTTCTAACAAGGTGATAGCTGTCATAATGCCAATAGTCTTAGTCATGGTGTCAAAGATAATCCGGTAGTATACAACAGTATAATAACGGCAACAATGGTAGCGATGTTGGCAGCACTATATCTATCATGGTACTAAGTATGATCATGCAAGTAAGAGCAAGAACAACAATGACAATAATCCGTTATGTGCGCATCGCCCCCTGTCGTGTTGGCTAGGCTCCGGATTGAGGTCACCGGGATTCAAGCGTGCGTGTTTCAGATGAGCTGCTCCGTTCAGTGAACTGCCTCAGCTCAATGAAATGCCTAGAAGACTCGAGCACATGTAGCACGAGAAACCAGTACAGGTCTTTGTCTATGTATACTGCATGCACTTTCACACACACACACACATCCATACACATATCCACACACAGACATACAAACATTCACATACATCTCGACATACGTATATGCATACTTACATTACTTACATTCGTATTTCGCATTTCCGGGCGTAGAGTCCTGGGCATTACTTACATACACACATACCGGCAGGCCGTCTTTTGTCCACATGTGTGGTATCAAAAACTTCCGAGCTCGGGCCTAGGGCTTAAGGACTCCAAGGGGCATCCGGTTTAGGGGTTAGGGATTAGGGTTTAGGGTTGAGGGGTTAGGGTTTAGGGGTTTTGGGCAGCTGTGCCTAGAGGGTCATACCCTACCCCTTTTTTAGGGTACCTAATTTTATGGTTAGGATCTCCTATATAGAAAAGTAGGTACCTTAAACAAAGGTGTAGGGTATGAGCCTATAGGTAGCGTTTAGGGTTTAGAGTTTTGGGCTAAGGTTTTCGGCTAAGGCTGTGATGATATGTGGGAGCTTCAGAGTCTGGGGTTCAGGGTTCGGGTTTTAGGGTTTATGCTGGGGGATTCAGGTTAGGGTTTAGGGTTTATGGTAGAGGGTTTAGCTTAGGGTTTCGGGTTTGGGGATTATGGTGATTATGGTGTTCCTACCCCTGAACATGAAGCTTCAGAAGCACCCTCAGCCCCAAATCCTTTCCTGCCTTATCTTCTTTTCCGTAGAATGCTGTGAGCCCGAGGCTCCCGAACACCTCAGCGCCCTCGATCACAAACATTTAACATAGTGGCCTTCTTAGTTAGAACAGGGTTTAGGGGTATATCTTAGTTCGAACAGGGTTTAGGGGTATATCTTAGTTAGAATAGGGTTTAGGGGTATACTCTACCATATTTACAATACCTTTAATACCAAGCCCCCGCAATAGTCATTAGTAATCGTTGAGGCCTCTATATTACCGCACAATGCATCAACAGCCCAGAGCTTCAGGGGCCAGATTTTGCAGGCACCCATGCCTGCGGATGTTGCGCTTTGGCCTCAGCATTCTTCAGGCTTGAGTTGGATTTCGGGGTGTAGTGTTCCACCTGAAGGCTGAGAGTAAAAGATTTCAGGGATTCTATAAGAGGTCCTGAACCCTAAGCCCCTAAACCCTGAACACCACGCCCTTAAATGCTAGATACCCGAGATGATGACTTCTTCTCAACAGGAGGCATCTGCAGCACCGGAAACCGGGAGCAAACTTGCTACCGTCCGACTTCCCGTCTTACCCTGACCTTAAACCTCAAGATTAGACAATAAGCTACTTGGCTACTTTCCCAAAGGGTCCAAGGTACTGTTGTTGGGGAGACTTCCCCAAATCATTCTGAGGATTTAATATAGAAACCTTACATTCAACTATGTAGGTAGTAGATACTTTACACCCGTTGGGCTTTGACTTGTATCTTGCGGCTATGGTCCAATTGCATGGCCCCGAAGTCCGATGAGTTGACCGCGTGTCTGTGACTCTTTACGTGCATGCATGTGTGTGAGGTTCTCTCTATAAAATACATATATATATATATATATATATATATATAAATTATTACTATTATTATTGTTATTATTATTAATGTTAATATTGTTATATATATATATATATGTATCATCACATACCGAAGTATGCGTACATGTGCATAAGTTTATGATGGGATAATTGAGTACTTCCCTAAATCCCAGGCTCCAAACCGAAACCGTTAACCAAACCTAACCTCCCACCCTAAACCCCTGACCCCTCCGGACCCAATTAGGGTCCCTTAGTAAGCATGTATAGAAACCGCCCATGTCAACTCAACTGCCCAGACAGGAGAGGGAGCCTAGGATTGGACCGGCACTGAATCATTGGTTTCCGGTTGTGCCCAGACCTTCCAATATTCGTTGATTAAGGGATATGCCTTAAGTTATCGTAGAACCCATCAATCTTAAATTTTAAAGTATATTCCCCATTTAAGGGTATTGGAACGTCTGGGTAGGTTTGCAGGCTGAAAGCTACCATAGATTCCATCGGACTTTAGTAGTGAGTCTGCGGGTTAAGGCATTTACATTTTTAGCATGTTTTAGGGGCTAGCTCGGGGGTTGTTCTGTAGTTACCAATATTATCCCTAGGGATTCCTTATGGCTTCCCTGCTCTGGGTCTACCAGAAATTCTTCGAAAACCATAATATAGGCGCCTGAGTAATTAGAACAGGGTTTTGGGGCCCAATGATACCATAGTTATGATCAAGAGACCCCAAAATAGTACAGGCAATTATTAATGCGCCGGCATTATTCTACGTATCAACTGCAAAGGAGCAACAGCTTACCCTACAAACTCCTTGAAACTCCAAACTTCAGATGGAAGCCCCACCCTATATAAATCCTAGATTAACCCTTAGCCATGTCCTCTCTTTGGCTTAACCAGTGTAGTACTCAGGTCTTAAGATCTTCATGGAGCTACAATGAAGCCATCGGTATTCTCGAAACGCCAAACCCTTCTCCTAAATGCCGCCTTCAACCCAAACTCTAAGCCTGTTTGCTACAGAGTACTCCTACGCTCCAGTCTCATGCAACCGCAAACCTTATAAGCTCAACACGCTCAAGTTCAATCCTAACCTCCACCCTGAGCCCGAAACCTAAGCTCCTTCTGTCTTGCATCCAGAAACCTCAGACTCCCTGATCGGCCCGAGTCCGGGTGAAACCGCTAATGACTATGTGAGGGATCAAGGGACTTGCTAAGTAGGGTTGCCAATCAGATGCATACCCCCCCAAATTAAGGTGGCTGTGACCTGAAGCTTAGAGATACTTTGATACCTAAATCTGATCAAATGAAGGCACCTGTAACCTTTCTTGCTAGGTCCCTTGATCCTCCAAGTATAGGAAGTTCGTCGACAAACTTCAAGCCGCAGGAGAGATCGGAGTCGCACACAGGGTTTAGGGCTTAGGGTTTTGTGCGTTGGGCGTTTGGGCTTAGGGTAATGTAGGGTCATTGACAATAATTAAGGATAGAGCTCCCTGGTACATAATCTGCATTATAAAGAAGTGTATAGCATGATATGCGTATTATGCGTATGCTAGTAAACTCAGACCTCTACCCTACATTGCCAATTCAGCGCGACCCTGAAATCCAAACCTCAATCCCGCTTTCGTCCACCCTATCCACTATCGCTGGTATTTAGGTAGTTGTTGGTTAACCCAAAACACTATTTTGTTAGGGTTTAGGATTTCGGAGCTCTTAGATCAGTCGCTTGAAAAGCTCCATATTCTGTAAGTGAAAACAGAATCTTAAACCGTACAGCAGAGGTGGGGTTCACAGGGGCTTATAGCTTCACTCTGGTTTAAATCTTCTTCCTGCGCTTCTGTCTCGCTGCTAGCTGACGGAGATGCGGCGACTCCTTGCGCAAAGGGCCCAGGAAAAGAACCCTAAACCCTAAAACCTAAATCCCGAACCCGGAGCGACAACACCCGGTATCCTTTGAGGTACCTTCAAAGGTCCCGTTGAGGGTTGCCAGAGACCTCTATGTTAACAATCATGATTTCCAGCCCTCTCAGTTCATACACACGTATGTGTGTATATATATAATATATACTAGGTGGGGCTTTTAAAGCCATTGAAAAATATTAGTAAATAAGATCCTCTGAAGCCCAATAAGGGAAAATATAAAATGTCCCAAAGCCCTACCATATATATATATATATATATATATCTTTCTCTCTCTCTCTCTCTCTCTCTCTCTCTCTCTCTCTACAGTTTTGTACACCTTGACCTGCGGAGGACTTCTTGTTATGCTTCAAGGAAATTCATTGTTCACTTAAGCTAGAAAACTATAATGGTCTCTCTGGGCACTACGGAACCGCAAATTTTCGGATCAAACGAAGTTGCACTTCCCGAAGCTTCCAAATACCGACACCAGAGGTAATACTGGGGGTTTCATGAGACTCAGGTTTTGCAGTAAGCTATAAATTGGTTTTACAAGGACTATAGGAGGACACTGCAACTCATTAGTCCGACACCTGTCGTACCTGACCGTGATGGAACTTGCTCCCTACTTGGACTCCTTTCTCTCTTGCCGCATGTGTGACTACGTAGTATGGGCAAAATCTTGCACACGGCACTTCATGCCGTAGCGCAACTTCTACAAGTCGATCTGTTCCATAGCGGTTTTCACATTAAGATTGGGGCTTGCGACGGCTTGCGGCTTCTGAGACTGTTACGTACTGCATGCGCTGGGGTTCAAAAGCCCAAACAACGCAAGAGACTTGCCTGATGTGCATCCCTAAACCAAGTCCTTGGTGATGTCCCGCATGGCTTCGGGATAGTGCACCTTCCTTGTGTGTTCTTCAAGCAAAACTTTCACGGAGCAGCATCCCACATGCAAGTGAACGAACATGACTTTCGAAACTGCTTGGTGATTCTTACAGTTCATGTGTCAACACTCTGAAACTGCAACCAAGACCAGTCATGCTTTACTTCAAACATGAAGGAGCGCCAGAAGCATTCTAAGTAACAACACATCACAAATCTCGTCATCTCACACGCTTAAACGTTCGTAACGACAACCGAGCTTCTTTCCAGCACCGCGGCCGCCTGGACTTTGAGGCGTAGGGCCGGCGAAGACTCAACCCTTTGTTGCAGAGATAGACCATACTACCTACATCTACCTACAGCGTTCTGGCCATCTGGCTACGTTGAGCGCTGGTAGAGACTGTGGGGTGCGCTATGGTATCGGATCAGGTGTATGGGGATTCCAACGGGGTATAAACGGTACTCTTGCTAGTTAGTCCAACCCCTCTGACACATTCAACGTAATGCAGTCAGAAGCAGCTTCCACTTCGCGGTGCCAACGACTAGCCTAAACCCTACACCTTAAACGCTAACCCCTAAACTAAGGTTTAGCTAGTCTATCTAGTTAGGGATTTAGAATTCGGAGCTTGGGCCGGTCGATTCCTAAGGGCCTGAGTTTAGCACCTACAGGGCATGTACAGGCTTATTGTGAACTGCTTCAGTTTTCACGGATGTAAACCCACCTCGTCGGAATCTTTCTCCACAAAACTATGAAATAGTGTCTCAATCGTGAAGACAGTTTAGACAGTGTTCACCAATTCTCTAGTTCCCCATGTGTCGATCACAGAACACTCATCCCTCAAATTATACTGAACTTAGAGCCCCAGCAAAAATAATGATTTAAGCTGTTTCTTAGGAAATATAATAACCCAAAATTAAGAACTATTTCTAAGTAGCCCTAAGCTAATCCCCTGCAGCTACCAAGGGTTCCTTTACGGAGCAGTATCTACCCATAGGCTCCATCGTAGTTCCTTTTTGGGATTACCTTATAGGATTCGAAATATCAACCCCAAAAAGGAACTACTAGGTACCATCTTGGGTCCTTGCCCCCAGAGACTCCAATATCCCTTAAATGAGGAATATTTCCTTAAATCATATTAGGGATCCTCTTATGAATTTACGGTATAATTTCTTAATTAAGGGATATTGGAGTCTCTGGGCCCTTATGTATAAGTTAGAATACGGTTGAAAGGCTACAGAAATCCGAAGCCCAAACGGCCCAACAAAAAACACCAACTCGCCAAGTGGCTCGCAGTCACCCGAAAGTAGACGTTGACCCTCGCTTGGTCTGCGTGATTCGGGCCCACTCCGTGGATCGTCTGGTGGTGCATGATGATGGCCTCACCGATCCGAAAGTGCACTATAGAAGCCTATAATTATTAGGGTTATAGGTGTAGGGCTTAGGGGACCATTATAATCAAAATATAGAAAGGAACCCCCAGAATAGTATGGGTAAATACTGTTCAAGCGGCTATTTTAGGCGCGGGCTTTCGGGTTAGAAGTTCCGGGCCTAGTCTTAAGGAGTTCAGACACCAGAAATGAAACCAACTATCGCTTCATCTCTTGTGGCATTGCAGTGCGACTGCCAGGATCGTAGTTGCTACTACTAAGAGCTCAGTGCTCCGAGCGGAGAGTTGAGGCGGTGCACCCAAACTTGCAGCCAGAAACTTCCCTCAACCCAGCTGACTCACACCCGGAGAAGCTTTTCGAGCTATCCCTCCCGAATCAGAAGTGTGCTGAAACCAGCTCACGCTGGGATCGAACCCCTCCAAAAACAGCGACTCCTTCAACACAATCCCTAAGGGTCCATGTACTCATATAGTATATACATTGGCCTTAATGTAGTCCCTATTTGGGTACTTTGGGGCCCATGTATCTCTATATGGGTACATGGACCCTTAGGGAATGAAAGCTCGATTCTCAAGTATAGCCCTGAAACGCAAACCATCAAGCTCTAAAGCCCGGCAGCCCTACGCAACTTCCGTGAAACTTCCCAGACCTTCCAAAGCCCCTTAATTAAGGAATATACCTTAAGGTATATTCCTTACTTAAAGGATTTTGGAAGGTCTGGGTTCACCGAAAGCTTTCAACGTCGGCCCTTGACTCTGGGCTTAGGGCTGACTTGGAGAAACATGGGTGGCTAGAAGTGGAAGTAAAGTACACTACTATGGGTGGTTGTCAAAATGATGGTTCCTTTTTGGGTACCCTAAATGTTAGGTGCCGTACTATAATAGGGACCTAAAAACGGACCCCTAATTTTGACAGCCACCCATAAAGGTAACTATACTTCTAACCGCCCCTGAACCTGCAAGCAGGGCTCAGGGTTTATGGGAGTTAGGATTAGGGGGACCCTCGGGGATATAGACCCTCTCACTAAGCTCCCTTTTAAGAGAGCCAGAAGTAGGGTTCAGAAGGGGTTCCCTTTAAGGGGTCTCCCTCATCATGCTACCCAGTTTAGGGCTTAGGAAGTTCTGGGAATCTGAACCCTCATCCAAGGATCCCTGGAATCCTAAACCCTGAACCCTGCCTTCCCCCGCAATACCTACCTGATGTAGGAACCTGATTAAGAAACCTTGGGCCTAGACTAGGGTTCCTTTAAAGGGGTCTATAAGGGTTCCTAAAAGGGATCTATAATAAGGGTACTATAGTCATGTAGGAACCTGATTAAGAAACCTTGGGCCTTTATTAGGGCTCCTTATGTGTATCCTACTATTTTGGGGTGATAGGCCCAGGGTCGCTTTATCAGGTTGCTACATTATATTGTTTCTAAATATGGTTTCCCCATGGAAGTCTTGACAAAGTTGTATATTTGGAGTTAAGCCTGAAACCCAAAACCAGAAACCCAGTACCCCTACTCGATCCCTCATGCTCTATACTTGCCAGTATAAGAGGGAGTTTCGACAATGAGGTGTACAGGCCAAACCTGAACCAACTGCCTGAAGCCCACGACAAACCTTGAAAGCTCTACAGCTTAACATCCCTTAAACCTCATTATTGTCCGAGGGCTCAGGTGTGATAGGAATAGTTTTGTTTGAGGGTGTGTTTTTGCAGCTACAGTAGACTTATGTAAGGGCTGTATGAAGAGGTACTAGCACATATGACGAGATATTAAAATTACTATATGTTACCCGCCACCACTCGGCAGCGCACCTGTCCCGGCGACGCTCTCACCGGAACCATGGCGGGCGCCTCGCAGGCGAGTGAAGGATTTCAGGTCTACGGGTTGGCTTGGGTTTAGAGTTTAGGGTTTAGGATACTATGAAACCCAAACCCCAATCCCTAAACCCTGGAGCCCAACTAAACGCTAGACCCTCTGCATCCCAAGTGAACCCTGAACCCTAAACCCCAACTACACCCCCAAACCCTGGTGGACCCTCTAAATGCCAACCAAACCCTTAACCCTCATCCCAACTAAGCCCCCCAACCCTAAACCACAACCAAATTAGACCCTGAACCCTGGACCCTCTACGTTCCAACTCAGCCCTAAACCCCAACTCGACCCTAAACCCTCTACATCTCAACTAGACCCTAAACCCAACCTAAACCAAGTTTAGGGCTAAGGGTTTGCCGGTCTGGGCGGTTTAGGGTTTACCCGAAGGCTCCAAAGAGGGTCTTGGGCTTTGGGGGCGAGGGTTTGGGCTTTGGGGGCTAAGGTTTGGGATCTCACTACGGGGGTCCCGGAGCCCCAAGATCCAAAGGCTTTAGCCTGTCAGGTTTCTTGGTGCCTGCAGTGTTCCCATGCTCAGATCTTAAACTTTAAACCCTAAGCCCTACACCCGTGTTTGGTCAGATAAGGTGAAAGCCTCAACAACGCTTAAGCCGTGGACTTCTCAACAGGTCGCATCGCTGGGAGCCTCGTCCCCCAAGTACTTGGCCGCGATATCCTGACATGGCAAAGCTTTAGTTTTAAGCTTTCGGAATATAAGGCTCCGGTGTACCTAGATGCAGCGTTCTCTTTGTGGGTCCCCGCAGAGAAGCGCTTGTGTAACGAGGGCAGCTAGCCTTTTTCCTTTGGGCTCTTCATACAGAGCCACTACCTTGGGGTCAGGGTATCCTCTGAAACGGGAACTAAATCTTTCGTCAAGGGACTTCGAGCTCTTTCAGTCGCCGGGGGTTGACTGAAATTAAACACCTCAGCCCCAACCACGCCGCGTCCGTCATAAGGCGACAAACTCAAGCACACGAAAGTCCTGGAACGCCAACGCCGCCTGATTGCAATCCCCGAGCACCAAATCAAGCCCAGACCTCCACATCCAAAACCGTAAGCCTTATAATCTAAAAAGACGGCTGCTAAAGCAAAGCGTCTGTCTGCCAACCGATCGGTCCGTCGAATTTGCAGAAGGCCTGATTTTGGCATCCATGGGGTTTAGGATTTAGGGGACCGAGAAATACTGCTGCTCTTCCCCCTCGCCTTACTCTTAGCTTCTACTGCTCCGATTTGAGGTCGTTAGGTTTAAGCCTTCAGGGTTGGTGGAAATCGGAGTCCATCTGCAACAGCCCACCTTGCAAAACCAATTCAGTAGAGCTCTTTGCTGTAGCTTCGGCCGGTTTCTTGCTATATCGCCCCAACCCAGGTCATGTCAAGGCTTGAGCGCTAAGGGTCTAGCTAGAGGTTTACCTTTCGGTCGCCCTTAAACCCTCGGACCTTAAACCCAGAGCCTTACCCTATCCCTCCAAGGACCTCATAGTTAGGGCCCTAAACCCCTTAAGGACCCCATAATAAGGTCCCTGCAGGCATAGGGTTACACTGCAAAAACCCATAACTGAGCCCTAGAGCCCCTTTACTGGCCATTTCTACACAAAGAATGCTCCCGCCAAAACCCCTAAACCCCCTATCGTCTTTACCCTAAACCCTAAACCCTGAACCCTAAAACCCTATACCCTGAACCCTATACCCTAAACCCTAAACCCTACACCCTAAACCCTAAACCCTGAACCCTATACCCTAAACCCTACCCCCCCCCCCCCCCGCTCGGCCCTTTTGCAAAACGTCGAAGCGGGCAGCCTCTTGGAGTTTCCGGTGGGAGCCCGGCGCGAGCCAGAGGTTCCTTCTTGCAGGGTTGTTAAGACTCTAGGATACCAGGGCCTTGGGTTTTGGGGTTGATAGTGTGCAGGGCGAGGGTGTAGGGTTTTTTTTGGTTGAGGGTTTAAGGGTTTTGGGCTTTAGGGTTCTAGGATACCCAGTAACCTAAGAATAAAAAGGCCTCTCTTTTTGGTATTGGGTAACTTTATAAGGAACCTAGGACTACAAAAAGGGAATAAGGGTACTACTGGGCATCCTAGTTCTTGCAGGGTTTTTTAAGACTTAAGGGTATGCCTAGGGCCCCAAAAAAGCACATAAGAAAAACTTAGGACAGGTATAAACCCCCTTATAACGAAGCCCGATAGGGTGGGGATATCCCCATAAAATGCTTATGCTTATGTTCGTTTCGGGTCCCCAAATACCTAGACCCTGAAGAACCTACCTTTTCACGGTGTCCTATAATGGTCTCCTTGTATAAGTCCTTCAAAAGGCAGGTTATCTGGGGTTAAAGTAGGCCAATAGGGGAATTTCAGGGTTAGAATATGTGTTTTTTTTTTTTTTGTTTTTTTTGGGGGGGGTGGGGGTGGGAGTAGAGTATAGGGTATTGAAGACTTACCCTATGCTTCCAAGGAACTTATAATTAGGGCCCTGGACCCCCGAAGGAGCCAATAATCAGGTCTTTGGAAGTCTAAGGTTAGAGCATAGGGCCTATAGGGTTTAGGAGTATCTCAGGGTTAGAATATGGGGTTTGGGGGGGTTTAGGAGTAGAGTATAGGGGTTGGGGTTTAGAGTACCGGGTTTCGAAGTCATTCAGGGTTAGAATTTGGGGTTTGTTTGAGGGCATCGGGTTTAGGAGTTTGTAAGCCAAGGTGAGGCAAGAGTCTAGACTTTAGGGAGCTGAGGGTTGAGGATTCCTATAAAGGTTAGTTGGCATTTAGGGTACCGGTGTAGACTTGAGGGTTTTGGGCTTGGCATAACAGGATTGTTTCCAGAGGCGGCCGACATCCCTGCAGCAAGCTTCGGTGGAGGGCACATGCCCGCCGGATGGGATTGATGGCAAACCAAACAAGTATCAACAGCATTTACATCAGCAACAGCAGCATCGTCGTCGTCGCCATCGTCATCATCATCATCACCACCACCAGGTCATCAGCATCATCAACACAACTCGGGAGTTAGTGTACAATGCCGAGTCTATTCAGTACCCAGACCTTCCAAGATCCCTCTATTATTGAATATACCGTAGGTCATATCATGGAGCCTATTACACTTGAAGGTATATTCCTTAATGAAGGAATATACTTTAAATCATATTCTCTATAGCATAAAGTATAACTGAAAGTCTATTCCTTAATTATGGGATATGGGAAGGTCTGGGTGGACAGCCCAGCTGCCCAGCATCATCCCGGGTGCCCGTTTCGCCTCACGAGGGCGGCACTACAGAAGGAGGAATAAGGTGGAAAATGTTAGGGCGTAGGGTTTAGGGTTTGGTGGTTTAGGGTTTGTTTTTGTTTTGGGGGTTAGGGTGTAGGAAATAAAGCTTTGAAGTTTCAGGGGGTAAGTGCTTAAGCACTGGAAGGTGAGGATTAAAGGGGCTTGGGCTTCATCTTTTTGGGGTTCAACGGTTGCGAGTTCAGGATCACGGATTCAGACCTTGAGAGAGGCTTAAGGCTGAGAGCTTGGACCCCACCAGGGCCCCTATATCCCCATTATCGTTTCAAGATATAACAAAAGAGACCTGAATAGAGTTTGGGGCAGGCTATCGAGTTTTGTCACGGACGAGCAACACTATATACCAGTCCGAGTCCTGACATCACTAGCTTTGGAGGCTCCCGTTTCAGAGGGTTTTGGCCACTGGCTGTTGCGAGCTTTCCCTAGGTGCAAAGCCTGTCCACAACAAAGCATGGCATAAGGCAAAGCAACTACAAAATGAGCTGCACATACCAGCCCTTTAAACAGCGCTACTCCGAGCCTGAATACACGAGACCTGAAGCCCAAACCATAGAGAACCGGCAAAGCACAAGGGTTCTGGTCTGCAGATGCTCCTTTCCATATGGGTAGTTGTCAAAATTAAGGTCCCTTTTGGGTACCCTAAATATTAAGTGCCTTATCATGATAGGGACCCAAAAAAGGACCATAATTTTGACAACTACCCATATGCTGGTTGTCGGCAAAGCATCTCGGCTTCGGGGCATGCTCATGGGTTACTTGGAGGTTCATGGGTAGTTATAAGTAGGGTTCCAAGTCCCCCAATCCTAATATGGGCTATAACCTACTTATGGCCCTACTTATAACTACCCATGAGGCTCCGAGTAGCATGTATGCAGGACTGAAGGGCCATATCCCAAGTCTCTTCAGCGAAACAAGCTACGATGAACCGTTCCCCAAAATTCCGAAGCATAAACCATGAGCCTTGACAGCCCAGCTGGATCCCTTGCTGCCGAGATGCCACCCAAAACGACGCCAAAAAGAACGGAGTAGTTTGCAATGGGCTGGCCCTGCGTCCTCGTGTCAACGCTGCTTCAGGACCAAGCAGACGAAACGAGTTCAGCAGGCGCTGCAGCAGCGGCAACAACATATTTTGAACATCGCACTCAACATCAAAGGCAAAGGTTAGCAACATGGATTTGCAACGAACACAGCTAACCACTAGCAGTCAACAAGAACCGTGTTTACCGGGATGCATGCACTCACTTGGGGACCACAGCATTGCCTGGAAAATAGACCAAGGATCTTGGCATATTCTGAGTCTAGACTCAAGAGTAACCTGGGAATAAAAAGGGTGCCCTTTTTGGTTTAAAGGAGCTTATACGGGAGCCTGAACCCTAAAAAAAAAAATAAGGGCCTACTCTAGGTCCTAGGAGTTCTTCGACATGCTCTGGTTTGGATCCGAATCGGGCTCCGGGTCGCAGCAAGTTTTGGGACATAGGCCTTAGAGGTTTCGGCCTCAGGCGTCCCGGTAAAATCCTCTGCTGCTCTTAATATTAGTATTAGCATTAGTATTAATATTAGTATTAGTATTCATATTAGTATTGATATTAGTCTTGCGTGATCCTTGCGAGGCAGGCTGCCCACTTTTGGTTCCGAGAGGCGGCGATTTGCCTGAAACCCGACTTAAACCCTCCTTTGTTGTCCAGCATCATAAAGGAAATAATTAAGCTAGAGCTGCATAGGGTTGTACGGTACCCCAAAAAGCTTGAAAAGTTACCTACTTCAATACTAAGCCTCCCTTGAAGGAGCATGTCTGAGAGTTGAAGCCGAGTGTCTTTTGCCGCGAAATTGTCTGGTCCACGTGGCCAATGTTCGGGCTTCTCATGCCTGCGACTGCGGGCGAGAAACGAATAAGTCTTTCTGCACCCAGAATAATAAGCCCAAACAAGCCTGAACTCATGATAGCCAGCAAAGGCTGTGATCTGCGAACCGTAAAAAGTAGCATCGTTTTCATGTAGGGACCCGTGAATGCCGCAAAATTTGGGCACTGTGCCCAAACGGAGAACTGGTTTTCTTTCCACTGCAGACAACCCATACTTCAACCTGCTGCAACTCATGAACATGAATCCCTTTCGCAGCCAAAGCCTAACCCTAAGGCTTGAAATGGCCCAAAAGCCTTATATGATATAATATGGTCTTTAGGCCCCAAAGCCTTAAAATACAAGTCCTTAGAGCCTTAGGGTAATGGTACCTCTGCTATCAGATGACTTGACTCACTCCCTGCCACTGTCTGACTAAAGCGACCCGTATTTGGTTGATTGAAGCTTCCAAGGGTAGAAGGAGGGGGCCCTTAATAAGGACCCCTAGATATATACCCTTAATATAGCTATTATATACCCATCATATAGCCCATTATAAGGTGGGGGTCCCCATTAAGGGTCCCTCCTTTTCCCCTTTGAAAGCTATCTTCTACTAAGCGCTAAGTTCCACCAGAGGCCCCCGAAGCCCAACACTCATACATCAATCACAAGGAACCTTAACTTTCTGTACCGCTTCCATACCCTAACAGCCATAGAAGGAATTTTCCGAAAATAGGGGACCCTAATATAGTACCCTAAATAGTAGGATCCTTGTTATAAGGATCCCAAAATAAGGTACTCCCTATTTTCCGAAACTCCCATATCCTCGCTGTACATATTATTCAACTGTTTCCGAGAGGGGGGCGGTATCCACGACCACAGCAAACAAAAGAACTCCTAAACCCTGCCAAGACCCAAACCCTAAAACTGCCAAACCCAAGCCCTAAACCCTCCCAAACCCTAAACCCTAAACCCCAAGCAACCTAAACCCTAAACCCCCAACCCCAAACACTGAACAAATCAACTCCAACCTTGAAGGTCGGCGTAGCCCTCGAAGTTGGGCTGCTTCACCGCGACCTGCACCTCTGCGTAGGGGATTCTGAAATTTGTTGCTTTGGGATTCAGGGTTGCGGGGCTCTAAACCCTAAACCAGGCTCAGTGTTTGGGGTTTGGGCTTCAGGGCCTAGGGTTTTGGGGTTGATAGTGTGCAGGGCGAGGGTTTAGGGTTTTTTTTGGTTGAGGGTTTAAGGTTTTGGGCTTTAGGGTTGGTGTTGAGGATGTTTAGCTTTGGCTGGGTTGCTCTCGGATTTCGAGTACCTGGGTCTCAGAAAACCTGCTTATCCAGACGTTCTCGTCCTCTAGAAACACTAAACTCAATCGCCACCTAAACCCAGGCACTCAACCTAAACACAAACTACCAACTACTCCCAGGGCCTTCTGAGTGATGGGTTAGGGCGCTACATTTCCTATACTAGCGAGAAGTCTCAGAACTGTCGCATTTTTGTCCGTGGGGTCTTTTAGCTACAAGTGACATGTTAAGGGCCGAGGAAGAGGTGTTGGGGCCCGAGACATGTTCCCGGCGGTCTTGAAGCAATGACAAAACACGGAACACTCGACCAAACACGGACAAAGATTACCAATTACATCTTTGTCTTCAAACACAACACAGAATACGTCCGCAACCCAGGACACCAACATACAAGCATACGCGGCTTAAGGGAGGGCTAGACGCTAAAAGAGTTACGGATTAAGGTCAAGGGTTTAGGGTTCAGGGATTGGGGTCAAGGGCCCAGGGTTTACAGGGCTTAAGTGGCTTAAGTTTTCGGGTTCATGTTTTGTTGGCTTTAGGGTTTAGGTTTTAGGGTTCATGGTTTGTTGGTTTTAGGTCTTCAATGGGCAGTCCTCATCACCGCACCACCCACACTCGAATACTAAGCAAGGACTCAATGCCACACACCAGCTCACTTGTGGGTGATGGCATTTGGATATGGTCACCTTCCGTAATATTGAGTACCACGAGCACAGTCGCATTGAGGGCTAACACACACAGAACAGTCCCCACCTGCACTTTCTCAGGAACTCCACGGCGGACAATGACACAATCCCTCAAAGAAACCTTGCTAGTCCATGGGGTGCTCGGCGTTCTACGCTCGACTACTGCAGACCGTAGACCCTGAATACCTTCTCTAAGGGAAAAACCCTCTTTGAGAGCGAAGGCGGGTCGTTGCAAGTTGCAACGCTAGCACTCGAATTTAAGGCTTTGGGCTTTCCTATGAGCTTCAGGTGTTTAGGGTTTCGAGCTCCAGGCCGAGCTTCCGGCTTGAGTTTACGATTTGGGGCTTGCTGCTGGGTTTCGGACCTGTGAGAACTTCAGGTACGGCGTCGAAAAGAGATGTCTTGGGGCTCTTTACCCCAAAGCCCTGAAAGACATCCACCCGCACTCAAACATAATTAGAAGCTAACAAGACGCTGACCTTGCCATCATCTCCACAGAAAGCGCCCTTGTAATAGATATACCGATGACGAGGTGAAGCAGTGAAGCAGAGAACACCCCGAAAGCAGCATTTCACTTGCAGGATAAACGGGAACTGAAACACCGTAAACTTAAACTCGCATTGCTGCGCTGCTTCGGGGAGTACATAGAGCTTTCCGTTTGGGCCTGAGTCCCGCCTGGTTGTGGTGATCGTAGGGGGCGCTGTTGTGACCAGGAAGGAGAAATCCGTCCAGGAGTTGATGTAGAAAAGGAATATAACCTGAGCTTCTTTCCGAGCCCTAAACCGTACCCCTGCACCGTTACATCCCGAAGCCGCAACCCTGGACTCTAAACCCCGGCTCTGCACCAGAAACACTTTGAGAAGCCTGAACTGTCCAGCGAAAACTGGATCCATGGACCCAATCGGGTGTACCGGACTGGCAGTGCACCACATGAATCCCAGTTGTGCCCGCCAAACCAACACGTAGAGAACAGCGGCAGTAGGAGGAGCAGGAAAACAGCGGAGCAGCAGCAGCCATAACCTTTGACTAATCCTGGCGGTCGACATAGTAATATGTACTGAAACATATACAGTGTCATAGCTACACGAATCCACAGTGCAGGACTTGTGAATGCTTCCCGGGCAGTGTGCATGAGTCCCCCATGCATGGTGCACTTGGAGCTTCACGGAAAGTCAACTCGTGGCTACCCACGAACCTCCAGGTAAGGGGGGATTGCAAACGCTAGACCTGAGCAACCACTTGGGGCTTACTCGATTCTAGAAAGTCCCCAAAATTATCTAATTATACTTATTGGGCTCTGTATTCAGCAAAAAGAGACATGTCAAATGCTTCCAGATCATTATCTAGTTTAGGGCTTAGGGCTAAGGAAAAGAGTAGAACGCCAAGACTCACTGTCAACAACTTGTCGAGGGTATGATCGTAATCTCAAAGGATGCCTTTCCGGAAGATCCCCCCCATTTACAAGAACCATTGCCTCTCCCTAAACACTAAACCCTACAGTAGAAGCCAGAAAGTTGGAATATCATTATCCTAACCCCTTTAAGGTAAATTATAGGGGATCCTACCATTAATCCATATTCCAACTTTCTGGAGTTCCCTCTACACCCTCAGCAAAGAGGCGATTGATGAGGGAAAATAGCATCAGCTTTTCAGAGCGCTGGTTGCGGATGTTGGGCCGCAGGCAGACGAACCTGAGAAGACCAGGGGGATGGTTCCCAAACAGTCTTCCCATATAACCCCAAAGGGTCCAAAGGAACTGTATAGTAGAATGTACGGCTTCTATATTAGGGATTATTACTATGATTTGGGGAAGTATCCCCCATGACAGTACCTGGGACCCTTTGGGAAGGTATCCAAAAATTTCAGCGAAAAGCCAGAAATCCTCAGGAATAAGGTATCTGAAAACCAAAAAAGAACTAGATTACGGCCACCCTTCAGCCTGGCGTTGGAAGTCTAAGGGCTTGCACTAGAAAATGGGTTTAAGGTTTAGGGTTTGGGTTTAGGGTTTAGGGTTTAGGGATTAGGGTTTAGGGTTCAGGTTTAGGGTTTAGGGTTTGGGGCTGCTGGTTTAGTGTTAGGTCTCCAGGGTTCCAGAATGCAGCCGCCTTATATGAAAGTTTAAGTCGAGTCTTGTCCCAAACCCTAAGTATGCCGAGCTCGATGTGACCCATAAACCTTGGCTGACTTTTGAACCCCTCCAAAGAATTAAACTTTAAGCCTCCTTATTATAGTTCATATAGAAACCCAAAAGGTTATAGTCCTAAGAGCCAACCAAAAGAGCGCCAAAAAACTATGTCGAATGTGGTGTCGTTTTCGCTAAAATAACAGCAGTCCGAGCGTGTCAATCTGAGCATGGAAACGGAAAGTAATTAGGGCGGATTGGCCAGAGGGCTTGCTGCGGCCGAGTGTCTCATTGTTACTGTCACGCCCCTTCGTTCTTCTCACCTGATGGGCGGCCGCTGCCGCTGTGGAGACCTCCTGATGAAGGGAGCATACATGGTACTGGGTCGAGGGCCCCGCTTCTTTCGTGAGCATAGTGCTACTACCACGAAGGGAATGACTCCGACAGCGCCTACAACAAAACGCCAAAAAGAACAACCAACCAACAGCACCAGCAATGACAGCACACGACAACGGCCAGCATCAGCACCCGTCGTGGTAGTGGCACTTGCAGCGGTATTTCGGAAAACCTGGTGGTGGTAGTTGTAGTCGCCGTCCTCGTCTTGATCGTAGCAATAGCAAGAGTAAGAGTAGGAAGAGGAGTAGGAGTCGTCGTATTGGTCGTAGATTGTAACGGGGTCGTCGTCGTTGCCATCTTCACTGTGACCGTATTCATTCAAACAAGAAGAACATGATCACAATGTTGGTGGTAGTGGTGATATCAGCGGTTTCAACAATGTTGACACTTTTGCGATCTAGTAGTCACTAGAGCCACTAGAGACTACAACCCATTGCTACTGTAACGATCGGTCGGGTTGGCAATGTCTTACTTGTGGTTCAGACGGTTGTGCAACCCCTCTTCACTAGTCCTAACCGACAGCCACAAACGTGCTAATTAGCGAAACCTCAACGAGTGAAAAAGGGATCGTTATAGAGTCGTGCACAAATTAACACAATAGCACCGAAGTGGTAGTCCGAAGTTTTTACTGGCAACACCAAATCCTTGACAACATGTGGCGACTCTGCATATTTAAGAGCGCGGTCCTCCGGACTCCAGAGTGGATTGAGGACGGCATAGCCTGCATCTAGATTCTTGCTCTTGGTCCAATCGCTCGAGATGCTTTCTAGTCTACACCTTGTTTTCATGTATGGTACATAGTATAGTATATATATATATATATATATGTATGTGTGTGTTCGTATGTATGTATGTATGTATGTATGTATGTATGTATGTATGTTCTGAGTAGTTCTTAGTATGACTTAGTATCGAATTTTATGTATGTGCTCCAGACAGTAACGACGGGGCTGTATCGAAGACTGGGGCAATCTCGAGGTCAGCCCACGGGGATAGCAGTTGGAGTTGATACGGTTGATGATACAAATACTGCACTACCCATACCAAGGAATATACCATAATTCCCCTAGTTTAGGGGTCCTCAAGGTAATGCAGGATTTATATCATCAACCATAGTTGGAGATCTTTGACGCTTGCCTGGTAACACCAACCGCTCTAGGGCTTGGGGCTTGGGGTTCTACGGTTTCGTTTCGAGTTCAGGGTTGTGTTTTTAGCTTCGGGGGTGCTTGGGTTGATCGGCCTCTGCTCGACTCACTGGCGGATTGCTAGGAACTGTGGGGGTTAAGTTTGTTCAGAGTTGGCCGCCCTTAAACAAAGGGCAGCCCTTAGATAAACTGGTGTGCGAATTATGGGTCTGAATGCTTGGAAGCACGGACTCAACGTAATGCTCCCTCGCTCGAGCTACTTCGAACGGTGACTACTAAGATTGGCTGCAGCACACCGAAAGCCGTAAAATGCGATCTCCCACGCTTGAAGAAGTCAGGGCACCTTTCTCCAGGAAGGAGTTGGCATCGAATCCTATTCGCCGCGCTTGAAAGTCCAATTCGTCGATGCTGCAAGCTGCATCGAAGTGCCTCGATGTTTTAAGTATTGAGGGACATGCTGCGTGGATTTAGAAAGCTTAGGCCCAGTGCAGGCATGTAGAGCCCTGCGACGTATAACCACGATTTTCAAGACCTCCACAATACGATCACTGTAGTAACTACAAACAAACAAACACTCAACGAACTAGTTTGGAGTCTACACTAGCACTGGAAAGTCCAATGCGCCAAAGGTCGAACGCACACAGCTCTTCAATCCTCATCCCAATATCGTGCCTAATTTCCGGGCCTAAGTAGACAGCGTAGCATTGAAGGGTCTCGCATGATGTTGCAAGGTAGGGGCCATAAGCGGATCTCCTTGCGAATTTATCAGATTTCAGGGTTCTGGGCTTCATGTATGTACGTATGTACGCACGCATGTCGGTATGTATGTGAGTATGTATGTATTTATGTGGAATGTGCTTAAATATTTATTGCTTTGCTTATGGCTGTAACTTGTTGGTTAAACCCTGCAACCTGACTGCAACAAAAAATGACCAGCCAAGGAACGAAAATAAAAATAAACCGTCAAACTATGAACATTGATATGTGTATATCTATATATATATATATATATATATATGTATATGTACATGTACATATACATATACACATATGTATATATAAACACATGTATATAAACCAGCACAACTAGAGACATAGATACGTACTTACACGTACATACACCACATTATATATTCATATAGCGATGTACACATACATACATATACACATACATATACACATACATATATACACAGTATATGTGTGTAGAGGTCTGCCTACTCTAGTATCCAATGGGCACTGTGACTTTTGCACACCTCTCTTCAGTTCAACTTCCGGCTTAGGTTTACGACTCGGTGACTCAGGGCTTACCGGTTACAGGGTTTTGTGTTTACTTGCAGCGCGGCTTATAGTTTAAGGCCAAGGGGTTTGTTTCTCTGATTAGCCAAACCTTTAGGGGCTAAGGGTCGAGGGGCCGAGGGGTCTGAGGTTCCCAATGCTTGGCAAGAGCACGACAAGGGCTCCCCAAGCGAAAGTTCGCCACACGGTATTTCGCGTGGCGGCGGCCTCGCCTCTTCCTTCTCAGGGTTTAGGGTTTAGGGCTTTCTGATCAAAAGGCAGAGTGTCGAGCACTCTCGCGCAGCTTCAACCCTAAACCCGGTGGGGATTCGAGGGCTACGATCTCGGGGCGCGAACCCCTGACTCTGACGAGAGTTGATGAAGGTCATTGTCGAGCCCTAAGCCGAAGAGGCTTCAGTAACTGCCATCCCTAATCCATGGCCCTGATTTGCTGTTTTTTTCAAATGTCGCCAAGTGCATAGTACAGGGGCTGAATGAGCAGAATAGGGTTTTGGGGTGTACTATACTTCAGAAATCAAAATGAACCCGGAAATCCTAAATTAGGCGCAAAGCTCAGCAACACAGAAGAGATAGGAGGAAACTGCGCAACACAAAGACCGAGCGTCGCCCTCTGCCATTCGCTATCGAGCTCTCTCTCCCTCTCTCCCTCTCTCCCTCTTTCCGTCCCTCCGTCCCTCTCCCTCCCTCCCCTCCCTCTCCCTCCCTCCCTCGCTCCCTCTCTGCCTGTCGTATCTCAGAATTTCAATGCTCTCTCTCTCTCTCTCTCTCTCTCTTTCTTTAGTTGCTGGGTATCCTTCTCCCCTGCCCGGCCCTCCGAGGTCCTCAACCGGCTTTTCCGCCGGCACAACTTCCTGCAGCTTCCGCTTTGCAGCTGCCGGCCGCTTCATGGCAACAGCGAACAAGGCCTCGTCCCCGAGACCTCGAATCCTAGCATAGGGGCCTTAATAACTACCTATACTATTGCGGGGGGTTCCGTACTAGAAGTGTAATATAGTATACCTCAAAGCCTTATTCCAATGATTGCGGCCCCTTATCTTCCTACCAGACTCAACTGGGTTCTTGCTAAGGAATCCCACTAAGTTGCCATAACAGGGATCTATAGTAAGTAATATTGTTACTTCATCATGGTAACTTGACTAAACTCTGAAATTTGGCTCAGCTTTTTATGGGTTCGTCCGTATGACAAGTGATCACGGGAATCGACGGACAGTCTTGCCACGCTGGTCAAGCAGTATCGTTCAACACCGGCAAGTAAAGACGATGATATGTTCTCAACGTCTCGCTGAAGTTAGACACCTAAGTACAGTTCAAACTGCTTCGTCCAACAACAAACCCAAACCGGCAACAAACACTTCAGCACAGTTCAGACGTTTTCCAGGATTGGAAGTTTAGGGTCTTCGAATTGGTTTGATGGAGGCTCACCTAGGCGGAGTTTGGCCATCCTGTCCATCTGTTCAAGCTACTTTAAGACTCTACATCTTGGCTTGGGTTCTGATTGTTGTTGGGGTGTGGATGTCAAGGCCCCGTGGATAGCATAGTGGGCTTACTCTTCCGTCATTACTCTGACTGGCACCACACGACAGTCCGCATTGAGGCCCAATGGCTCAGGCAGCAGGTTCCCAGAAGTTCAACATGCGCTAGGAAGCACAGAGAGCGAGAGATACAAAATGGGAGAGGGGGAAACGCATGGATATTTATAGCATATGTGTATGTGCACAGGAAGAGGGGGAGAGAGAGAGAGAGAGAGAGAGAGAGAGAGAGAGAGTTGCAGAGAGAGAGAGAGAGAGAGACAGAGAGAGAGAGAGAGAGAGCACACAAGCTTGAGCAAATCTTGCCTTTCTGACGACCTCTCTTATCCTGATCTGCAGTCAACAGCTTTGCAGATCATTCAAGCACGTAGCATGTCGGGGATCGTTGTGAATTAGACATTCCGTGTCGGCGCCTGTTTCTACCCCAAGCCCTACCTAGAGGCTCATACCCTGCCCCCTTTCTTAGGGCACCTAATTCTCTAGCTAGGATCTGTCATACAGAAAAAGTAGGTATCCAGAAAGAAGGGATAAGGCATGAGCCACTAGGTAGATTCCTACTCAGATCCCGGAGCTTTAGATCTTCAGGTGCATTATTGAAGAGTCTCTAGACTCTAGAACAAACTCCGACTGTGTGCACAAGGCTCCCTACGTTTTCAGGCTTCTGCCGGGGCCAGCACATAGGTCACAGAAGCCTTACAATCAGTGTGTAAGAACATGAATGAAGGGGCTAACAACGAGGGTTGAGGCTCCGCTATTTCCGGACTCTTGTTCCCTGACCAAGACATTCAAGACATCATGCCAGGCTCCAGGCCATCTACAAGTACGCTCGTCATTAACCCAGAAGGCCAAACACCTGTCTCCAGCCTGCACCACCTTGAACCCCAAACCGCAGAGCGACAAGCCCATATCTCAACATACCGCAGAATCCCTGAACCATAACCCCACCAGCCATTGTCGGGCACTGCCCTTGTCGGGCACCGCTGAGGAGATTCAATCCGTCCGACGCAGGTAAGGCTTGAGCATAAGCGAAGGAGATCGTTGCAATGTGCTGCAGATCCAGGTCTGGCCTCGGGCAGTGAAGGGTTTACGGTTTAGGGTTTTAGGGGAATAATATGGGTGGTTGTCAAAATTAGGGCCCCTTTTGGGTTCCTATTATAATACGGCACCTTTTACTTAGGGTAAGCAAAAAGGGACCATAGTTATGACAACCACCCACATGTGGCTACAACTGTCACATAAGAAACGTTGCTGTGCTTCTTCGCTCTTTAGTACTGGCACTAGAACTAGTGCTAGTGCTAGCACTAGCATTCTCAGCCCTAAGCCTAAACCCTCTGTCGGAGCTGGAGCAGCAAGCAGCCGCATGCTCCGTATCGGCCGCTTATCCCAAACCCGAAATCCGCAACCCCCACGTCCAGAATGGGCCTTCATAATTAGAATAGGGTTTGGGGGGTACGTTATACTATACTTAGAATAAGGAACCCCCAAAATAGTATGGTAATTGTTGTCTCCTCATACCCACAACAATTCTTCTGCAGACCCGAGGACAATCGCTGCTGGGCATATTTGGCCATCTTCGTCATCAGCTCTTGTGCGGGTCGCCTTGGGATGCGGCAGTCACAGCTTCGGATACAATCTTGTCTCCTGCTATACTTTCCCATATTCTATTCGGGGTTGTAGCTTGAGGCCAAGGGCTCCCGATGTTTCGGCTGATGTTAAACTTCAGCTTTTGGGCTGGTTCGAAGTTTAACAGCTTGGCGGTTTCAAGTTGATCCAGGGAAGGTTTGGGGTTCAGAATTTGGGTGGCTGTCAAAATCAGGGTCCCTTTTTGGTCCTGAATATAATACGGCACCTAATATTTAGGGTACCCAAAAAGGGACCTTAATTTTGACAAAACCCTATACCCGTATAGAATCCCTATAGATCCCTTTAAAGGGACCCAAAAAGGGACCTTAATTTTGACAACTACCCATTTGAAGGGTGTGGGGTGCAGGAGCCCCTCGGGATGCATCGCCCCAGCCTGGTGACGCTTCGAAGCTGCCCAGACCTTCCAAAATCCTTAATTAAGGAATATACCTTAAATTATAGTAGAGTCCCTATTATGATTTAAGGTATATTCCTTAATCAAGGGATTTTGGAAGGTCTGGGTGTCTTTGAAGCTGCAGCGGGATACATTCGCCTTAAGGTAGTCCCAGTATAGATACTTTGGGGCCAATCTATATACTATATGGGTACTTGGACCCCTGGGGAACATATACTTCGATGCTGCAGTCTGGTACATGGGAGCAAACCTTGCATTGACTAAGTGTGCAGTTGACAGCTATGCTGTCAACAGCGCACTTTGCCTTCAAAGTCGAGGAAGCAACCCAAGACCCACGAACTAGCCCAGCGAGAGGAAGGTCTTAAGACTTCTCGTTGCCTCCACTGATGCCCCTGAGAGCCTTTATGGATCCCTTGAAGAAGGCCCTATCTCAACACAGACCTCATGAACAGGATATGCTCCCCCTAATCCCTAGACACATAAACCCCCTAAACCCTGAACCCCCGAAACCCAGATACTGATAGGATACGCTTTGGGAGGATCCTTTGGATCCTTCATTAAAGGGAAGCGGCCCGGTCCGAAATGCACAATGCGTGGCTCGAACACGAGGATTTAGATATCGGGTTTAGGGATTTAGGGCTTAGGGTATCTCGACCGCACGCGCTGCATTCCTGGCTCCTTCCCTGCGTGCACTTGGTGGCGTACCCGCCGGGGACATCCAGCTTTGCAAAGGCATTAGACAGGTGTGCCAAGTCCTGAGCCACGCGAGAGCTCGGAACGGGCTTATGCGTCATGGCCAAGACTAGTCCTTATTTGAGACCTCAAGGTGCCAAATCGCTCATGAGTGTTAGTGTCGGCTCTCCTGTTTCAGCTATGATCCACCGAAACAAGCCGTAACCTGAATCCCTGAAACCTAAACCATAGCATGATGCCCTTCTGACACCGTTTGGCTGAGGGCAGAGGGCAAAGGTCAGGCAGCTTTGGTACTTCGGGAAAGCACGGTGGACTCCAGGCTGGGTATGTAAAATATAGGGCCCTGATAATTAGAGCAGGCTTCATTTGACGACTCCTTTTCCTTTCACAAGGTTCAATAGGGGCTATTAAAAAGGTCACCTAGGCATTGACAATAAGAATAGGACTTTGGAGCCCGGTGTAGTATTTTCGTACAACAACTATCAGGGGATATTATCACCTCCATTTTAGCACTTGTGGTGTCGGGGTTCGGGTTCCGGCTTACTGTTACTAGGCAAAGGGTGGTTTGGGTTGTGGATTTTAATACAAGGTTTTAGGCAAACAGATGCTAATGATACAGCAGCTCATCTACTTGTAGCAAGAATCGCAGCAACTGTAGCAACACATCCTCGGCACGACGCCAGATCCTCTCTGACAACCGTGCTGGGATATGGCTATCGCATGAACATTCGGGAACATCAAGAAGCAGTCACCGACCCTAACATGTCTTAGCTTACCTATTGCATTATTGTGACAAGTGACAACTGCAGGTTCATGTACATGAGTGAGAAACCCCGGTGATGTAAAGCCCTACTCCAAACTCCGCTCCCAACCTGCAGAATTGAAGGTGCAGGGCCTGCATAGGGTTTATATTGATAAAGTTTATGCAACGGTTTAGGGTTTGGGGGCTTAGGGGTTTACGGTTTCGACACCCTCCGCCTTAAACCCAAAACCCAAAATCGCTAAACCACTAAACCCTGAAACGACAACGCCTAAGCCCAAATTCAACCCCAAACTCCTGAACCCTAAACCTCTGAACCCCTGAACCCTAAACTTAGGTGCCGAGTTCATAAGCCAAAAAAAGTTTAAACTTTCAGTTTTAAGAGGGTTTCATTATCCCAAAAAGTTTAAAGTTCATAAACTCAGCTACTAAGTAAACCCCCTAAATCCCCGAAAATCCCAAAGCCCCAGAGAGTGCCTGGGATCGGAGCTCTTCCAAGCTTTCCAGCGCCAGCGTCGCCAAGGGTCCGAAAAGATCCTCGCAGGCCTCGAGAAGACAGGATCAGAGGTTTAGGTTAGGTACGGCCCCAATACAGTAAGAGTCTATCCTCGGGCTACTATTAAGGTCCTACTATATCTATATTGTGAAGATTACTCAACTATTACTGAGTGGGGGCCGTACCCAAGGTTTAAGCCTTTTCTTTTAAGGTGCAATGGCTCTTTCTCTGCTGCGCAACACTGCCAAGCAGGAAATCACCTAGGTTTAGGGTTTTAGGGTTTAAGGTTTAGGAATTAAGGGTTTAGGGGTCGAGAAGACGGGGTCAAAGGCTTTGGGAAAAGGGTTCCTTTGGGGTTCCTTTAAGGGTTCCATTAAGAGCTTCTATAAAGGGCCTAGGGTTTAAGGATTTCGGTGGTTTCGGGTTTAGGGGCTTCAGGTCGAGAAGGCATTTTTACTATACTGAACCTAGACCCCTAGAAAAATTATAGCTGTAGCTGCTTCTGAAGGATTAAAGGAACCAACAAATACAAATTATTTATGTGTAAGTATCCCTAAGTTTGGGACTTAGGATCTAGGGCTTAAGGTTGTGCTATGCATGGACTGTGGCTCCTTGGTTGGGGGTTTAGGGCCCCGCCCCTGGTGTCCAGGTGGCTGTGGGTTGATAGTCGAGTCGGACTGCGGAAGTGTGAGGCTGGGTTTCCTCTGCAACCCTAAACTCCGAACCCGAAACTCCTGAAACCTGAGCCCCTAAAGTCCTAAACCCCGAACCCCTAAACTTCTAACCCTGAACCCCTAAACTCTTAAACCCCGAACCCCTAAACTCCTAAACCCTGAACCCCTGAACCTTAAACGGCCCCTAAACAGCCCTAAACCCCAAACCCTAAACTACTAAACCCTGAACCCCCAAACCTTAAACGGGGGCCCGTAAGTTCACAAGCTACCGGTTGCCTCTGGTTCACCGCAACCTTCAGCACCCAACATGGACCCCCCCTCCCCCCGCCTCAACCAACAAAACAGCGAAGCCAGAGACACAAGCATAAAGCAAAAAAACGTGCACCTTGCTCCCCGAACCTGAGATGCCTCGACTGATTAGCTACAATGATACAAGAAAACTTGGGACTGCATTCTACTATATCAAGTAACCTACTACGCTATATGGAGGCATCTTGTTTGAGGGTTTGTTGCCTGTGCTGTTGTGTGACGACGGAATAGCCCAAGATCCGTGTTTCGAAGCTTCGGGTGCATGGTTCCGGGACATGGTGCAAGCATCTAAGCCCCTGATCTTTGCCAGTCCCCTAAAGGCCCTGGTACTCGCCTTAAAGTAGTCCCACCTACTGTGGGGCCAAAGTAGATACTGTTTGGGTTGATGGAGTTTTCGGGATCGGCCATGCAGAGAGGCTTTATGAGGATGACGTCCTTTGGGGTCTAGGGTTTTTGCTTAGGGTTTAAGTTAAGGGTTTAGGGTTTATCCAGATGATGTCTTTCAGGGTTTAGGATATCTGTTCATGGTTTAGGGTTCATGAGGTTGATGTCCATTGCTTGATTCGGATCACCGGCCTGTCGTGGCACCCCACTGCGCGAGTAGGCGTTGGCCACGATGGCCAGCTCCTCAAGGCGCTCGGTTTGTGTACGGCTATATCGAGCTTTAAACGGGGGCAGTAAGGGCTTTGGGATTCCAGAAGGATTCAGGGCTTTGGTTGTAGCTTCGGGCTTATGAAAGCTTCGGGACGCGGGGTCTCAATTTGTAGGGCTTAGCAAAGTTTATTAGCAGGAAGGCTTACAGCGCAAGGTTTGAGGCTTTGAAGGTTTTTGCTTTGAAGTGCAATGGCTCTTCCTCAACTCAGCACGCAGAGCAGGTCTTGAGCCCGCCTTCAACCAGGCTTACACTAAGGCCGTGAAATCACCGAACAGCAAGGCAGGGCAGGTTTACAGCTTAGGGTTTGGAGGGCCTAGGGCTTAGGGTTTAGGGTTTAGGGTTTAGGGACGGTTGCCGGTTTCGGGCTTTCAGGCTTTGGGTTTTGAGTGTTCGGCTTGGTGAGCTGCTCCTAAAGTAGACCTTCAAAGCGAGTGCTGGCGCATGGACGGGACTACTCTGATAACTCACCGCTCACAGACATAAGTTGCCTGTGCATTTGCTAGCTAAACCCTAATCCCTAAACCCTAAACCTCAGTCGAAGCCAGTCGAACCCGGTGCATACGCGGTAGTAGAGGACCATTTTAAGGACTTATATAAGGAAATCGTAATAAGGAACCCTAAAGAAGTAGGTTAGTCAGGATTAAGGCAAACCCTAAGCCCCAACCCGATCCCTGCCCATACCCTCTCCGCTGGTCCTTTGGGTAGAGTTCACCTTGGGTGGCTGCGATTACAGATCGTTGTAACCGAGTTCCTGTATGGAGCTCTATGGAAAAGCTTTTATCAGGTTTTGTGGAATTAATCATCAGGATAGGTTTGTGCTATACAGTACTGGCGGGAACTCTCAGGAAGAGAATTTGCAGTTATTCAGGCTTCTCTCCAGGCCTCGGCGCTACACCCCAAGCACAACCTGTTTGCCTAGTCTGTTGATTCCCTAGCTGATGTAGTAGCAGCGAATTGGATGACTAATTTTTCAGGTCAGAAATCACGTTGGGGATTGCCGTGCTGATGCAGAGGAGCGCAGGTGGTGCGCTCCCACAGAAGCCACATGTCACATGACCATTTCCGTCTTGGGGCTGCATGGGCTCTTCAAGCGTGCTGGGTGATTTGACCATGAGCCCGGCCAAATACCATAACCCCATGCGATCGAAATCCTTCAAGCCGATAAGCTCCAAATCCCGAGAGTGTAGCAACCCGAAAGTTTGGCCCTACATGGGTACTCAGACAGTACTGTGCAGAGTGCATTACAACGAAAATGCTGAAGCGGCTTCATAAATATATGTACTTGTTTCTACATCGCTCTACGCAACGAAACCTCTGAACCAAATCGAAGAGTGCAGCATGTGTGCGCAAGTGTGTGTGTGTGTGTATGTGCAGATTCATACATATATGTGTATGTATATATACATTTACATATATATATATATACATACGACCATCTAATTATGTATCTGGGACAGTGGGAAACTGGGAGCGTGAGAGAACGAGCGTGGGAGAACGAGTTCTCTGACAGGAGTCCCCATCAAGCAAATGATCTTTAAGTGTCTCATCTTGAATTTTTCCGTTAAATAAATGGCCTAAGCTACAAAGGGCTTCTTGCTACGGCTTGGGGACATGGTCTTGGGCTTTCTGGTCAGATTGGTTTCTGGTCTCAAGTAACAGGCTGATCTTTATTAAATTGAAACTTACCTGATTTAAGGGGTCCTTTCAATTAGCATCCTACTGAAGGGCACCTAAGGCTGTCCCTCTTTTCACCAAACTCGCATGCATCGGCCCAACCCAACCTCCTAAACGCTACACCCTGCACACCCCGTAAGCCCTGAACCTACACCCTTAACCCCAAGCCCCCTAAACCATAACCCCATGAACCCTAAACCCTGCACCCGCTAAACTACCCTAAACCCCACAACCCATAAAACCTCATAAACCCCATAGGCCCCGTAAGCCCTGCACCCGGAGAACACAAGGCGCCGCGCTGAGCCAACTCTGCAGGACGTAGGCGAAGTGGCTCAGGAGCCCCTCCGGTCCTCAAAGGGTTTAGGCTTTAAGGTATTTAAGGTTTAGGCGGTTTAGGCGGTTGAGGGTTTAGGGTTTAAGTCTAAGGCGTAGGGACCTAAACTTTGGGTTTAGGATTTTAAGCTTTGGGATTTCTAGTGCCTACGAATTTAGGGTTTAGACTGTAGGGTTTCGGGTTACAGAGTGCAAGATTAGGGCTTTGGTACCGATGGGGGTCTGGGGTTCAAGGATGGAAGAATAAGCAGAAATACCCTAAACCCTAAATCCCCTAAAAACTAAACCCTATAACCCTATAAACCCTCCTGGAACCCCTAAACCCTATAAACCCTAACTGGTCTTTCTTCGGGGTTTCCTTTTTTTTTATCAAAGGCTCCGAGCCATGGCTCCTTCTGTTGCCACTAGCATTTAGGGGCTTGGGGGGCTTAGGGTTTGAGGGTTTCGGGCTTTTAAGGCTACATCGGCTATATGAAGGTCTAGGGTTTAGGGGGTAGGGGCTTAATTAGGGGGTTTAGGGTTTGAGGGTTTTAGGGCTAAGGGGTTTAGCGTTTGGGGGTTAGGGGTCGAGGTTGGGGTTTGGGGTTTAGCGTTTGGGGGTTAGGTGTTTAGGGGTCTAGGGGTTGGGAGCTTGTAGTTTGGAGTTTAGGGGTTCGGGGGTCAGGGGTCTAGGGGTTTGGTTGGGGTGTAGAGTTTAGGGGTTCAGGGGCAGTGACAGCAGCAGCAGGAGGAGGAGCAGGAGCAGAAGCACGAGCAGGAGTATGAGTAGGAAACCAACTATATAATTATAACACAACATACTACCGTAATTTGATCGGAACACAGAGTAAAGGGGAGAAGCATGCGGACTAGTCATCTAGCTGAAGCTTCACTCACCTGAGGACCGCACCGGAACCCAATCGAAGCTTTGCAAGTCCATTCCTCGGGGTTCCGTGGGCCGGGTTTGCCGTTTCAAGCAACTTTGCTGGATTCGGGTTACTGTAGCATCTGACATTGCCGGGATGTTTCTGGTTTAGGGGTTTAGGGGTTTCTGGTTTAGGGGTTTAGGGTTTGTTCTGTCAAGGCTTATGAACCGCAAGGTGGGGTTGAACAATCCATGGCGGCTTACACACACCACCAAGCCCTTCCTGTACCCTATGCCAATGAGACCTAACCGATTTCAGGAGCTGTATGAGGAAATCATAATCAGGAACCCGACCTTACACCCAAAGCCTCCCTTCACCCCAAAAGCCCTCACCCTCAAACCCAAGAAAACCCTAAAGCTTAGAAGGGGCCCCCACCCTGTAATAGTGACTATAAGGATTATATAGGATTGTACTAGGGCCCTACTATATTCCTATTATACCCACTATTACAGGGTGGGGGCAGCTTCTAACCAAACCCAAACTCCCACAACCCCAAAACCCTGAGGTTCGTGTGAACACGCCCTAGACCGAAAGCCGACGAAAGGGCTGAGCATTGCAGAGTTTAGGGGCTTAGTTTAGGGTAAATAGAGGGTATAAGAAAAAGAATACAGAGTTACAAAACATAAATAAAGTTTAGGGTATAGGGATTGGGGGGTAAAGGGTATAGGGTACCAGGAAAAGGGCATTAGGGCATAGGAGCATGGTTTCTTCATCTTTGTGTGATCGGGCGACCGGGCGGTCGTTGGGATGTGAACATTACTTCCGCAGCAGAGCAGAAACCCGTGACGAGGAACCTGCACATAACGGTTCACCTGCCGAAGACCCAGAACGCCTCCCCTGTCCCAGGGCACCCGGCACCAGTTGAACCGCACTGGAGCCCTGATCAGGTAGGAGGATGTGGGTTTACGGCGTAGGGTTTGGGATTTAAGGGTAGAAGGTCAAGGGTTCAGGGGTTAAGGTATATACATTCCAGGGTGGGGCCTGTTCTGAATTCTTTGACAGACGTGTGCGATATGGGGGCCGCAAGACTCAAACCATGGGCGTAGCGTGTGCTTAGTGCGTGCGTGTATTATTTTGTATAATGTATAGTATACGAACAGCACTCCGCGAGAGTGTACAGGAAACCATGAGTCCAGCATCGTCTGTGGGGCTTGCAGCTTTCGGGGATATAGGGTCTCGCGGCTAGCGTAGGGTTTGGGGCTAAAAGGATTTTTTTGTGGATGAGCATCCTGAAGACTTTGGTTAGACTGGACGACTGGAAATTGGTGAAGGGGCACGCACGATCAACTTTTTCTCTCAAGTGCTGAAACATTCCGCCAACTACCGGGGCAAAAAGCCCTACAGTAGCTGTTAGCTGCCAAGCAGAAAACACTCTGAACTCAGGAGCTCGCTTACGGCTTAGCCTGCTGTCTGCAGCAATGCGAAGATTTCATAGAGAACTGTTAGAGACCCAGGGTGACAGCAGAAGCAACCATCGGGCAGCCACCACGTCCTTTCAGCTAGCTAAGTCAGGAGGTGCCCCCTTATAACCTTCGTCCTCAACTTGAAAGCCTAAACTCCACAAGAACAAGCAGATCGTCGAAGTCCCGAACCACTGAAACTCGCACCATGAACCCTCCCCTATAACCCTGAACCCAAAGCCCCAACAATGTAGGAGCCTGCATAATTTGAATAAGGTTTCCTTAGGAATAATACTGGCCTGAAAATCATCACTGCGCTTCAGTGCGGCCTCCATGAAGAAAGGCACATGAGGACTCTTATGGTGGGGTTGAGGTTTGAGGTCTTGACCCTAGGCTCTATAGAGTTTAGGGGTCTTTCGATGCTCTTTTGCATTTGTTGGCGTGGTTCCTTTCTGTCGAGCTTTTTGAAGCTCATCAGTTAGAGTTTTATACCCAAAGAACTAAGCCGGAAACCCTGAGCTGCTATACTAAACCAGACCGGCGCTAAACCCTTAACCCCCTACACTCGCAACCCGAAGTTTATGAAGTCTAAACCACTAAACCCTGAACCTTAAAATCCCTGAACCCCTCGAGCCTAATCCCCTGAATGATCCAACAAACACAAGCCTTTTAGCCACGTAGTTCTTTGAAAAGGAAGGCTCTTGTCGTGCTAGGTTCTTGAAATGCCCATTTAGAATAATGGTACCCCTTTTCCTGCTACTCGGTTATAAAAAGGAGACCCTACAGCAAAAGGGCAACAGGGCGCTACTCAGGAACATAGATAAGGCTCTTTTAGGAGGTCAGGCTTAGGATTTGGGGAGCCTTCGGAATGTGGCCGGACTGAGGCGCCAGGTTTACAACCCCACACACAATTAACGCGAATCTTGAAATCGTAGATTCCAAACCCAAACTTTGGTGTGGCCTTGAACCCTAAACCCCACACCCTCTAATTGCTCTGAACCCCAGACCCGCACCAAGCATCCGGAACCTCCTTCCCTCCATGCTTCGATGCCTATTCCTGTTCCAGCCGTCCTTGCTATTCGCCTATAGTTATTAGCAGCACTGGGTTTCTTTCCTGCTGTTATGTACCTCACCTTGCTTCGTTATACTGCTGCTGGCATGTACACTTCAGCAACCACTGGCTTCTCTGCCAGTGCACTGCATGAATTGCTACCGACAGTGCTTATACTGCTACTGCGGTAACTGTCATTGCAAGTCTGGCATCTTGTATTCGGGATCTTTCAGGGAACATTATGACCAACTCTTCAGGCCCGCAAAACCCTACAAAACCGCATAAACGGTTGTAAAACCCTGCAAGACCGCATCAAACATATCAAACAGCCAAGGACTATCAAGCCCTTGTAAAACCCACACCCTCCGAAGACCAATGTGAGGTGTGCCTCTGACAGGGCACCGAAGGCCGGATGTGTAGCAGGGACGGCTTGAGAATTCGCCAGGCCTGCGGTGATCTTTGGGTTAAGTGCTGGGTTCGGGCCGAGAGTTTAGTGGGGGGTGTGCTCATTGAGGGACGGCGAATTAGTGGCATTCCGTGTTGCTTAGGTATAAGCGGATTTGAGAGCCCGAGAACACGCATCAGGTGCACGGAGTTTCTTGCAATACACCATTCTGGCTATATTTTTTTATATAACCATATAAAACATTCTAGTACATTATGGAGGGTCTTATCGTCTGTTACACGTATACTAAAGTAATGCCAGAATGGGAGGTGGCAGACCCTAAGTAATAGTTTAGCATGGCGAGCAAAACTGAAAACAGGTCAAACCTTCAGTCGGCTGCCAACACTACTCCCTCAGGGTCCCCCTATATATGTTCTTTGGGGCCAAAGTATATACTGTTTGAGTACATGGATCCTTAGGGTACTGTTACTTGAAAAACGAGAGCAAAGACAACTAAAACAGTTTTTTCATGCTGCCGCCGCTGCTACTGAACTGATTGGCTCAGACCGCCAACTAAGCTTGGGGCTTGAATCACAAACCTTGAACCCCAAACCCTAAACCCCAAACCCGAAACCTTGAACCCCTAACCCCCAAACCCCTAAACCCCAAACCCCAAACCCTAAACCCTAAACCCCTAAAACCCTAAACCCTAAACCCAAACCCCTAAACCCTAAACCCCTAAAACCCTAAACCCTAAACCCCTAAACCCCTAAAGCCCAAAAACAAAAACTGCTTCGACTTCATCAACGCAGCCCGAGAGCCTGATATGGCTCGTGCGATCTCCTCGCTGAGGGACTAGCCTAAATTTCCTAAATTAGGGTTTAGGGTTTAGGGTTTAGAGGGAGACCCCTTACAAAATACCCCTTCCGAACCCTGCTTCTAGCTCCCTTAAGAAGGACCTTATTGATATTGAGAGGGTGTATATCCCCGCGGGTCCCCCTAATCCTGACTCCCAAGGTTTCCTTTAAAGGGCTCTGTAAGGGCTACTATAAGGGATGCTATACGGGTACTATGATATGGGGGCCTAAGCAATTAGAATAGAGTTCCTGTACAGGGGTCTATAGGGGCTACTATATGGGATACTATACGGGTACTAAAATATAGGGGCCGAAATAGTTAGAATAGGGTTTGGGGGTATATTATACTAGCATAATGGAATAAGGAACCCCCATAAGGCCTCTGTAGTACATGCCTGAGCTAAGCTTCGAGGTATTGGGTTTAGGCGGTTTAGGGTGTAGGGGTTCTGGGTTTAGGCGTTTACAGGTTTAGGGCTTACAGGGTTTATGGGCGTCTAGGGTTTAGGGGTTTAGGGCACTGTGCCGTGTAGCAGATTCTGATTCAAGATTCATTCCAGCTCGGATCCCGAATAGTTAAACCTCGAGCCTGTCGGCGTTGGGGGGCGCTAATCCGAACGTTCCACTCGTTCCACTCGTTCCACTCGCTCCACTCGCCCTGACGACTTGAATTCCTCGCCCCCTGCCTTGGGCGGTCGCAGATCTGGCGGTGCCAATGAATCAGTCTGTTCCAATCGTTCCACTCGCTCTGTGCCTTACCCGTTCCAGTTCCTGTTGCCTAGCTGTGGCGCTAGTGGCACGAGTGGCGTGGACAACTTTAATTATCCCCCCCGTGCGGCCGCAATGGAAACCTCCCTAGATGATAACGGTGACCCTAGGACTTGATTCGTGAAGTTTGTGTTGACCAGGCCTCTACTTGAGCCCCAAGCTCGTAAGACCTACCACCCCAAGAGAACCCGACTCACACAGCATCCATAGCCCTTATCTCCTGAACACGAACCCCAACATAGCAACAGTCTACCAGGACCTTTCTAAACCCTAATTAAACCCTGAACCCTAATCCTAAAACCTACACCGTAAATTCTGAACCCTACCTGTGGGCTCATACACTCCCCTTTTTTAGGTTATCTACTTGTCTATATAACAGATCCTAACCTAAAACTAGGCACCCTAACAAAGGGGTAGGGTATGAGACTCTAGGTATACCCCCAACCCTACTTGTCGGGTATCATGGGGTCTAAAGGTTAACCTTCTCGGTTCAGGGATTACTTAGGGACTATACTACCCCCAAAAGGTTAAGTGTTACCGACTCGACTACTAGGAAACCTTAAACACAGGTTCTTAAGCTCCTGCGGGCTGAGCAGATTCGCATCGCCACAAAGCTTTGTTGCCAACGCCGCGAAGAGCCCGACTTTCAAGGACCGCCTAAGCACTAGGTTGGCCCTTTGAAGCCTCTGAAAAATATTCGTAAATAGGGTCCTACTAAGCCCAACTACCTAGAGCAGTAGAGTAGAGGGCTCATAGGTTGAGGCCAAGGCTCTTTTAGTGACAGCAGTCGAGGGCTTATGGGTTTAGGCTTTGGCGCTTGGCGTGTTTACGTGTTCTGTTTCGGAGTTTACGGGTTTGTAGTTTAGCGCTTCAAAGGTCATGCAAGGCATGGGTTGCTCCTTTTCAAAGAGCGTGTTAAGCGCTACCTCAAGCCCTAAACCCTATGGGTATGTTGCCTTTTGCTGCTTCCTTTTTAAACTTCTGCTTACCCATAGGCCCCCAAGGTTCCTTTTTGGGGTTAGCTTATAGGATTCTAAATAACAAACCCCCAAAAGGAACTACTTTGGGGCCTTAGGGTAAGGATGCTTTGCCACCCGGACGGCAGGTTTGGCGCTTCGGGTCTGCCGTTTTACCATACAGGGCTCCAGAGTTTAGGGCTTCAGGGTTTACCCAGACCATTTTAGGGCTCCTTGCTATGACTTCTGCATATAACTCCCTACAAAAAGGTAGATTACGTATCTCGAGTCTTTATATGTGTAAATGATTGAACAAAGGTAAGCTCGGCGCTTCGGTCAATTTCGGTCTATGTGGACGTGAGAATTTGAAGAGACCCAAAAACCGCAGCTGAACGACCACCGTAAGGTTGCGATATCCCATATATTCCCTCTTCAAGTCAGCCGGTAGGGTAGGATGTTTGAGTGCTCTTTGCTGATCCTGCGAATTGTGCTTCAACCCAACATGTTGCATGTGACCAGGGGCCCAGGCACTTCCTGCCAACCGTCTCCGACCTAGGTGTGGCTCCGGCTCGTTCGGATGCAGGGTTTGGGTGATGTAGATGAGCTTAGGGCCTAAGGCTCCATGTAGCCACATACTTAGAGGATCATTGGACTTAGTAAGTATGGTTATAAGTACCTTAATTGGGGTTATAAGTAACTAAGTAACTATAACTGTAGTTAGGGTCCCGTAGTGCTGGGCCTTCGGAACTCGGCTGATAAGGACAGATTGCTTTGGAGGGCTTTCGGGCTTCGGCCATCGAAAGTGTCCACGGTCTGGGAGTTCGGGTTGGGGTGTCGGATTCCGTGAATCTATTTCAGCTCCTCCGGGTTGCCGAAAACCTTGTAAAAAGGAGCCGTAGGCGTATCAACCTGTCACAGCTTCGTTTGCCCGACCCGGAACCCCAAAACCTCTAGTCGAACCCCCAAACCCCCTAAGCTTGCACAGAGAAGCGCCTTCCGACTTCCAGCTGAGAGGGTCCACAGCGGATCATAGCTGCGGGTCCCTAAGGCCCCGTGCTCGGCACAAAGATGGACTTTAAGGGTCCCTGTACTCAAATAGTATGTACTTCGGCCCCAAAGTACCTATATAGGGACTACTTTAAGGCCGAAGTATATACTATTTGGGTACATGGACGCCTAGGGGCGCAGCGAGCGGCATCGCCATCCACAGTTCCATGCTTGAATGTCGTCCTGATGCTCCAAAGTTGGGTTGTACTTTAAAAAAGCGCGCCGCATATCAGTACTACTCAGGTTGATGATCAGGTACCGCTACATTGAGGCCAGAAAACTCTTCCCCAACAGGACAAAACCCTAAACCCCGAAATCCTAAGCCATAAACAGTTCCTCAACCCAGATCCTCAAAACCCAAGAACCCTGGAGACCAGAGCCCTAAACCCTCCTACATGATTTTCCTAAACCCTAACCCCTAAACCCTAGAATCCTGGAGCCCGTAAAGGAAGAACCCCTATAGACTGTTGGAAGGAGCAATAAAACACAAAAAAACTCTCAACAGCACGCCTGACAGGACTAAGCCCCAAAGCATTAACCCGTAACCCTAACACTTAAGGTTTAGAGTTTAGGGTTTAGGGTTTAAGGTTTAGGGTTTAGGCTATACCCTTAATGAACCCCTATACTTACCCTTAATGAACCCCTATACTTACCCTTAATGAACCCCTTGAAGCATGCACCGAAAAGCCTAAAGAATCCTCCGAGTTCGGGGCCGAGCCCTTGGAAAGGCCCAGTTTGGCGACCTGACGATCCGTCTTCAGCTGGGTTGGCCTTTAAAACACCCTGATATATATATATATATATATATATATATTATATTATATTATATTATATTATATTATATTATATTATATTATATTATATTATATTATATTATATTATATTATATTATATTATATTATATTATACATTATATATTATATATAATATATTATATATTATATAGTATATATTATATATTATATAAAATATATTATATATTATATAGTATATATTATATATTATATATATTATATATTATATGTTATATGTTATATATTATATATTATATACTATATAGTATATATTATATATTATATAATATTTATTATATATTATATATTATATAATATATATTATATAATATATATTATATAATATATATTATATAAAATATATATTACTATAATATATATTTTATTATATATATATCATATATCGATTATATATTATATATAATTACATATCTATATATAGTACATATTATATTTCATATTATTAATATATAATATTATATTATATATATATATATATATAATCTATATATCTATATTAAGATATATATATATATATATATTATATATATATTAATATTATATATATACACATATTATATATATGTGTGTATATATATAGGGTCCCTTATAAACCCAAATAAGGAACATAAAAGATGTCCCCGAAATCCAACCTAGTCAGGGCTTTTCGGGCTTCGGCTCTCTGGGCTTAGCCTTGGGGCTTCGGCTTCAAGGGGTTTAGGGTGAGGGGGTTTCCGAAAATAGGGGTACCTTATTTGGGGGTCCTTATAATAAGGATCCTACTATTCAGGGCACCATATTAGGGTCCCCTATTTTCGGAAACCCCCGTGTGGGGTCAAGGCTTCAGCGTTTCGGGTTGGGGGTGATAGGGATTAGGGCTGGGGTTTGTGGTGGAGGGTTTGGGGTCTCGGCTTCAGGGTTTGGGGTTTAGGGTTTGGGGTTTAGGGTTTAGCTACTAGACCCAAGAGTAACCTAGGAAGAAAAAGGGTGCCCTTTTTGGTTTAAAGGGGGTTATAAGGGAACCTAAACCCTTAAAAAGGGAATAAGGGCCTACTCTGGGTCCTAGTATATCTCAAAACCTCCCAAGCCTGACAACCTCCCAAGCCTGACTCAAAACACAAGAATAGACCAGTGGATCTCTGAACTTTATACAACCGTAATATACATCCCAACCCCTCACCGCCAACCCGCCCTTCTCAAAAAGGCCCTAGACGCTCAAACCTAAACCCCGAAACTCCAATTAGGGTTTAGGGTTTAGGGTTTAGGGTTTTGGTCCAAACGATAAAATAGCTTAAGTAACCGGTGTTCTAGGGCAGCTGAAAATGTCAACCTTCTGGGTTGCATACGCCTCAGCTCCCACCTAAACCCTAAACACCCTACAGCCCAAAACCACAGGCCGTAATCTCAGTTGGAACACCAGGCATCTAAGACTTCGGCTGCGTTGCTCATGGAAGCAGCAAGTACGGGAGACATATCCGGCCTCCAGATTGGGATTTGGGTTTAGGCCCATGGAAGCAGCAAATAAAAGAGGCCGGTCCGTCCCTCCAGATTTGAGGGGTTGCGGTTTTTTTGCTTGAACATCTTCGGGGTTGAAGGTTTTTTTTAAAGTGCAATGACGCTCCTTTTCTGAAGCACCTGCCACAACGGGGCTTACACTCAGTTGTACTAGGGTTGAAGGTTTGAGCTTGAGGGTTCAGGGCTTGAGATCCTGAGAGCTTTGGGGTGTAGGATGCCCCAAGGAGAACGAAAGAAAGACTGGTGGTGCAAAGATTGGGACATGTATGGTGGTAAGATTGAGGTGTGTCGTTGAAAAAAGTTTTGTGGTGCTAAAGCCACAAAGGGAGCGCCCCTACAAGGACCATGAGTTGCAGCAGCCCTATCTGATAGTCCTTTTCCTGTCCACAAGCAATGTCGAAGGATAGCATGCATACCCAAACCACAGAGCCAAGTCATGCCAAGTCTGTGAAGGGAGGGCGAAGGTGTTTGCTTACCTGTACCCAAACCTGAGCAAAACAACACCCTAAACCCTAAACCCTAAACCCCTAAACCCTAAACCCTAAACCCCTAAACCCTAAACACCCTAAACCCCTAAACCCCCTTGTCCGGAACCTCGAACTCAGCCTTGAACCCCTCTGAAGCCAACACTGACGCCTTTAACTCAGCACTGCCAAGGGTTTAGGGTTTAGGGCCATTCACAGCAGAATCCTCGAAGCCCCTCTGAAACCGCTTTCAAATACGTAGGACTTAGGCTCATGCACACAGCGGATCAGATCGTTCAGGATGGCTACCCAGTCGTCGGGTTCGACGTGGCCGTCTCCATTCCGAACCTGGTATCTGAAGTGTGTTTCTTGAAGGATCATGGGACTTAGTAAGTAGGGTTATAAGTACCCTAGTTGGGGTTATAAGTAATTATAAGCATAGTCACGCGAATTATAACCCTAGTTACTAAGTCCCATCACCCTTTAAGTTGGGTTGGTTCCTCTACCCTGAACCCAGTCTAATTTCCCGAAAGCCTAGACCATAAACCCTCCCCAAAACCTCCAAACACTACACCCTCGGCTGGGCATGGTTTGAGGTTCAAGACCCATCCTATTTGGGGGTTCAGGGTTTATAGGTGCGAACTGCTTCAAGCGTGAACTCGGGCTTTGATGTAAGCATTTCGAAACTAATGCACCTCCAAACTATGCAGTTGAAACAGTTGCCACTAAAGAGGACATGAAAGGCGGAGGGCCTAATCCCCAGAGGACCCAATATCCCTTAATTGAGGAAAATGGCTTAAATCATAATATGAAGCCCTATATGATTTAAGGTATATTCCTTAATTCAGGGATATTGGGCTCTCTGGGTCTAGAACGGCCCCATGCGAGTCTTCGGGGCTTTGTGTTTTGTGTTGGTTAGTTGTCCGAGGGCACTGCTGTCGAACGGCTCAGGAACCCCAAACAGTATTGGTATTTATTCAGGCCCCTATATCATAGCACCGGTTAGAACATCCCTAAACCCTGAACCATCACACCTGCAGCAACTCGAATTCCCAAGGCTTGACCCTCGAGCTTCCTACGTAGCAGAGACCTACAATCTCCGTTCTAGTTCCCCTTGAGAATTTTAGTGTGCATGGTAATTCCTTACTGGGACCTTTGACAGTCCTTAATATAGAATTTGTTACAAACCACCAAAATGGAACTGCAATGGATACCGCAGAAAACCTTCAAGTCTTGGGCTGTCATGTTTCTGGAAGCCTTGGTGAACCCATAGATTCCATAATTCAGCGAGTTCAGGGCTAGTTTTGAAGTAACGAAAACCACAGCCATCTTACATACTCCTATACCTGAGCTTAGACCGATCAGATCCATTGCCCTACTTGGAGGTTCATGGGTGGTTTTAAGCAGGGTTATAAGCAGGATAACTCTACTTATAACCCATATTAGGGGACTTAGAACCCTACTTATAACTACCTATGAACCTCCAAGTATGGACCCATGCACCCACGTGCACCTGTTTAGGAAGCGCTTCAACTTGAAAGTATAAAATGTCTGGGTACATGGACTCTAAAACCCCACAGCAAACCCTCTGCAACAGATCTACTAGCAACTCGTGAAACCACTAACGGAAACCTACACATTAAAGACTGAACAGAACCAGAGTCCTAAACCCTCTACCTGAAACCCGAACACCCTAATCTGTGTATGAGTACATATATGAAGCCCAGGCCCGTGACTAGTCTGGTTGCAGCCAATGCCTCCCAAGTAAAGTTTCGGGATTCTAGGGAATTCTGAGATATTCCGAGTTTTAAATGTTGAAGCATTTGTTAAGGGTATGGAAGAGCGTCATATAGGGGTTTCGAGGTTTAGGGGTTCTAGGACTGTAGGACTTCAGGAGTTTAAGGGGTTGCGATGGCTTGAGGGTCTATGCCAAAGAAAGCTGCGGGCGCAGGGGGCGCAAGGGTTGCAAGTTACACGAGTCATGGGCCTTGAACCCGACACCCCCAAGGCTTGGACCTGGAAAACGTCAAAGCCAAAAACACTTTCCGCAACATCAACCCTTAAACACTTTAAAAGCTAAGTCCACAGCCTAGATCCACAGGGCTGAGGGTTTACAGCTTGAGTGTTCATTAAGCTTGAAGCCCAAAGCTACATGGGCAGGGAATTTGTGGCGCTCAGGGCTTGAGGAAAATTTCCGGAGTGCCCAGTGGATTGGAAGTCCACAGTGCAGGCCGTGTTCTATCAGGGTTTAGGGTTTAGGGTTCTATCATAGCTCCGACAAGCAACGAGCAAGTAATTCTGCTGCAGAAAGCTCGTGTAAATCTGAGACCACAGAATCATGAATGAAGCCCTAAACCCTATGAACCTTACACCCTAAAAACCTAAAGCCTCCGAAACCCTGAAACCCTAAACCCTAAGAGACCCTCGAGCCTAAGCCATCAAACCCCATGAAGCCATCATCCTCCCGGAGCACTCAATTCTGACAAAGCTTCGGGTCTCGCTCTTCCGATCAAGGGTTTAGAGTTTAGGGTTTAGAGTTTAGGGTTTGTAGTGGAGGGTTTTGGGTTTAGGGTTTAGGGTTCAGAGTTTAGGGTTTAGAGTTTAGGGTTTAGGGTTTAGGGCCCAAGAAGTAGCTAAGGAGGCTCATATCCGATTCCCTGTCTGCCGTCATGTCAATGTGAGTAGGTCCATTTCCTTCGGAGTATTGCGGTAAATGCACTAGGGAACATTCGCAGCTCGAGTAAGAATTGTTCATGAAGAAGTAACAGCGACGACAAATGATCCAATCCTGCTACTCTATGGCTAACTTTAGTGCTGCACTGCCTCCGTGTTTGGAATTCCAAACAGCCATCCCGGAAGTGCATAAGCAACAGGAGCCTTGACTAGAAACGTGTGTTTTTGTTGAGAAGGGGTGCGGTAGACCATACTACAACTGTAGCAGGAACCCAAAATAAACTATGGTCGCTGTTCCTGCTTTCCTGTATCAGACCTGACTGCCCTGTCGGAGGTTTAAAAAACCCATAGATCCCCCATAGAGACCCCTTATAGATCCCTTAAAGGAAGCCTCATAGACCCCTTAAAGGAAGCCTCAAAAGGGATCCCTAGGTGTGTAGCCTTCTTGCTCAAAGCCAGGCGCTCGAAGTCCGCTGCGATGGTGGACTGAACCACAGGAACCGCCTGTGGCCTTAAATGACAGACTTTTAGGGTATAGGGTTTAGGGTTTAGGGTGCGCCTGGAAGTTGAAACACGCCGCCCCGATGCTCAGCAGGACTACGACGGGAACACTGCTGATGACTCGGTAAGGGTGAACACGATGATGATTACCATTCACGATGGTTTGCTCTCTAGCGTTATGCTGATGCTGGTTGCTTTGGTGGTGGTGGTGGTGGTGGTGGTGGTGCTCAAAATTGCGATGACATTGATGATGCATGTGATGGTGACGATGATGACGACGATGATGATGATGTTGCGATGATGACCATGATGATGCCGTTGATGATGATTATGACGGTGATGATGATGCGTATGTTGATACTGCTGGTGATGTTGATGATGTTGATGACGACTGAAGACAGCGATGCAATCATGAGAGGGGTGCAGCGATGACGAAAGTAATTTACAGCGACATACTGTTGGTGACCCCAAGCTTTGGTGTAAAGAACCGTCCAGCCAATTGCTTGTCCTTGCATCGGCCAAATGGCAGGGATGCTGCCGGCACATTCGCTGACCCAGCATTGAAACAAGCCTCGCATGGTAGAGGTTTAGATTCTTGTTTTAGGGTATAGCACAGTGCAACTACTGTGTAATCGGGACTAGCAGGACTAATGTTTGCAATTGTTCCGACTCCTATGGTCAGCTTGGATGGTGTCAGCTGTAGGGCCATGTAAGCTTCAGTGGTGAAACTCAGGGTTTGGCCGCGGTTGGGCTTTCTTAAGTTTGGGGGCCTTTGGGCCACTTTGGGCCTACTCCCAGCAAGTCCAAGAACACGAACCAAACAGTGATCAGACGAGAGGGTTGCGCTTCGTGGTTATTCCAATACTCGACCAGTCAAGCAGTGAATCACCCATACTGTTGGCTACCTTCTGCGGACGAAAGCAATCGTAGCAACATGTGGGTGGTTGTCAAAATCATGATCCCTTTTTGGGCACCCTAAATATTAGGTGCCGTACTATCTATATATATATATATATATATATGGTCACCCCCCCCCATGACAGACCATCCCCTTTAAAACATCGCTCCCACCGGCGTGTTCGTGCTTTTTCCGGAGTATCGAGTTTGAGCCCTCCGAACGTATCCCTGGAACCACCAAAAGACTGAGACCAGAAAGCAGCACGATAAGGCGCGCGGGTGTCCTACCAAGAAAGGAATTACAGAGCACACGTGTATGGATGAGGGTTGTGCTGATACACTACATAGTAAGCACTACACAGTAATCTTATTGAGTCATATATAGAGCAGATTCCAGCATTTCCAAAATTTCCAAAATTTACCGACTTAGTCGACAGGATTTTTCCAAAACATAAGGGCGGACTTTTTGGAAATTTGGAAATTTTGGAAATTTTGAAAATTTTGGAAATTTTGGAAATTTTGGAAATCCGGAAAGTTAGGGGAGAGAATTTTGGAAATTTTGGAAATTTTGGAAATGCTGGAATCTGCTCTATATATGACTCAAGTAAGATTACTGTGTAGTGCTTTTAACACTAACGTTGACATGTATATTAATGCTTTTATTACGAATATGCACATTACTAATTCTATTATTAACATTAATACTCCTACGCCTACCAATAGTCATATTCATATTGATATTAATGCCAATACTAACAGACACCTGCGTATACTAATGTCCGCAGATATACATACCACTATCTGAAAAGCAAATATATCAATGCATTCGTGTACTAACGTAGTATATTCGTATTTAATTTGTCATATACCCAGTTTCCAACGTGACAATATACTACTTGTTAACGTCTGATTATACTGTATTGATATGCTAACTTGCTAAGACACGAATACTGTAATATGCAAGTACACTGACACATGGCAATGGTATACTAACATATGGATATACCAAAAAAGTTGTTAGATAATATACGAATATGATAAATGAAGTAGCATACCAGGATACTCATACACTAATATGTTAATAATCGAAGATAATAGCACACCAATATACTAATGTACTCATGCACGAACGTACGCATGCATTAATATACTAAGAGCATACAACCATACAGGTATACAAACATATTACTGTTCGAATACATTATAATGTGTTGGTATACTAAGCTGTTTATATAATCTATCAGTATACTAATATATCAAAACTAATTATAGTATTGATACGCATACTAGCACGGCCGCGAATATTGCACTGATGTTCAATTCATCATATTAAGACTGATTAAAACTGACATCGACATTGGCACTGGCATTAACACTAATTATCACTAAATATGCTAGTGTACTAATATACGAATACTGTAAAAGGCAAGTACACTGACATGTTCACATGCCATTATGCCAACATATTGATATACATATAAGCTATTAGGGAAAATACGAATATAGTAAATGTAGTAATAGACCACTATAATAATATGCTAATATACTACTACGTTAACATACGAATATCATGATACACCAATATACTAATGTACTCATGCACCAATGTACTAATATATTCGCGCAATCTTCAACTCTGCAAATATACTATTGTTCGAATACATTACTGTATTATTATATTAAGCTCAAAATGTACGAATCAATCAGTATATTCACATATCAAAACTATTTCTATTACTGATACTAATACCAGCACTTCTGTGAATAATAAACAGATACTAAAACCAGCATTCAGACTGATACTAATACTAACACGAGTACTATTACTGACATTGACATCGACACTGGCACTAACACCAGCACGAACATAATCACGAGTTCATATTTACTATTATTGATATGTATACTTTTATTCAATACTAATACTAATACTGATGCTAATACTAATACTAAATACCAATACCAATACTAGTACTAAAGCAATACCCATCCTAATATCAATACTACCACAAAACTATTACTCATATGAACACTGATACCAGGATTAGGACTACTACAAACAATGACAGCAGTACTAAGAATAGAACCAAGAACAATACATATTAATCCTAACACTAATACTAGTACTAATACTAGCTACTAATTCTAATACTCATACTCATACCAATACTAATGTCACCACTACTGCTGCTACTACTACTGCTACTACTACGACTACTACTACTACTACTACTACTACTACTACTACTACTAGTACACATACTTAATACTAAAACTAATACTGATACTCATACTAATCACTAATACTAACACTAATACTCATACTAATACTAATACCAATACTAAGGCTACCACTACTACTGCTGTGCGACAACTATTGCTAGTACGACGACTACTACTATTAACATCAATACACATACTTAATGCTAATACTAAGAGTAATACTAATTCGAATACTATTACTAATACTAAACATCCTAATATCAATACTACCACAAAACTAATACTAATGCTAACACTGATACAAGAATTAAGATCTACAAACAGTAATAGTGGTACGAAGAGCAGAATTGAGATTAAGATTGGGACTAGGAGCGCTGCATGCGTGTGAAGAAATTTCCAAAAATTGCAAACCATCTAAAAGAACATTTTGGAATTGAGTTTGGGAGAAGTGTCTGTCGCCTATCCGTTGACAGATCCTGCCTGGGGACGCACGCCACCCTTCCCCTTCCCCACGACGGTCTGTCATGGGGGGGGATGAGCATATATATATATATATATATATATATATGGATGGACCCAAAAAAAAGGGGCCATAGTTTTGACAACCACCCATGTCCTTGCGGGCCTGCTTTCGCACTGTGTTTGCGCAGCAAGCACCACGAGTTTTGCCCCAGTCGAAGAGAAGCATGCATCGCAGACTGAACCCTGAGCTCCAGCATTCTAGACCCAAAAACCTGGACCTAAAACTGAAACTGCAAGCTGTGGACTAAACGCTAAACCCTAAACTTAAACCCTTAAACCCTAAACCTTAAACTCTAAGCCCTAAGCGTTAAACCTCATAAACCCTAAACAGTTCTGGAAAAAAACACGACTCCAACGCAAGAAACCTCACGCTGCGCCTCTTCTGGGTTTCTTAAGGCTCCTCGGAGGACCGGATGACGAAGTGAGCGGGGTTCTCGGTGAACCAGCTAGTTAGACAAAGAAGAAGAAGAGAGAGAGAGAGAGAGAGAGAGAGAGAGAGATGGATAGTTAGATACATATATATAGATAGATAGATAGATAGATTGATGATAGCTAAATAAAATAGGAAGGATAGAGACGTCGAAAGCTAGATAATGCAAGCAGCTACACCTACAGCAGCCCTTCTTTAAGCCGACTTGCTGTCTAAGTTGTCCCCCCCATCAAACAGCCCCTGTGGCCGAAAAGACCTACCTTCTTAGGGTTCCTTATTACAGTTACTTTATACATAGTTCCTTAAAAAGGTAGGTCTTTTCGGCTACAGGCCAGCCCATGCTCTGAATCAGAGGCACGCGACACCCTACAGACTTCGGGGTTAGGGCTCCCACCCTTAAACCCTAAGCCCACAGCGCGTGCCTGTATGGGGCCGACGAGAGGCCTCCCAAAAAAAACAGAGCTGTGGCTCGAGGGGAAAGAGCCTCTTCGGGCTTCAGGTTAGGGCTTAGAGGGTTTAGGATAGCTGGAAAACCGTAAAGATGTCAACAGCTACTTAGCAAATAAGGAAGCCCCTCTGGGAAGGAGCCGATCTACTTTCGGGGCGATAGCGACATATATGCGTGAAGCCCTTGCTAGTTTTCTGGTTGAGGAAGTCGCCTTAGCAGCCATAAGCCTCACTCCCAAAGCCCCAATTCCTACAAGACCTACGCCCCCTAAACCCTATTCCCAATAAGCCCTACAAACCCTAAACCTTAAAATATTTTCAGTCCTACGAGCCCTGCACCTATGAGTCTTAAACACTTCCGGGTTTAGGGCTTATAGGGTTTAGGGTTAGTTGCTACACCTCAATCACCATGATCACCGAATGACTTCGTCGGAGCTGCCTCCCACGAAGTCGGAGTCTCCCAGCAGCCAGAAGCCATCCTTTAGTTCATTGTTGGGATAGGGTAGGGGAGGGTAGGGTAGAGAGGGTAGGGTAGGGTAGGGAAGGGTAGGGTAGGGAGGGTAGGGCAGGGTAGGGCAGGGTAGGGAGGATTGTTGGGATAGGATTAAAAATGTAGATTTTACTGGGTTGGCCTTTAAACACCCTGAAAAATATTTATATATAGGGCCCCTTGCAAACCCAGATAAGGAACATCAAAAATGTCCAAAAATCCAACCTAGTTTATTCCTTATTGGGTTCAAGTACCCATAAAACTGTAGAATGCTACCCAACAATGACAAAGCCCTTTCTGAGAGGGAAGCAGCGTTTAAGGACTTGAGCTTTTCGTTGTGGCTTGTAGGGATTTCAGTTGTTATAGAGTCTGGGGGTCTAGAGGGTTTAGGGTTATGCGATATATGGTTTACCATGTACAGGGTTCAGGGCTTGGGGTTCTTCGGGATTTCGAATAAGGCCTCATTTTGGACGGTCGCATTTCGGGTTCTACAAGGACCTTACTTGGGACGTCGTAAGGGTTTCAACTGGGGCTTTATGGGGCTTTCTGAGCTTCCCGGTGTGCATACCTGTGGCCCAAAAACCTGGCTTTTGAGGAATCATATAAAGAAGCTAGAAGAACGAACACCCAAAAGGTAGGTTTTTCGGCTGCGGGCAAGGGTTAGGGAGTAATTAAAGCCGGGTTCCAATAAACATGCAAGCGAAGCATGAAAGGAGCGCAATTACTAACTCGGACAACCGAGATCACAAAAGAAGCACTAGGCCAGGAAGCAACAACACAGCCCCAGTCACCCGAAAGCCACCCGCCCTCACCCCGATGCTCACTCTCCTAAGAAGCCCTCTCACTGACATTTCAAACCCAAGCCTCCAAACTCTACAAAAAACATGTCCGAACTCCCAAGTGCAGCAACCGTAGACCCTAAATCCGAAATTCCCCAAACCCCAAACCCCTAATCCATGAACCCCCAAACCCTGATTGCCGTGGCCCGAAACACGGACTACCAAGGATGTGCCTCGAAGTTGGACCCATGGCATCGGTTTTTTTTTTTTTTTTGGGGGGGGGGGCTCAGTGCTCTAGAGCCTCGGGGTTAGGACTGTAGGATGTTTTAGGGCTGCAGGGGCTTAGGGGTTTGGGGCTTATAAAGGGGTTTAGGGCTTAGGGGTTTAGGGCTTCGGGGTTTAGGGCTTAGGAGTTCATGGAGTAGGGGGTTTGGGGTTTAGGGATTTCGGGGCTCTTGGTGTTTGGATGCCAAGGGCTCAAGAGCTGCCAACCTTTGGATCGCCTAGAAAAAATAGGTGCTGTGCTCCCGGAGCTTAGGGCTCAAGAGGGTCTGGGCGGCTGACAACGGTATAGAGTTTTGGGTTTAGGTATCGGGGCCTTAGTGATTAGAAAAAAGGATTTGGGGGGAATCACACAGGGGATTATAAGCGGATGTTTTGAGTGCTTATTCCGACCTCCGTTTTAAGGTATAGACTTCCATAGCGCTCAGGAATAGCTTCAAAGCGCTGCAGCGTTTTTAAGTATGGTTCACAAGTTCCGGGTGTTTGACTCTTAGCAAACTAGCAACTACGCATGTCGCTTGCAAGTGATGACGGCGTCTGGTGCTTCTCATCCTCCTTGAGGTTGAGGGAAGGCTCGCGCAATTTGAAGGGTTTAGGGGTTGAGGATGGGCGATGCGCCGAGGTTGGAAGACCGGTTGAAGCTCACAAAACCCCGACACACTCACCCCAAGGTAATTCCCCACAATACTGCGATTACTCGCCTACAGAGCCCCAAAGCCGCACCACAAGTCAATCCACGAAAGCCCTAGTCCCCGAACTCTGCCTACTTCGCGGATCCGGGAACCTGGTAAGGCAACTACTTGGAGGGTCGGGGGACTTAGTAAGTAGTTATTATATAGACTTATAAGTACCTTAATAGGGACCCTAATTGGGGTTACGGTACTTATAGCTCTATAAAATAACTACTTACTAAGTCCCCCGACTCTCCAAGTATAGCCTGAATTACACGTAGGGTCGATGTACTCCTAACCCTACTCTCTAAGTCCCCTGAACACCCAAGCCTTTTCCTGAACCCTCCCGGAAGTCTTTACGCAGACACTTCAGCTGCACCCCCACGATCCTATTTGAGCTTTGGGCCTAGGTGTAGGGTGTTAGAAGGGTTCGGGAAGTGGTTGGGAAGTGATAAGGCGTTTATGAGCTATTAAGGCCCTTGAGGGTTCTACATGGCTTGCTGGCTGGAAACTATGATGGTCGACAGGTAGCTATAGGAAGAAAGCGGAATGTGGTGATACGGCTCAATCCAACAAATATGTGTACGATGCGCAATTACGATTACAGTACGCAGCACAATGCGAAGATACCGTTGCAACATTAATTACAACCTAAACAAGCACGATGCAAAGTACGATGTCGCCGTGGCTGTATTTGTACTGTACTGTAGCATCGCACCTGCTGGCCTGTTAGTATCAGTGTACCTTGTGCTTTCGCATCGCTGGCAGCTTGAGTACGTTGTGGATTGAAGGGCTGAGGCTTTCGAGACGGAGCGCTTGCGAGGTTTACGGGCGCTACTGCACGGGGCCGACAGTTTGTCACAGTCCACTTCAAGGATCCAGGGATTGCAGTCAAGGATCGTGGGTTGCAGTCAAGTACCTTTATTAGTCAAAAACAGCTACACTTACTTACGGCTACCTAAATCCATAACACTATTTTACTTCTAGCTATAGTTTCCTTACCTAGAACCCTATACTAACTAAGTCCTCGGATCCTGCAAGGAGGCCTAGACAAGAGCTTTTGCTTTCCATCCAGAAAAGGACTATAGAGCTGTCCCTTCACGGTTGCGAAACCCAACAAGCCTAACAGTACGTTTAAATCTGTATATATGATGTAAGCAGCCTCTCTTGGCCCAATCCTTAATAAATGGGTTAGAGACTTGGGATAGACATTCGCTCCGGTGGATTACTATACCATTTGCTGCCTCGGAAACTCCAAATACAAATTCAAAAGCAAGGCCGGCACAAACGAACAGTTTCCTTCTTGGGCATGCAATAGGTCAGGCGTCGGGGTTCAACAGTCAAGGTCAGGGCCTGGGCTTTCTGAGTTGGTCACGGGCGGGGCTGCTGTCATTGTCGGCTTCAGGGCCCTTTTTCTGTCTAAGTTCAACAAGGAGAACACAGAGCACCATATCGACCATCGCCGGCTGTTTCTATGCGCAGTCACGCTGCCTACATTTTTGTCCTACGTCAACCGCGGGCCGTCAGAATGTGTGCAGCAAGCGGCCTGCCACCAAACAGGGAGCATGCTCGAGGTGAGGCTAGACACGTCATTTGCAGAAAAAACATTGGGACCCTTCGTAAGCCTGGCCTCGTTGCCCGCGACCGTTTGAATGAGGCACTGCGCGGCAAACTCCACCGCGACTTTTGCTCTATTCCGAGCGTGCAGCAAAGTGGCGATGAAGCGCAACCCCTGCCTCAGACCACGACCCCAATGCCAGCAAGTAAACACCGATGCCGCAGCCCCCGTAAAGCCTACAAGAATGCACAACCATAAGGCCTTACATGGCCTTACGATGCCCAACAGCAGCTCAACCCAAAACGCCCTAAACAAAGTACCACGCACATGTCAGCTGTAGCAGCAACAGCCAGCAGGAGCAGCAGCAGCACCAGTAGCAGTGGTAGCAGTTGTAGGAGCGGCAGCAGAAGCAGCAGGAGCACAATGGGAGGAGAAGGAGTAGGAATAGTAATAATAATAATAATAACAATAATAATAATAATAATAGCAGTAGTAGGAGTCGTAGCAGCAGTAGGAGCGGTAACAGTAGCACTAGAAGTAGCAGCAGCAGTGGCAGTTTGTCAGACAGTCAGTGAGCCGGCCAACGAACCCAAAAGTATCGGTAGTCTAACGCAGCAACGATAAAAGTAGTTGCTCTGCACATCTATAGTGCGGTCGTTCTCGCCTTCTTCGTTGGACTGGCTCTTTGTTGCAAAGTGTTTTCTACACGCGAGAAAGGGTCAGTCTTCATACCCAGGCGCAGGATAACCTCCATAGAGGTAGAGGAGCAGAGGGCACCAGATAAGTGCGGTGACACAAATGGCCATCGAAGCAAAGGGCGCCCCTGTTCGGTGTGGGTTCAGTATCAGGCCGAGGTTTCTGGATTCAGGGTTTGGGTTTAGGGGTTTAGGGTTTAGGGCCCGCCGGGATCTTGGATTGCACAGGTCCCAACACATACACACGAGAAACAGGAAGAACAAAAGCTAACCAAGGAGGGAAGAGTACTCCATCGGGAAGCTACAAATCTCCAGACTCATGCTCCAGGCGTCAAGCCAACATTACGCAGTCTGCACTGCGGAAGTCCATAAACAGTTTTGAACACTCCAGGGCTGTCGGCGCATAGGCTCAAGTCAAAAAACACCTGCTGCTTGAAATTGGGCATGGTGCCCCTCGCAAGTAGTATAGAGGGCCTCAAAAACTTTGAGCAGGGCTTCAGGGTGAATTATACTACGTCTACAGTCGGAACCTTAAGGAACAGTGCTGGTAATTAATCATTCAACTATATCTCCGAAGCTTTGTAAAAAAAAGGCACCTCGATCGAGGGTTCGGGCTTGCAGTGCTTCTCACCTCAAAGCATAATCAGCCTAGTCCCTAAAACCTCTTTGAGCCCTAACAGCCCTAAACACCTGAAGCCTACTTGAACCCTAAACCCCTGAAAGCCTGTTTGAACCCTATACAGGGAACTCCAGAAAGTTGGAATATGGTTTCATGGTAGGATACCCTATAATTTACCATAGAAGGGTTACGATAATCATATTCCAACTTTCTGGCTTTTACCTTAAGCCCACGTAGCCTGCCTGCTGCATGGCCACGTCTCCCCAGCGGCAGAGCTAGGCAAATCCCCGGGAAAGTAAGCAGTAGCTGACGGACGACCTGCCAGGACAAGGTTCCTGCTGTCGCAGCTACTTGGAGGTTCATGGGTACAATAGTTAAAAGTCGGGTTATAAGTCTCCTAGTATGGGTTATAAGTTAGAAATGGAGGTATCCTACTTACAACCCTATCTAAGGAGGTTGCCATGCAGGGATTCATACACTGTAGGCTTGCACATGATCAGATGCCCTGTGTACGTGTCTATGTACATGCCGTATGTTGTACCAGAGCAGCACCTCTACACCCATGCATCTCTGCAAACTTTGTGCCTGGCAAGAACAAGTCAGTATACTTGGAAGTTCGTGGGAAGTTCTAAGTGGAGTTCTAAGCCCCCACACACAGGGGCATAAGTTTGGTTATCCTTGTAATAAGTACAACCATTATAGCTATACCCATGAAACCCCAAGTACGCACCGAAGATCCAATCTCTAGCCCACTACTTGGAGGTTCATGGGTAGTTACAAGTAGGGTTATAACTAGGATAACTATAGTTATAAGCCGTATTAGGGGACTTATAGCCCTACTTACTAAGTCCCCTGATCCTTCAAGTAAGTTGCTACGAACTGCAACGCCAGGAATCGCTGAAACATCAAGGCCCCCCTTGCGCGAACTTTGGAAGCCCGAAACTCCGAAAGCCCCAAAGCAAAAAACAAGAGAGCTGCGACCTAAGTTCTGTACGGGTTTAGGGTTTAGGATTTAGGGTTTAGGGTTTAGGGTTTAGGATTTAGGGTTTAGGGTTTAGGGTTTAGGGTTTAGGATTTAGGGTTTAGGGTTTAGGGTTTCTAAGTTCTGTACTCTAAACCCAGACTCATCGTCCCCCTGGGCCTGGAGATAACCTTCCACTCTAAAATACAGAACAGCGAGAACACTGCTAAAGTTTAACTGCTGTATAGAAGCCTTGCCATAGGAACCCGAATACAACCCGAATAGAACCCACATAGACTTATAGAAAGCCTCTCGAACTTTGCAGAAGCCCTTATGGAAACCCCTCTACAAACCTTATAGAGACCCTGATAGCAAACAAAACTGACAGGAAGCTTATACGAAGCCCCTGCAAAGCTTTAAAGAAACCTTGTGAAATTGCATAGAAAGCTAGCAGGAACTGTAATGGAAAACCTAGTAAGAGCCGAGCTGAAACCCTAGAAATCTTTCTACAAGCCCTGAGAGACATACTACACGAAAACTTGTCAACATTTCATAGGAAGTCTCGTGAATGCCTCATCGAGCCTGACTCTAGACCATTGCGCCTCTAAACCCTGAACGCCGAAACCGGGAAACCTCCTAACCCTAAACCTAAAACCTTGAGACCTTAAGCCCCAAACCTTCCTAAACCCGCACCAGGCTCATGGGTAGTGATAAATGAGGCTGTAAGTGCCCCAACATGGGACTTTCCGAAAATTGGGGGGTACCTTATTTTGGGGTCCTTATAATAAGGATCCTACTATTTTAGGGTACTATATTAGGGTCCCCTATTTTCGGAAATTCCCATATAGGTTACAACTCTAGTTCTCCTACTTACAACCCTGCTTACTAAGTCTCCTGATCTTTTAAGTAGACCCTAAACCCTAAACCGCTAAATTAACTGCAACTTATAGGAACCTAACTATGCAACTGGCTAAACCAAAAAAAGAACTACCGTGGAGACTGTATGTAAACCCTCAGCCCTAAACGCAGGTTCCTGAGTAGCCCCTTACAAGTAAAGGTACACGTGTTCATAGTATTCGGTGTTACCAAGGGCACAAAGGGCAACAGAATACTACTCCGGAGCCTAGAAACCCTCCCTAAACACTGAACCCAAAGCCCTAAAGCCTAAACCCTCAACCAACCAACCTAAACCCGATACCCTAAGCCCTAAACTCTCCTGAAACGCAAAGCCGGGCCACTCCCAGCTCCCTTGGATGGTGGGAGACTTGCTCTTTCACCGCAGCGAAAGAGGGCCGCTCGCCGGGAACCTAATATAGGGGCTCTCTAAAGGGTTCTATAAGAGTTCCTTTTAAAGGGTGCCTTTAAGGGTTCCCTGAGGGCCGCTCGCCGGGAACCTAGGATTCTGGTTTAAGGGGTTCTGGTTTCGGGTTTGGGGATTAAGGCTGTAGAGGGTTTAGGGTTTAGAGCTTGGGGTTTGGAGTTTGCGATTTAGGGCTTAAGGTTCCCATCACAATAGATGCTGCTTCTGCTAATGCTACTGTGGTTACCTAGCTCCGAGGCTAAAAGGAGGGACCCTTAATAAGGACCCCTAGGTATATACCCGTAATATAGCTATTTTATACCCATTATATAGCAAAATTATAGGGTAGGGGTCCCCATTAAGGGTCCCTCCTTTTCCCCTTTGACCAGCTGCTGCGAAGACCACTACCACTGGAGACTCCAACCCTGGAGCCCGACGCCTCGAAAACCCTAGACACCTGAACCCTACCTTCTGTGTCATTTGTAGTTCCTTTGTGGGGATACCCCGTAACTAATTTCAATTTATTGGGATATGCACAGCAACTAGCTGCACCAAAAAAGGAATTACAATGGACACGATAGGTAGTAAACCCTCAAACCTCACGAACCCCTGCCCTGGCTGCAGGAAGGAAGATCCCGTAAACATTGAACTCTCTGCCTTAACCCTGTAAAAAACACTAAACAGTCTAACATCCCTGAGCTCTCATCCCTAAAGCCGGAAGCCTTAGCCCTGCAAAAACCTACGCTTAGGGCTCCTGATTGTGATTGAAAGTATACAGCCAGGAAATATGTGCTCTCACTACTGAAATTGCGATCATGCTTGTTGTTGCTATCGACATATCTGGTCTCGAGGGAAGCGTTAGCGGCTGTGAAAACTGAGTCTCGTCGGTGTTCGTACTCTCTTGGTCCCCACAACAACATCACCTTGTATAGAAGTACCCACAAGGTGCTTCTCAGTCTTCTGTTGCTTTCTGATCACTGGAGAGTATAGACAGTGAAGGCCGGACTTGAAGCTTGTCTGGAGGTCAGCAGTGTGTCCATAGTTCTAGGGTAATTACCCTGGCTGCACGAGGAAAACCTTGCATGATCATAGACATCGTAATTATCGAAACAGCATAAGCCCAGGAAAATCGTGCAGCTCCTTACATCCTACCCTTCAAGGACCCAGACCTTCCAAAATCCCTTAATTGAGGAACATACCTTAAATTATAGCAGCGTCCCTAATATGATTTAAGGTATATTCCTTAATTAAGGGATTTTGGAAGGTCTGGGGAATGCGCAGCTGCTCCCGCTGGGCAAGAATAAGGGGCATCTTTCACTTGCGCTGGGCCGTCAGATTGCTGCACTGTCTGTGCCGCTTCAGAATTTGAAGCGCTTCGGCTAGGGCTTGGGTTTGGGGGGACCCTTTTGGTGAAGAGGATCGTGGATGAGGACATCTGCGACTTGTGGCCGGAAATTCCCGCTTCACCCTGCCCGCCAGGACCCATGCCTCGGATTAATTCTAAGCACGTGAGACATGGACTTCCTTTCAGGAAGCAGCGTTTGGAGAATTGTGGTAGCGATCTAACTGAACAACTCGACTGAGCCTAAGCCATGGAACCCAAGCCCTACTCGAAAAGGCTCGCCAAAAGAATCCTCCAAGTATAGCTTCGCGATCCACGTGCAAGGCAGCCGGTTTAGCATCGCCAAAGCCGTGGAGACGCAAGTTGCACATTTGCCAACGACTCACAGAGGCTTCGGAACACTGATCACTACCCTGCCAAAGGGTCCAAAGCACCTATCAACTCTGTTCGAAAACTCTGTAAGCCATGCAAAGCCCCAGCTCCAGTGCTGTCCGGCCTCTTGATTCATGCCTTTGGGCGCAGCAAGCCGCTTACCGCCGAACTGTCAGCGCCGAAGTCCTTGTTGCCCCACGTCCAGATAGCACCTGGGTCGGCGGTCTGAGGCGACCTAAAACCATAAACTCTAATATAGGGGCCTTATTAATCAGAGCAGGGTTCCTTTAAAGGGGTCTATAAGGGTCACTATCAGGGATCTATGAGGGTACTATGATGCAGGGACCTTAATAATTAGAATAGGGTTTTGGGGCCCAGTGTTCTATAAGTATCATAAGGAACCCCCAAAATAGTATAGGTACTCACTTAGGCCCCTATAACTAATAAATCCTGAAGCCAACCCGAAATCCTAAACGCAAAGCCCTCTAACCCAATAACACTAACTAATCCTAAGCCCTATAACCCTATATCCCTAAAGCCTAAAACTCCATAAAAAAAACGCACGCCCTTCTCCGGGGGTCATAGTTTGGCCTTAGGGCTTGGGGTTTAGCTTTGGGAACTGGGTATGGAGTTCGGGTTTCGGATTAGGTAGAGTCATCAAACCCTGACCCTGAAGCTCTAAAACCTTCAATCCCCAAACGTCGTGACTCAGACAAGAGGCCCTAAAACCTGGATCCAAAACCCGAAGCCCTTAACCCTCAAACTCTCATCCGAACACCCCCTTTCGGGGCTGCTGCCTTCCGAGGTCACCGCCGCGAACGCCAAGATTGAGCTGTAAAGCTCACGCACCTGCAGCCGAATATGTATGCATGCATACATGCATGCATGTATGTATGCACACACGCGTGGTATGTTTGCTTGCACACACACACACACACACACACACATTACGTATCTTTACGTATCCACGAAGGTGGGTAGGTATGTATGTATATGTGTGTCTGTCTGTCTGTCTGTCTGTCTGTCTGTCCGTCTGTTCGTCTGCCTGTGTGTCTGCTTGTCTGTCTCTGTCCGTTCGTGGTTTTGTGTCTATGAATGTGTTTTGTTGCTTACTTTTCTGTATCTTTACATGGCATGAATTTCGTGTTTGACAATATATGTGTCTATACGTATATACCACATATATTTCTAGTGATATAAAATTACACAGACCAAACGCCTGTTTCAGCGGGGTAACTACGATCAGGCTCCAAACCAAGGCCGCTGGAGACCCCCGCAGAGAAAACCTCGACCGAAGGCACAGAAACCCTAAACCCCTAAACCCTCAACCCTAAAACCCTAAACTCTAAACCCCAAACCCTGACACCCCAAACCCTAAACCCTAAACCCCAAACACTGAAACCCAAACCCTGAAACCTAAATCCTCGACCGAAGGCACGTTGCGAAGGCCATCCTGGACGGATGAACTGTCCCCACCGGCGTTGGGACCTGAGCGTTCGGGGACAACTTGGACCTAGGGGTTTAGGGGTTTAAGGGTTCAGAGTTTAGGGGTTTAGGGCTTTAGGGGCTTAGGATTTAGGGGTTTGGGGTAAAGGTGATATGACCAGAAGTACAAGTAAGCAGCCGTAGCAGTAGCAGTGCGGGAGCCGGAGCAGCAGCAGCAGCAACAGTGGCAGTGGCAGTAGCAGCAAGGGGCAGTAGCAGGAGCAGTAGCAGTAGTAGGAGGCGGCAGCAGTAGCAGTAGCAGTACCAGTGGCATTGGCAGCGGCAGCGGCCACGTGGCGGTGGCAGTGGCGGTGGCAGCGGCAGTGCCAGTTCCAGCAGGAGCAGGAGCCGGAGCGGGAGCAGGGGCAGGGGCAGCAGCAGTAGCAGTAGCCGGAAGATCGAGTAGTAGTTGTAGTAGTTATTGTAGTAGCAGTGGCAGTGGCACTGGCAGTGGCGGTGGTGGTAGTAGTAGTAGTAGTGGTAGTTGTGCTCGTGGACGTGGACGTGGTAGTAGCAGTAGCAGTGGTTGGCCGCGGTGGTAGTCGTTGCAGTCGTAGTCGTAGGCGGAGTAATCATTGTGGTCATAGCAGCAGAACTTGCAGCAGTTGTTGTCAAAGAAGGAGCAGGAGGGGAAGTAACAGCAGCAGCAGCAGCAGTCGTCGCAGTAGCAGCGATTGCTGCTGTTGTTGCTGTTGTTGTGGTAATTAACAGTTCGCCATCGTGCTTTGCTACTTTCCTGAGACAAAACACTCCCCCAGGTCACCACTTCGCCCGTCTTGGTCAAGGCGGCAAAAGCCTAGGGAAGCGCTGCGTTTAGTGTTTAAGGCTACAGTGTTTGAAGGTTTGGGTTATTCAGGTGCAGAGCTCTCGGGGGATTTGCAGAATGCTTGTATGCCTTTGGTCTTTTGGGTTGAGGCTTCTTGCTGCAAGGTTGCAAGATCTAGCCCAATGATGCAGGTGTTCAGAGGCTAGGGGTGTGGAGTTAGGATTGAAGTTGTTCTCTGACTTTCCGTGGTTATCGTGGATCAACTCACCGGGGCGGTCAAGCGGTGCGGATATGGCTTCAGTATTCCCAGAAGCGGCCGTCTTGCTGAGATTGAAAGAGTTCTAACTGTGCGGTGGTCTAAACCCTTTGGTCATGCTGTTCTAAAATGTGCAGCTGGCGCCAAATCTGTCGCATTGCTGCCGCGCGCTGCAGAGGAGCTGACGCGCAGACATTTTCAGCTATGTTGACTGACGCGCACTGACGCGTTGCAGTTTTCGGAGTTTGAAACCAACTTTACTGACGCACACACAGGAAAACACTCCAAAACAGACTGTGTCACCCAGATTCTAGTATACGACGTTATGGATTCGAAAAGAAGACAAGCTCAACAGACCATGCTGCAGCACACCGGTACTATCACCGCGTAACGGATGTTAAAGCCCGAGACAGAACCAGACTCCCGGAATTCCCAGAACACGTCCTTCTTTACCACTGCTGTTTCGGGGTTGTATGGGACGGCAAGAAAAAGCTTCGCCGGAAACACGGTTTTCTTTTCTTACACCATGCTGCTGCCGCAAGCTCGATAAACCACCAACAACAGAGACAATACACTGCATGTCCAAATTCTCAGAAAAAAACTCCACGGAAGCTTTCACTTCGGGTTGTTCACGCGCCATGCTCCCCAGAATATGCTTCATCATATTCTTGAAGTCCGACTCATCGTGAATGTGCGGTAGCAAAGTTTTCAAAACGGAACTAACAATACTGGACTTGTACTGCTTGGTGAGGTCGTTCCAGCGTTTGCCTTTGGCAGCCATTACGCTTCAACCCCACTAGGATGTTTGAGCAGCTCGCTTCGGGAAGAGCGGGGCTGAGGGAAGGAAGGGGAATGGGTGGCCAAACCGAACCTTCACTGACGCGCCACTGTCGCAAAGCTGTCGCGCAGCTAGCGCGCACTACTGCATGTAAAACAAAATTTTCGGATCTACTTGTTCTTGCTTGCTATGTCGGTGTGTTCCTTTCTTGCAGAAGCAGCAGCAGTCGTAGTATACGGACATGATCCCCCAACAAGCAAAGCTTGCAGACTGAGAAGTCTCGGACATAGTGTGGACAAAGATCCCCCAATAAGCAAAGCTTGCAGACTGCGAAGTCTCGGACATGGTCTGGACAAACATCCCCCAATAAGCAAAGCTTACAGACTGCGGCGTAAGCTGTGTAGTCCTTTAAGTTTCCGATCTTGTCTGTGTGTTCATGTAGATACAGTATCTTGCAAGTTTCGCTTATGAACGCGAGGGAAAGTTGAGAGATACGTGAATGAAACCTCGCGTCATGTCGCCTGTGAAAGCGCATGAGTCCTGGGGAGAAACCTCGTGGCCTCACGAGTTCCGCAACAGTGTGTATCGCAGCAATACGACGTAGTAAGGCACACCCATAGACTCATAGACATAAACATTAAGATTTCTATATTATACAAAATAAGAAGCTTGTCGTAGAATATGTGCCTCATCCAATCACCCAGAGCTTCCACGACTCTTGAGCTGCGCCTAACGAGCACGACATGGCAGAAGTTAACACTCGAGTCAGCTAGCGCATGAGCAAAGTTATAGTTTCACTGACGCGCACTGACGCGCACCGAGTCCCAGCTGACGCGGACCAGGCAAATCTTAACGTTTATATAAACTCCCACAGCCGGAGTTTAGAACGCCGCTCAACTTGCGATTAGAAGAGGCGCTTGCGGTATATCAGAGGACAGGGTAAAAAAAGAGTCCCCAGGACAAGTACTACTAAACCCAAAACTTAAAAAAATGAACATTATAAATCATAAATCCGAAGCCCTATACCTCAAATCCTAAAATATCCTATAAACTTAAACCTTTAACCCTACTTCAGAATTCAATATAGCAGTTTCCGAAACTAGAGGACCCTAGTAAAATACCCTTAATTGCAGGATCCTTAATATAAGGATCCCAAAAGAAGGTACCCCTAGTTTTCGGAAACTCTAAACCCTGTATAGAACCCTTATATATAGATCCCTTTAAAGGTACCCCTGATTTTTTCGGAAACTCCCAAATTAAACTTTTAAGGATTCGGTCTCACATTCCAAGGGTAAAAGGAGGGACCTTTCATAAGGACCCCTAGGTATATACCCTTAATATTGCTATGATATACCCATTATTACAGCCCATTAGGGATCCCCATTAAGAGTCCCTCCTCTTCCCCTTTGGCATATGCCAGGCCAAAGAGCAAACTGCCTAGAGCCTTGGCTGAGTTCGGGGTCTGGGGTTTTACTTCTGCATAAGGTGTCGGATTTAGTCTAGGGGTTTAGGGTTTAGGGTTTAAGGTTGCGGATTTAGTGTTTAGGATGGTTTAGTGTCTCGGATTTAAGATGTCGGGTTTGGAACTTAGGGCTCTGGGTTATAGGTTCAGAACTTGGACTTGTGAGGGTTGTCACGCCTTCTGGGTCGCCTGGATCTTCGTGACGTCCTGCAGGGCGGAGGCCCTCAAGAGTCCTATGTACCGATGTAGTAGAATGTAGGGTTTCCATATTAGGAGTTACTATCATGACTTAGGGAAGTATCCCCCATAACAGTACATAGGAAGGACCAAAACACACAGATGGTTGCCCTCCAAGCAGGTTGATCAAGGAAACGTTGTAGTCGGAGCGATGTTGTGGATGAAGCTGTGTTCTCTTTATGATGAGTTCCTTACATCTGTCCTGAAAACGGCCAATTGGGGGTTTGTTGGAATTTAGGAGTTTAGGGGTCAAGAAAACCGAAGCCCAGAGCCTACGAGAGACTAGACGCGCCCAAGATCCAAAACAGTTTCCCCTGGAAACCGGGAACATGAAACCCTGAGTATACCTACCCTAGGAGTCCAACTACCAGTACTCCCCAAAGTAGCAACCTGCATAACTACGACTAAGCCCAAGTACCTAATTATTGGGCCCTTTGGAACCTTAGCGTACTGTATACAGGTAAGACAGTGAAGATGACAGGGTTTAGGGATTTAGGGATTAGGGTTAGGAGTTTAGGGATAAGGGGTTTAGGGTTTAGGTGGCTAGAGGCACGAGGAGTTGCTTGGATGATTCGGGTATATAAGTTTCTGAGTTTCGGTCAGTGGCCACGGAGTCATCTAGGATCCTCAACAATTCGTCTCAGGTTTGCCTAGCTACATTTGCAGCTGTACAAATCAAACATACCACCTATGCCAGCTTCGCCTAACTCTCACAAGACTTCTTGAAAAGGCAAGCGCCCGAAGCATCAAGAGTGGGAGTTGGGTCAAGAGGGCTTAACGTAACAGGCTGGGAGTGTCGGGAGGGTAACAGCCTGTGAAGCCTTACCCGCAACACGGGAGTTTCCGAAAATCAGCGGTACCTTACTTTTGGGAACTCATAATAAGGATCCTACTATTCTACATTATTAGGGTCCCCTACTTTCGGAAACTGCCGCATGTATGCTGAACAGAACTCTCGACAAGGGATTACCGAGAGGGGTTAAACAATCAGGATCCAGGATACTAGTACTACAAAAAAAAGCACGTAAGCCCTGAACCCCTTGCTTTTGGGTAGTCTTCATCCAACACCCTGGGTACAGGTCCTTGAGCTGTTCCTGGACTTTGCCGGGACGACCTCGCGGCAGCCAGTACAGTGCAGGGTTTGGGGGTTTTGCCCAAGAAGAACCCCAAACCCCGTGAATTGCATAAATAAAGGAAGCCTAGGGGCGAACCCTAGAAAGTTGGAACATGGGTTTAGGAGGATTAGTGCCAGGATCCCTTCTACTTTACCTCAAGGGCCTGAGGAGAATGATGTTCCGGCTTCTGCTAGACCCTGCCTCCGTGGGAACTTTCGCCCCAACTCACCTTGGCTGCAGGTGTTTCGGAAGTACTTCTAGGGGGCCGGCACTTAGGGTGACAGGTATGGTGTGAGGCTGGGGGTTGAAGTCATGGTTTAGGGTTTAGGGTTTAGGGTTTGGGGCTGAAGGGCTTAGATTCAAGCTTTGTGGATGGCTTAGGCTTAGGCTTGGTCGTGGGTATTTAGGGTAAAATACATGGCGGTGCGGGGGAATGTTTGGGAGTAGGTAGGGTGCACGGTGAACCTAAAACGGATGTGGGCCATAACCATCGAGGGCTCTTCTGGCGCGCACCACATAAATGTGTGGATCCGGCAACTGCAGCTTCAGCGTTTTCCTTGGGCACCGGTGTGAGAAACCGGCCGCCTCCAAAGAAGTTTAACCAAAGCAGCACATTAGGATTGACGATTTAAGGCCTCGGGTTTAGGATTGTTCCTGCAACCCGGACTAACTTGCTCTCTTGTAACATACAGCTTCTTCCGGAGCCGCAGAGGAGCTCTTGGCGGTGTTCCGCGATCCACATAAGACAACAACAACGTGTTTTGTGGCTAGGGTTTAGCACCAGTCGTCAGGGGTATGAATTTACATGGGCTGCTTTGATAGCCTGCACAATTCGCTTATCGTCATTTAGCAAGAAGCTCTGAACTTGCTTGAAGCCTTGAGCTCTAAACCAACCAAACTCCTGAACAAGGAACCCTAAAACCCAAAAGCCCTTGACGAAACCCGAAACACTCAAGCTTGTACAGCCCAGCTACCACAGAGCCGTCCGCCTTGAGGGCGGCAAATGCATTCTCAGTGGAATGGATCTCCTCTCACGGTTGTAGGATACTGTAAGGGTTCGAGAAGGGTTTCATAAGGGCTCTACAAGCGTGCGACAAGGGTGCTATTTCAGGGCTTTCTAGGAGTTATCTAAGTGGTAAATGCTTCAGGAGTGCCTTGAACGGTTGATGATCTAAATCCTGCATTACCTTAAGGGCCGTAAACTATGGGAATGATGGTATATTCCTGATTATGGGTAACGCAGGAGTTAAATCCCTAAACCCTAAAACCCTCTAGAACCCTTCGAGGAACCCATTAAAGGTACCCTTATAGATCCCTTTAAAGGAACCCCAGGATTAACATCATCAACCCTAAACCCTAAACCCTAAACCCTAGGATCGAGGCTTTTGGGCCTTGGGACCAGGGCTCGGCACGAAGGGCCACCGGTCTTCCAGCAAATGTCTTTAAGTCAAGTTCATATGAGCTTGAAAAACTAAGTTCCTTTAAAGGGATACTATAAGGGTACTAGAAGGGTTCCTTTAAAGGGATCTATAAGGGTTTTATAAGAGGGTTTAGGGTTTAGAGTTTCCGGAAATGTCTTTAAGTCAAGTTCATATAGGTACAGTAGCTGTCAAAATTATGGTCCTTTTGGGGGTACCTTTCAAATGATAGGTGCCGTAGTATAATATGGACCCAAAAAGGGACCATGATTTTGACAACCACCCATATGAGCTTAAAACTAAGTTCCTTTAAAGGGATCTATGAGGGTACTTTAAGGGTGTAGGGTTTAGAGGCTACTATACTAGGTTCCTGTGTATTTTCCTGACCCCAAAAGCAAAAAAGGCCAAAATGGCAGTACTCCGGAACCTAGAAAAACCAAAACCCTAAACCCTGAGCCAAAAGCTCGCTCCTTCACATTCTGGAGCTGCTGCTTCACGTCATTGTTGACGTAAGCGCCAGAGTCCTCCAAAAAGCAAGGCTCCATGTACCTTTATAGCAGATACTTAAGCCTTAAAGGAGTCCCTATACAGGTATACTTAAGCCTTAAAGGAGTCCCTATATAGGTACTTTAAGGCCTAAGTATATACTCTATGGGTACATGGAGCCTTGGGGTTTCCGGGGCTTCAGGATTTACAGCCGAGCCGATGTTGGGCTTCAGGAGCGGTGCAGAGATGACCACCTTCGATCAGAAGGAAAAGCCGTGTTTAGGGTTTAGGTTTTAGGGTTTGGGTTTTAGGGTTTAGCGTTTAGGTTTTAGGGTTTAGGTTGTAGGGTTTAGGGTTAGGGAGAACTGACTTCCGAAGTTTCGGATGATGTATAGTTTCAGACACCCAGGAGCCCTAGTAGAAGCGAACATTGTTCGGATGCTTGTCACAAAAATCCACATGGAAGGATCAAGAACTCTGGATGCCCCAACACATACACTCTCAGAGCCCCCTTGACCATCCCTAAACACTAAGTTTTTAAGCCCCCAGACCTTCCAAAATCCCTTAATTAAGGAATATACCTTAAACCATATTAGGGACTTTACTATAATTAAAAGTATATTCCTTAATTAAGGGATTTTGGAAGGTCTGGGCCGCTTGAATAAAACCCCCCGCTTGAATAAACCCTAAACCCTAAACCCCTAAACCCTAAACCCCTAAACCCTAAACCCTAAACCCCTAAATCCTAAATCCTAAACCCTAAACCCAAAACCCAAAACCCCTAAACCCTAAACCCTAAACCCAATTTTTTCAGAGCGAGTCCGGATCGCCCCAAGTCGCCACGGAACCATCCGTCAAGATCGCCGCAAAGGCCCCCGAAGATGCTCGGATGCTCTTGACCTGCTGAATCTCCTCGGCTTCGCGGCTTCGGGCTTGGGTTCCTTTAAGTTCCTTTAAAGGGGTCTATAAGGGTCCCTATAAGGGATCTATAATAAGAGTATATTAATAATGTAATGGCTTTTATTCAAGCGGCTTACCTAGAGGGTCATACCCTACCCCCCTTTTTCAGGGTACCAAGTTTTATGGTTAGGATCTCCTTATATAGAAAAGTAGTTACCTTAAAAAAGGGGTAGGGTATGAGCCTATAGGTAATGTCGGAACCTGATTAAGAAACCTTGGGCCTTTAGTAGGGTTCCATATAAGAATCTCACTATTTTGGGGTTAATGGCCACAACCCAAAGCCCTAAACCCCCGAAGCCCTAAACCCAAAGCCTTAAACCCCCGAAGCCCTAAACCCGAAACGCCAAACCCCCGAAGCCCTAAACCACCCGAAGCCCTAAACCTCCAAACCCTAAACCCCGAAACCCCTACTAAAGCCACCCATGAACCTCCCAAGTAGAGCCCTTATAGAGCCCTTATGGACCCGTTGTAAACCCCTTTGAAAGAACCCTTTACGGAACCCTAACCCGATCTTCAACCTTGGACACTTAAGGGGTCATGGGACTTAGTAGCTGGGGTTATAATTAGGGTAACTATACTTATAGTTACTTATAACCCCAATTAGGGTACCTATAACCCTACTTACTAAGTCCCATGATTCTCCAAGCAGGGCCGGGTCTCTCCATCCACGTTCCCCCAGGAAATCGCACATCCATCCGAGCGCAAGGCTGTGAAGGCACGAATCGACGATTGGATCTGAACCACATCATGAAGCTTCTCCTTGGAGCTTTTTAATTTAAGGCGTAGGGTCTTTGGGTTTAGGGTTTAGGGTTTGGGGTGTAGGGCCAGTGTAGGGTTTGGGGTTTAGGGTTTAGGGCTTAGGGTTTGGGGTTTAGGGCTTAACCACATCATGAAGCTTCTCCTTGGAGAGTTTAGGCGTTGTAGGGTTAGGGATTTAAGGGTGACGGGTTGGGGTATAGTGTTAAGTTCAGGGTTTTCGCCACATCATGAAGCTTCTCCTTGGAGAGTTCTTTTGTTTAAGCGCCGATTTTCTGTCTGCATAAGAGTCTGTGCTAGGAAATGCCCCCATGGGGCAGGCAGACGTTCGCCACATGTGGAGTACAATTGCTATGTCTGGGACGCGGGAGAGTTTAGGGCTTAGGGTTTATTGGTTACAGGGCTTTGGGCGCGTTTTTGTGTTGAGCGCCTTCTTCTGCCTACAAAGAGAGTTTGGGGTTTGGGGCTTAGCCACATCACGAAACTTCTCCTTTTAACTCAGGGTTCAGGAGGAGCCTTCCCATTCGAAAAACCAAGAACCCAGACTCTTCGTTCTTGTTCCCTAATGACAATGATGCGATCTTAAAGGAACTCCCCTACTTGGGAGACTTTCGAACACATGAACCCTTGATGTACCCCGTCCGAAGACAAGGCTCTTGGACGGCCTTGCTGTCAGCACCAGAGTAGGCATCGCCCCAGCAGACAACAGTTCCGTCAGCTCGTAGGGCGGCAAAGGCCGTGTGCGTAGATTGGATGGACTTCACATCATGAAGCCTTACCCCAAAGGGTGCAAAATTCCTATATAGTAGAGTGTGGGGTTTCTATATTAGGAGTTACTATTCTGATTTGGGGACGTATTCCCCATAACAGTACGTAGGACCCTTCGGGTACTTCCCCAGAACGCAGCAGAAACAAAAGGTTAAACTGTCAGAGTAATTACTACCGAGCTCCTAAACCCTAACCCTAGACCCAAAAAGGGCGAAAAAGTTGGGTACTGGAGATTCAAGAAGCTGATCTTGCACACCGCTGCAATCTCCTCCGGCCTGTAGCTGTCCATGGTGTATCGGGTTTTCTTGGTTCAGGGTCTGAACCTAAGAGTAACCTAGGGATAAAAAGGGTGCCCTTTTTGGTTCAAAGGGGGTTATAAGGGAAACGGAACCCTGAAAAAGGGAATAAGGGCTTTTACTCTGGGTCCTAGGGGTTTATAGGTCCAAGGGTTTAGGCGTTTTAGGGTAGCCGACCAACACCGAAGTAGCAACACCTTACAAATCCAGAAAGCCCTAGTGTACAAAACCCGAGGGCCAAACGCCGACACACCAAAAAAACATAACCCCCTGAATGCCCCGAAACTCCAAAGCCTAATCCACCCTACGACCTGCTCAAACCTAAACCCGCAAACCCTACTTTAAGACCCAGTTAAACCTCTTGACATCGTTAAACAAACCCCAAAAATCCAAATCCGACCCTAAGACCTACTTTAAGGCCTCTAAAGACCCCTAAACCCTAAAGATAGGCTGCAAGCCCCCCTTAAAGGATCCCTTAAAGGATCCCCTAAGAGACCCCTTATAGATCCTTAAAGCCTTACAGGATCCTTTGAAGATCCCTTAAAGGATCCCTTAACAGACCCCTCTAAGCCTCAGCATCTCCCCAGGTCACTACGCCACCATCGCCTTGGAGCTCGAAATTTGGATTTTCACGGCTTTTTTGAGGGGGGAGCGTGGGGCTGCCCTAAACCCTTATAAACCCTAAACCTTAAACCCTAACCCCTAAACCTTAAACCCTAAACCCTAAACCTTAAACCCTGAATCAAAAAACCCTAAAGGCTCCGTTGAAGGGCTCCTTTAAGGGATCCTTGAAGGATCTTCAGGGGCTCCTTTAAGGGATCTTTTAAGGGATCCTCAAAGGGATCCTTTAAGGGATCTTCAAGGGTTTCCTTTAAGGCTGTAAGGATCTATAAGGGATCTATAAGGGATCCTTGAAGGATCTATAATGGTTCCTCTTAAGGGCTCCTTTAAGGGATCCTTTAAGCGTTCCTTTTGGGATGGTTGCGATGTTGGACTTAAGTCCATTTCAAGAGCCGCGGTGTCGGATTGCGGGTTGCAGGTTTAGGGGTTCAGGGTTAAGGGGTTGAGGGTTGAGGGTTTAGGGTCCAGGGGTTTAGGGTCTTCGGACTTTGGGGTCCCCTCGTGGGTTTCGGGCTTGCGGGGAGCTTGGGGCTTAAGCTAGACTGGAGGGGAGCTTGGGTTCAGGGCCTAGGGTTTCGTATTTAGGAAATCGGTGAGTTTAGGGTTTCGTCGAGTATAGGATATCGGTGAGTTTAGGGTTCAGGGTTAGGACAGTGTATTTATGGTTGTATTCGAAGGTAGTAGAGTCTAGGGTTCAGGACTTTGGAGAGTGTAGGGTTTATTCGTGTATCCCATAGGGGAGCCTGAGCAGGCTCCCCCAGTGTCCCCGAAGAAGGTTTTTTTTTTGAGGGCTCCTTTTTGGGTCCGCACGAAGTCTACCAAAAGAGAAGTTTAGGGTTTGAGGGTTGGGTGTTGAGGAAAAGTGCAAAAATGTGCTGGCGCTTGGGACCCCTAGAGCCCCATTGAGACCATCGCTTCGGACAGCTGCGAATGCCCGGAGTGAGGTCTGTATCTGCGTCACCTCCTGCGACAACACTCTGCTTCTTCTCATGTTTTTAGGGCTTAGGGTTCCCTAAACCCTAAACCCTAAACCCTAAACCCTGGATCGGGGATTAGGGGTTTAGGGGTTCAGGATGTTCAGGGGTTACGGGTTCCGGGGTTGAGGAGATTACGGGCTAAGGGCTTAAACCTTATGTTAATGGAATTTTCCTGTCTCCAGAAGATCTCTGCATAGGGTCGAAGACTTTATATGGTTTAACAAGGGTTTATAGATTAAGGTCGAGGGTCCAGTATATAGGGTTTATGTATAGGTCTTGGATTTAGGAAGATTGGGTTTGGGTGCTTTTTTGTTAGGAGGAAGGCCATGAAACTAAATGCTCGTGTACTCTGAGGGATTTTCGGCTTCGGCTGAAGGTTCAGGGCTCAGCTGTTAATTATATACTTTCACTTTCAAGGTATGAGAAGATTGTTTCAAGGTTTGCAGACTTGTGCTCTCTTGCTGTTTGAGGGAGGGGGAGGGGCGGGCTTTTGGAATTGGGGTATTAGGCGCGTGCAAGTTTCCCAGTGTAAAAGGAGGGACCCTTAACAAGGACCCCTAGGTATATACCCTTAATATAACGATTGTATACCCATTATATAGCCCATTATAGGGTAGGGGTCCCCATTAAGGGTCCCTCCTTGTCCCCTTGGAAAGTTAAGTTCTGGGCCCTAAACCTGACCCACGTCCTTCAAGCGATCCTGCACACTGCGGCTGTCACCGCCATAGTAGCTATCACCCCAGGACCTCGGAAGGTAGAGCGGTTTGCATGTCGCAAACCTCGATGCATATACGCAGGCCACGCACAATAATTTAAATCGCTTTACTCATTTATTGATTATCTGTTTGTTTTGCATCTACACGTACGCGTATACACATAAACACACACAAACATCCAAATATATATATATATATATATATATGCAAACATATATATGCATATATATATATATATATATATATATACATACACATACATATATACATATATATATATATATATATATATATATATATATACACATAGTTACACACATACATGTATACATGCATGCATACATTCATACATGCATGCATGCACATCCATACATGACACACACTACATGCAGGCATGAATACATATCTATCTACCGTAGATGCATGCATGCACACATGACATACATTACATGCATGCATGCATGCATGCACATCTACCTACGTACATACATCTGCATGAGAGCAGTGTCGGCAGACAGCAGCCGTCACACGAGCCTAGATCCTTGGCCCGAATGCCATGGCTTCGAATAGCTCTGTTGAACCTACTGTCCAGAAAACAAGTAGTTTTAGGGTTTAGGGTTTAAGGTTTAGGGTTTCGGGGTTTAGGGTTCGACAGGCGAGTGTCAGGACAATCTAAATATCACGAACAAGACCTCATTGATGGAACTGCTCTGGAAAACTCCCGCCCAAGCTGGAGCCTCCAGCCCTGCACAAGACCGTCCAAAAAACTGTTGGGACCAGCGTTTCTGAATACATTAAACGCAGTCTATTCTGAAACTGCTGAAGTGAAATGACACCCACCCTCTTCTTAGCTTCAATTCTGCGATCCATGGTTTTCCTTGTGTGGTCATGCCCTCTCGTCGTTCATGGCTACTACCGCCAACTTTACTGTACGGATCTTGGAAGCCCAAACCCCAGGCCCTAGACCTTAAAGCCCAGACCCTAGCCCTAAACTGCAGAAACCAAGAATATACTCCCTAAGCCCAAAGCCCTAAACCCTAATGAACATATACTACGATTGATGATATATGTCCTGCATTACCTTCTGCTAATAACAAAAAGGCCAAGGCGCACGACTGTACCGTCCAACTTTATGGCTGCAAAGGCGGCGTTCGTCGATTGAATCTCCTGAGTCCGAGCCGCAATGCCGACAAGCTTGACTTGGGGGGTAGGGTTTAGGGGTTTAGGTTTTAAGGGTTTAGAGGTTAGGATTTGGGGTTTCACGTACCCAGAGAGCCCAATACCCCTGTTTAAGGAATATGGCTTAAATTATAGGGCTTCATATTATCTCTGGGTAGTGGTTTGGCACTAGTGCTTGGAGGTTCATGGGGAGGTTTAAGAGGGGTTGTAAGCCCTCTGATATGGGCTATAGCTATATAGCTATCCTACTTCTCAACCCTACTTATTCCCAAGAACCTCCAAGTGGGCTCAGGGCAAGGTGCTGTTCTACTTGCTGGACATTGCGCTCTAAGGAGGCATACTGAGGCTTACCGTCGTCTTTGGGGGGTTGTCTGTATATATATATATGTATATAGATGTATAATGTAGGGGCCTTTGTAATTAGAATAGGGTTTGGGGATATATTATACTAAAGTTATAATAAGGAACCCCCCAAACCCCACTCCAATTATGAAGGCACCTACATTATACATACATAAATATGTGTGTATATATGTATATATGTACATATGAGAGAGAGATACAGAGAGAGAGAGAGAGAACCTCGGCTTTGTCAACTGGAGCTGGATGTTGTGTCACTGTGCATGTATGCTTTCTGCAACGAGTGAACAGTGATGTTCAACATGATAGGTTGCAAACAGAGGGAAGATGCAGACCCGGAACCGACTTTCTTCGAGGGTGCCCGTAAACGATTCTGAAGTAGAATTCTGCATCTTCTGCAGGACACTGGCACAGAAACATTCTGCATTTACTCATGGCGCGACCATGAAGAAGATCTATAAACCTTACGCGTTCGAGCACTGTCCTTCACATCCTGGAGCTGCTTCTGCACCTGGCTACAACGGAAGTGCAATGCTGGTTGAGGCTAAAGAAACGCTACGTTTGCTCCACTGTCGAGATCCAGGAAACTTGCACGATTGGTGCATATCTCGGGTTTAGAGGGTTTAGGGTTTATAGGGTTTAGGTTTTAGGTTTTGGGGGGCTCTGAGCCGCTGAGCCTTTATAAGGCCGTGACTGAATCAAGTCTGTATAAGTTAAACTCCAAACCCCAAACCTCCCGATACCCACCGTCTCCTATCCCAAACGAACGAACGTTTTGTCCCAAAGTGCCTCCCCATAGGCCCCAAAGTAGTTCCTTTTTGGGATTACCTTATAGGATTCTAAATATGAACCACAAAAAGGAACTACTATGGGGCCTTAGGGTATAGAATGCGCCCATGTTAAGGTTCAATGCTAGTTATCACGTGATGACCTCGGGCCTTACCCAACAAGCACAAACCCTTGCACCCCTGCGGCCCTAAACCACCTTACCGAACACCTATATCGAAGTAACTAGACTCCACTTGGAGTTCGGGGACTTATATGATTACCTATAACTACTCTTAGGATTCAATCAGATGGGCTTAGGGCTTAGGGTTTAGGTCTGCGCACCTATAACTACTCTAAGGACTTAATTAGATGGGCTTGATAATCGATGTGGCGTAGCGGTAGTTATAAGTACATATATATATATATATATACAGACATATCTAATCTTTACGTCAAGAACTGTTATGGTATACAGACCCCTTCCTTATGACCTTATACTGATCATCGAAGTAAAGGAAGCCGACGGCCCATAGCACTGAAAGCCCTGAACTCCGCTCTCTGAACGTCCGAAGCCCGGCAGAAGACTTGGACCAGCCAGGCTATGATGGTGCCTGAATAATATAGGGGTGTTTATCATTATGCGAGGGCTTTGGGACATTTTATAGTATGTGTATGTATATATATATATATATATATATATATATACGCCTACTATTAACAAGAAAACAATAACAACAACAAACACATTCATCATAATAACATATATATATATATAGATATAGTTAGCCAGGCACCCGGAGAAACAGCACCACTAACCATTCAGGCTCCATAATTAGCGTCTTGGTGCATATCACCGTCTTTTTGCATTAGGAACTAGAAGGGGGTACTCTTATATATCAACTATCCAGACCTCTAGAGTATACTCGAAACCGGATTGACCCTCTCTGGCCTCAGAAGGTTTAAGCTTAAGCCGAAGGAACTCGGAGGCGTCGGGGCTTAGAACTTACGGTTTAGGGTTTGGTTCTCTTCTGTTCTAGAAGCTTGGCAGCCAAAATCCCATGTATCCACACCCGCCCTGATACCATGTACCCCATGCTGAATCCTATCCTGAAAGCCGTAGAACTCATGCAAACCTGGAACAGTTAGACCAAGGTTGCATGAGGTTTAGACTTTGTGAACGTCTTCATCCTCCCCTGGCACCTCTGAGGCGTCGCCACCACTTGACTCTGAGCCCCAGGTGACCACCTGATGAATGGAGGCTTTGGGGCTTGTAGGGTTTGAGGGTTTAGGGTTTAGGGTTTGAGGGTTTAGGGTTTACCTACACCCTCCAGACCCCTTAAAAAGGTAGGTTGTTTGGGAAAACCAGGTTCTTGAAGAAAGAACGCGGTTCTTGTGTTTTGGGGGATCATCAGGGTGTTAGGTTTTGTATTTCGGGTGTCATCGGGGTGTTGCTTGTAGCAGGAGTGCTATAGCTGGATCAGCTGAGATTGAGCAATCAGGAGCTTGATTCGAAGAAGATAGGTCTGTTTGGGAGTTCGGGGATCATCGGGGTATTGCTCGACATAGGATTGCAATGCTTGGATGAGCTGAATTGAGCTCATTGGGTGGTTTAGAAGCTCGCTCCACACAACTTTTGTGGCTCGACGCGCCTGCTGCCGGGATCCGAGATTCTGGGCCGCGCACTGAGCAGTGAGAGCGTGAGCTGTCCACAACAGTTGCAAAGTCTTTATGTGTCGACGAAAACAAGTATGTATGTTCATTTTACATTCTGATGCTCATGATCTGAAATGAGTTTACACAGTCAGCTGCCGTGGAGAAGCCCCGCACTTCGAAACTGCCTATGAGCCGCTGTCAGACTGCGAAGCAATGTGCGCTCGATAACGCGGCGAGGTGAACTCGCCGGCTCAGTCGCGAGGGCCTTCCGATAAAATCCTCCTCGATTTGGCATGACCACATCAAGCCGTTCTGCACAAAGGCCGAAACTTCAGCCTGATCTTCCATCCTCATCATCAAATGATGTAGTCTGTGCAAATTAGGCATAAACATGAACAGCGGCAAGTTCTCGTCGAAAGCGCGCTTGGCGCAGCGGCCGTTGTACTTCAGAAAAGCCCGCCCATGTGCAGCTATCTCCTTTGCTCTCGAAGCGATGATCCACAGTTTCTCGCGGTACAGCATCGAAAAAAACTTGTTGATTTGCCATGCTGCCTGCCATGCCAGAAACAACAAGGAATCCTCTGGGATCGTATCTCTGCTCTGGTGGCAAAAGCAAACGAACCAACGTAGCAAACATAGTGTGGTGGAACCTTTGCTCCACCCGCCCATTGCTGGCTCTGTCGCATGAGGCCAACCCAGCGTGTCCTGGTTCAGTTTGCGGATATAAGGAAACTGACGATGACGCTGACACCAGTCGAAGAATGCACTTTCCATTGACTTGAAGCGGACCTTGAAACTGTCACCTGCAAAGGTGTACTGGAGAAGTGCAAGAACGGATGCGACAAAGATTTTTCCGGCTCCGAGATGAAACCCGTGAAAGTAGTCTTGGCCTGCGAAGCCGGAAGGGTCAGCCGCATCGTGTGGCAACGTCATCAAAACAGGCGTTCTGTCGTAGGCAGGTAGAACGTTCACCGTCTGCCGCCATCGAGGCTGACTGGATTCGAAATCCTCGAAAGGGAAGCCTGGCCTGTCGGCCAAACAAGCATGACATATCCCTGTTGGTGCTTTTTTGGACGATTCACGTTTGGCTGAATTGCCGAACGTCCGATTATAATTGAAAGCCTTGGCCAGGAAAGGCCAATCCCCCATGATGTTCACGACGCATACAAAAAACTTCTTGTTGTAGACTGGAGATAGCAGCCCTTCCTCAAAAAGGCTTCGCATATCCGGAACCAGATGTCCCGAAAGTCGTTGGAAATTCCCTGCAAGGGCATCATCGTACATGGCTCGTGGCAATACGGCAAGTAAGTACCGTGTAGCGAAAGTATGGCCAAGAAAGTTCATTTCCTGTGGCAGGAACTCGGCACAGGTAGGCCCCTTCTCAGAAGATTGAGAGCTTCCGCGCCCCAGGACAGCATGAAAAGAAAGCACCATCAATGCTGTTTTTTTGGCACTCCGGCCCTCGTCTCCGTGGACCAGGACCGGACAAGTCCGGCGAAGGTCCGAAGGCGAACGTTGAAACACTGGGTGCTGCGGAGCAATCCCACGAAAACGTTCCCAGTATAATTCCAGCTGTCGCTCACATCGTTCCTCGTTCGCTTCGTCCAAGCCACAAAGAAAGTACCATAAGTTCTTCTGAAGAAAAAGATTGATCCAGGATGACATGAATAGTATGGCGATCTTCATCTCTTGCAGCAGCGGCACTCGACTCAGGCGCACCCCAAGTCTCAACCGAAACTTGTCCCCCAATCTATGCATGTCCCTCTCAGCATCCCGTACGGAGCACTTAGCAACACGTCGCACTGAAGCAGTCGCTGCAGCTGGCATTTCTTCGACCACAGCCCGGGCCGACTCCACGGCCGAGCTGCAAGAGGCCTCGGCAAGGCCCAAAACAGATTTATGTTTGTCGTTCGTGGGAATGCAATACAACTTCAGCTTGCACAATAGAAAGCTCATGATGCAAAAGTACCTTGCCAGCAATGATCGATCACTAGCACATGAACATGCAGTTTTGACGCTCGTTCCCCATAGGCGAGAAACTTTAAGTTGCTGCGAGCTGTGTCTGGAAGTGACACACGCCCTTGCAGAACAGCCCCTGTTCAATCATCAATCAAGCAGGCTTGTGCTTAAAAGATCTGTACACAATGTATGTCATGTACACACTCACCGAGGCGGCCCCATCCGTCCTCACATTATCTCCGCCGGATCGAGTATTTCGGCAGCCAGGCGTGCCTCAGGGATGATAGGCGAAGGTAGCTAGGAGAGTCGGTAGTTTTAAGGGGTTGGGGTCATTCAAAAACAATAACTAAAATCGGCTAAGGCTCTTTGAAATTTATTGATGAGGGCGGCTTCGAGCATTGCCAGGCTGAAAGGTTCTTCGGCGATGTGTAACAAACACATCTTCTCCCACTTTTCCCGCTGCCACCTGTAACCATAAATGGTATTCTCCCAGCGCCAGCAGGCATTGTGGGTGAAACCTATTTTGAAAATCATAGGAGCATGACGGTGTAGCAGTTGATTCACGATATGGATTGCGTGGCTGAGGATACCCCCTGCAGTAGTTGCCCGGGCAGCCAAGCGCCACTCTATGTCTGAATGCTCATCCACTTCCCGAAGCACAGACACTATCTTGTCGGCCAAAACAGAGTCTGAAACATGCCGTTCCCAGGCTGGCTTCCAAGCTGCTGAAAGCTTTGGGGGTGAAGGCACGACCCGTGCAGTGGGCAGGGTTGCGCAGGCCTTTGCACGTTCAGCCTCGTCGACGCACGATGGGTCAGGCCACGGGAATGGAGCATCGTCAGCCTGAGTGCAATCATGGATATGGGGTTGCTACATGACGTTGTTCCTGTTACCTCCAGGTTACCTCGTTTGCAGCCGAAACACGGAGCGATGACATGTCAGAAGATCCCATAGCTCAAACTCCGGAGGCTCCATAATAACATTGGGTATGTCACTCCGAAACACCCTAAACAACTCCCCAGCTGAGTTTGAGCCAGGCCAGACTTTCACATTGCAGCTGAACACGACAGTTTAAACTTCAGCCTAGTCGGATTTCACAGAACATGTTCTGAAGGCTCGGAAGCGGCTGGCAGATGATGAGCTCCGGGCGCCATCTCCGATCACACGAAAGCATTGCTTCGCCACTGGACCAGGTTCTGGCATGCGGGGCAAGATGTGTTCATATCTCAGGATTTGGTGTTTCTGGGACAGCTCACATGCAAACTTTGAAGCCACTTGTGATCGAAGTCTGTGTTTTCTGCAGAGCACAACTCAGCCGAACGTAGGCGGTCCCTAGGCTTCCGTCAGATCCTGAGTGCCCCAACAGGACCGCATCACTCCCAGGAAAACCAAAAGAACTCTCGGCTGAAGCATCCCAGGGCCGGCACATGTGGGAAGCAAGTCTTTCTTGTAGCTCCCCTACTTGTGTAGCTATGGTTAGAACCAGTCACTATATATAGACATTAAATAGCCTAGAAGCTTACAGCCGTGTGCTCGTAAACCCGCGGCAAGGACCACGGCATCAGCAATCACATCACGAAGCTGTGGAGGCCAAATGCTTATCGCTTCCAGCTTCCCTCCCCATCTGACATGACTTGCGCAGCGGGCCTGCTTATCCTACTTTAAGTTAGATCGACAAACTAGTCACCTGGCCCGGGCAGGAAAGTATTCGTGCGAAGTGCACAACACAACACTTAGCATAGTTGCTGCACATACTATTATGTTCGCAAGTCATGCAAGGCGACCGCAGCGAGCTACTTCTTCGAGGTCTGCTTCGCTTTAGCCTTGGCCTTAGGGGCTTTGGATCTCGGGTTGGGTGCAGTTGCGCCAGGAGCAGGAGCACCAGGGGCATTCTTCCCGAAGAATTTCTTGGCATTCCTGAGTTGAGCGTGAGTATGGGAAGAGAAGCCGAAAACATGAGACAACTGGCCCGACACTCTGATCCGCCGAGGTGCCGCACCTGCAACTCGCAGGCCGTGGCACGGCTGGCCCTGAAGGTGGGAAGGCCAACTGTGTGTTGGAGGATTGAAGGGTTTCGCTGGTAACTCGCTACAGAGGTAAGCTCGCGGCACCATTAATAGCAGATTTCATCTTGCTCTCCAAGTTGGTCCACCAGCTGCGTGCGACAGGTCACATAACATACGATGTAGCTTCAATGTGGGAAATCAAGATATGTTCATCTTCATGTGCTGGCGTGCAGGTTTCATAGCTTGGAGATTCACACCGTATGGGCACAGACAGAGAGGGCGCATCAAACACCCGATTCCCGACAGCCGTATTAAGAAGTTAGCCTGGCCTCGGGTCGTAGCCGTCCACCTCCCCTTTGGATTTCAGCTCGTTCACCTTCTCGTATTCGCTATCCAATTTCTTGATGTGATCTTCGATCTGGCTGATCGACCTGACTAGTCCGTTCATGGTTCATGATAAGTAACTATGACATGATCACAGACTGTCTCCTGGTGTGACTTACTGCATTAAGCCGATCTAAGAAAACCACGCCGTGGCATCCGCACCGTAGTTGCAGCGAAGGTCCTTCAGCAACTGGCGCAGCTTGGTCGTCTTGGCGAGGATGGACTCCAGGAAGCGGTCCGCAGTGGCTTTTTGCTGCCAGGGTAGGAGGGAACATCGGGAAATGCCTAGTACGATTGTGCAAGCAACTCCTCTGTCTGTCTCTCTCTGTCTCTATGTCGGTATTGCGAAGTGCACCTGTCGTGTGGTGCGGTGTGTCTGCGGGTGTTCGTGTGTGAAAGCATGTGTTTTCGTTTTGGTTTTGTTTGGTGTGTGTGTGTGGGTGAGTGAGAGGGAGAGAGAGAGAGAGAGAGAGAGAGAGAGAGAGAGAGAGAGAGAGAGAGAGAGAGAGAGAGAGAGAGAGAGAGAGAGAGAGAGAGAGAGAGAGAGAGAGAGAGAGAGAGAGAGAGAGAGAGAGAGAGAGAGAGAGAGAGAGAGAGAGAGAGAGAGAGAGAGAGAGAGAGAGAGAGAGAGAGAGAGAGAGAGAGAGATGGAAGAGAGAACAGAAGAGAAGGGCAGAGTAGAGTAGAGAAAGAAGAGAGTGAGAGAGAGACAGAGAGGGAGAAAGCGAGAGAACCAGAGATACAGATATGGATGCACATACCCACACACACATACATATACATATATGTACATACATATACATATACATATACATATACATATACATATACATATACATATACATATACATATACATATACATATACATATACATATACACATATACACTACACATATACACATATACACATATACACATATATACATATACATCTACATATACATATACACATTCATCCATACATACATACGTACACAGACACAAAGAGGCCCCCGTGCACATACACCGACACACACACACACACACCACAGACACACACGCACACACACACACACACACACACACTCACACACTCACACACACAGGCAATCAGCCACACAGCCCAACAGTGACACACACACACACACCCCAAACCTATACAAACCCTTAAGCTTCTAGATAAGCCCTTTATAAACCCTATATAGGCCCTTTACCCCTGGATCCCTATAGCATCTGATAACATCCTGAAAATGTCTAAACATCTTGAAGCACTAACCCTCATCTGGACCCGGGCCTCGTGCACAGACGCTTTCCCTGCACTTGCAGGCTGCTGGCGGTCCGGCACTCCGGAGCGAGCCTTGGCCTTGTCCAGCAAGTCGAACTCGTCCTTTTTGAACTCCATGGGTTCTTCTGCCTGTTCAGAAACTTAAGGATGATTTGGGTTTGGTTAGGGCTTTAGCTTGATTGTGCAATTGCAGGGATGGGGCCTTCATCTTCTTGCGCTGGCTCTGCTCTTGCTCGTGAGCATGAACATGCTTCGCAGTTTCTCTGACTGTGACATAGTATTCCTTGACACCATCATAAACATTGCTCCTGCTCAGATGAACAAGACCCGATTCAGTTGAACCCCCGTCCACGAGCTTTGCTAGCTAATGGCTGCATAAGAAGTCCTGACCAGGTCAGGGTTCGCTTCGCAAAGCTTCTTGGCACCGGCGATCCTCTGCCTACGGAACGAGGCAGCGTTGAAGCACCTGTTACATTCATTAGATTAACCCTGAAGTTTCCGAAATAAGCTCCGGGCGGAGACCACTTGAGCTCGGTCTTCATCTCCAGTTCGCTATACCACCCTTCATCGACATGAAGGGTGAACTTCTTGATTTTTTTGATAATAAGCTCGAGCTCCTCGATGAACTTATCCTTGCAGGGTGGGAGGATGAACAAGTCATGCCAGGCGTGTTGTTGAGGGACTGCCATACAGCTATATCAGAGTCACATGCTCCTTGTTGTTGTTGAGATGCAACAGCAACTCGGCCATTTCGTCTTTGGCATTCGTACCGGAATTCCACTTGTCGATCACAAATTGCGGCACATTCAGATCTGTACGTTTGCGCTTCGGCTTGGTCATACGAGCGATTCTCGCTTTGGCCGCTTCCTGAAGCAGCTCCTGCAACAAGCTGTGTGAACTCCACAACAATCGAAAGGGTTGCACCAACGGACTGGGCTGCAGGACAGGCACACGTCTCGTCTTGGCTCGCTTGCGCTTCGATGGTCGTGCGGAAGCAGAAACCTTCTCAGCTGTGTCGGTGTCGTTGGGGTCCGAGGGTGGCTCATGCTCATCGTTGTTGGTCTCCTGCCACAGGAGACCAACAACTGACTTAGATAGGACGAGCATGCTATCACGGCAAGAACAACTATAATGACCTGTTCATCATCTCGCAGATCATGGTTCATCTCGGCCAGCTCTTCTTCCTGGCATGAGACATATCGTAGAGAATGCTGCCTGACTTGGGTAAACTTAAACATTGTGCTAAACACGACAGTGGGACCGTGGCGGGCACAGTCAAAGTCTCCATGGATTGAGCGCCATTACCAGCCTGCGGCACTACATGCGTGTGTCCCTTAACAAAGCATGCACAGGCGGATTCGACGGCCTCGGGCGACGATGATCGAGGAGGCGGGACCGGGCTCTCCGCTGGCTCGGCTGCCACTTCGCTTTCAAGCATCTTAGTGGGAAACAGGATTAGTTGGATCCATCTTCTTGGTTCAGACAATGCATATATCTAGACTGTGCATGGCTGTTGAAGCGAAGTGCTCTGATCTTCTTGAGCAGAGCTTGCTCGTCAGAAAGAAGTTGCTCCTCTTCCGCGTCCCGCATAACCTGCTCATATCCCACTGCCAGGGTCTGGCAGCTCCATGCCTTCGACATACGGATCGACGCGCAGCCTCGCTGGCTGCCTTGCTTCCACTACCGTGGCTTGAGCACACTGGAGTCCTTAAGGAAATGAAGCTGGTAAGTCCATCAGGCAACAGCAGGCTGCCCCGAAGCTTTAGGTCGGCATTTTTGGGGTTTCGCTCGAAAGTGTTCAGGTGACACAATCGGCCAGGCGGTGCCTAATTGAGGCCAAGGTTTCGCAGAAATGCCCGACCAGCCATAAAATTGCGCTTAAGTGCGTCATAACTGGGGTTTATAAAAACCTACTTTTGCCCTACGGGTAATTATGGGTTCCCGACGCTTATTTATGGGTTCCCGACGCTTATTTATGGGTTCTCAAAAAGTGGGTTCTGTATGAAAACCAGGTTCTTGTAATGTGTTTATGGGTTTCCGATGGGTTTTTTATGGGTTCCCGACGGGTAATTATGGGTTTTGGGCTTAAAAACCTACATTCTAACTAGTAAAAAGTTATAATAATTGCTTAAAAGCTATATAAAACCAACTTAGAACCTGCAGCCCTCTATAAAACCTTAACCCACGGTCCCGGGCCCGGGGCCCGGACTATGATCGATTGGTTATGGAGAATTTATAACCCACGGTTTGGTCGGGAGCTTCTGCGTTCCTTCGAAACGACCCTGCCCTAGCTTCAAGACCTCTTTCTGTGTCTAGCAGGGAACAGGGCTTTCCACTCAGGAGGGATCTGTAGATGGGTTCCTCCTCTCATATAATCGTAGGCAGACCTAAGGTCCGCCTGCCGGAAGAGCCGCTGCACATCTGCTGGCGTTTGCGCTGCTTTAAAGGCTTCAAGACCCGATCCACTAGGCATGTCCGGTACTGCGGGGCAACCCATAGCCGACGACCTCAAATCCTCGAAGATGTCTGCCACCGCTTCAGCAAAGGGCGTTGGGTAGATCCTGAGCAGGCACAAATTAACTTAGTAAACAGAATAACACTTTCTAGAAGCCCAAACCAATTAAAGCACTAAACAGGCTGTCTATTGCTACTGACAACCACAAGCACCCCTTGCAAAGCCTTCTACAAAGCCCCAACAAAGCTCAGTTTCCGAATGCCAGGCTACCCGAAAAGCAGGTACTAGACTAAGCTAGTGCATTAATTAGGCACCAAAACCCTACAAAACCCCGACCTTGTAGCCCATGAGCCGTGACGAAGTAGGTAGTTAACCCCGTACAGACCTACCCAACACCTTCCATTGTTATAGCTATAACTTAACACAGGCCTATAGAAACCTTTACAAACCTCGCCCACTTTAATCTTCGATGCTCTTTGGCACAAAGGCAACTAACTTCAGGATTTCGTGCTAGATACCTATGGACATATCATATCTATGAATACTACGTGGGTATGGGATAACACAGTTAAACCAGTCCCGTTACATGCAAAGAATGCTAGCAGTTAAATCCCAGCGTCTCTGTTGACTTCAGTTCCTTTGTGCCTGTAAAGGTAACGGTTCCATCCTGCCGGCGCTTCCTGGTTACAGTGATGGTTCTGCTCGCATACTTTCTTTGTGTCTTCAGTCGGTGGGTTTTCTTGAGAACTCCGAGGTCCAGCCGTCTGATATGGTGTGAGTTGCTGAATGCATACTGCCTCTTCGGACAGGTGCCGCCATACAGACCCATCCACCAGCCGACTCTCGCAACCTGGGCTTCACAGGGTTTCTATAGGGTTTGGGAGTGTATGTATCCTTGTGTGTATGTATGTGTATATGTATGTATGTGTGTGTACATACATATACATACATGCGTATCTACAGATAGGGTTTAGGGGGCCCACATACATATACATATATATATATATATATATATGTGTGTGTATACACACACACACACTATATATACTGATATGCGCACACATATGGTTTGTTCTTTGTTGTAAGGATCGGAGTGAATACTCTGGTTTCGTGTGTATACTATACCAGGGCTTGAGCGGAACCCGGGGCAACGATGGGGTGACCTAGCGATGTGTGTGATTTGGGATAGCAAGGGAATCCATGCATGATGGAGTGCCGGGTCATGTGTTCTAGCAAGACGGCTTCAGAGTCGCCCTGCTCGTTTGTGTTGTGCTGAAAGCACTGCAGGGCTTAAGCTAGCAACTTCACCCAAGGAAGATCACACGCGATTGTGGCGTCGGGCCTCGCCGGCAACCAGGATAGACCGAATAACCTCGCAACCCCGTAGAACTCACCCGAAAAGCTTGGCAACCTCCGAAAACCCAGCCTACGTCCTGTACAAACTGTAACACTAAGATCCGTACGGCCCCCAGACCAGCTTGTCTCACCACCGCCGTCAACACAAATCGGAAAGTAGGATAAAACTCCAGCAGCGATCCTCCAGGCTGCTCGAGTATAAAGCAGCCCCCCAAGGCCACAGCCAGAAGCAGGAGACAGGAGCTCCTGAGGCAGTCAAGTATATTTCTATGAATATATCTAGAGCCCTATCTTGTTTAACCCCACTAGATCGAAATACCTTTTCGAGCCCAAAGCCCGGCCTTTCTAACATCATGTTAGCATCGCGAACTGAAGGTCGGCTTCGATCTCCCCATGGGTCACAAGCACATCGTTTCGATGTTCCCCTGTTGATGCTGGTCCAAGACGAGCATTTGATGCCCAGCCAAATTGCGAAAGCATGGGGTTTGCACTTCAGCAAAGCCACTATAGCTAGCCTTGGTCACAACATCAGGGGAGTAGCCAAAGCCACACAGCAGCTAGCTCAAATTTGATCACCAACATAACGACTTAAACAAGCATGCATGACCGTTGTTGCGTGCAGCTAGGTTTCACAAAGCCAGAAGAGCTGTTGATATCCATAAAATTGGATGACTGAGGACGTTCCGGCGAGGGGGTGTGATAGGTCTTGTCAAAGCAGGCACCCGTGTAACCTTTCAAGCGCACCTTTGAAGTGCACCGAGCTGAGCCAGCATAGAACTCGATCCACTCCAAGGACTGCACATGGGGGTATCATGGGGTTTTATGCAGGGGTACAAACAGCCACTCACAGTTTGGGCCTCTAAATCTAGCTAGCTTATGCATTTATGTTTCCGCGCGCAACAGAACGACGTCTGCATCTGTCCCACCAGCCTCCGAGAGGTCGTAGAGGCCAGTAGTCCAAATCGTCAGCAGCACCAGAGCAACGAAGTCCTAAGACAGACACAGAACTCAGATAGATTTGGAAAGCCCCCGCAACAGTTTTCTTATGCAGAAATTGTGCAAAACTCAGGACATTCCTGCAGCGAGCGGCTTTTGGAGCCCCCAAGGTGAGGAGCTTGTACACCAGTGCATCTACCGGTACCATGTTCGGGCCGGGGACAAACACACCACGACTCTATCTGCTCTCAGGGCTGAGGGCCAGCAGCGTTCAACCAAGGGACACTTGAAGGAATGCGGAAGATTTAGTGCAAGAGCACGCAAATTAAGCAATCAATATGCCAGGTTGACTACATTTCTGGTCTTTCTGGCTGCGCTTGCGGCGGGCATGTGCCTTGAACTTCAGTCGCGGCATGAAGGGACCTGGGCAGGATAGTGGATTGCAGTATATATAAAGGAGCGAGTGCATTCGTCGAATCTAGGGCACAACAGAAGACATGCGTGGCTCTCTGCAGCCCCCACTTTTTTCAGCTTTGGACTCGTAAGCTGGGTGCTGTTTCACTTCGGTAGCTGAGCAAGCCTGCTGTAGGATGTCCCGTCCCCAACATAAGACCTATATAGCGCGGGTATATAACATCCACATTGAAAAGAACCCCGGCGGCTCCTCGATAACATATTGCCTCAGGCCCAGCACACAATTAAGTCTCTACATGATTCTGTTAAGGTCAATTAATGGCTTAGAGGGTTAAGGGTTTATTGTAGGGCATAAGGTAGGTTTAATTCAGGGCTTGTATGGGGTTTATTGGGCATCCTTCTCGCAGCACTTGCTAGCAGCGGGCCACAACACTTCCCCGGTGAGGCCAGCTAGGAGCTTGCTACAATGCCATCAGGGCGAGCGCAGCACTGACATGAAGAATCAGCACTCTAAGTCCCCGTACTGAGCTATGCATCGACAGCTCCAGCAAAATAACTGGCAATCACGAAATGGATTGCTCGCCATCACTCTGATTGGTTTAAGTCATGGCACCGAGTTCCTTTGCCGCCTTGTACCCAGCAGCCTTCAAGGACAACACCTTGGGTGCAATGTCCTCGTGCCTCGGGTCCAAAATGTTCTCCTGCTCGATGAACCAAGCCTGGGCGGAGCAGGTGGGCGAGTCTGTGTTGAGGATAAGATTGCAGGGCGGGATACGACGACACAAAGCTACAACCTCTAAGCTACTAGCTGGCTCTGGCCCTTCCACACAATCCTTTTAGCAACCCCTATATAGCAAACCGACAAGCAAGGCGATGCGAAACGCTTCCACAACCAGCTTTGTTTGCGGCATTTAGTGTATATAAGCGTTACAGACAAGCAGCTAGCAAGTAGCTGCAGGCAATGGCGACCAATTGCGCGGGCTTGTTGTTAGCGAAATGGAAGTGGCCTACATTGCTTTTGCAGTCCGTGCCCTCGTCATCTTGATAGTAGAAAGTCAAAGCGCACTCCCACCGGGACCAATAGATATCCGGGGCCACATAAGTCCACTGGGGCTTCCACTCCTTGACCTGCTTCTTGAGCACCGGAAGCTCGGCTTCGGGATCCTCGAAGTCGTGAACGAACTGAAGGATGTAGTCGTAATCCTCCGGGTCGTGGGGCGTCTCGTCGGCGCTCTTGCGGTTCAGGCGGATGCTGGGTGCCACTCTGGCAGCACGGGCCTTCTTGCCATCGTTGTCTGCTTCCTTGACCTTGTTCTTGGATCCCTTGGGTCGCCCCCCCTTTGACTTGGGCTTCTCGGCGGGCTCCGCCTCATTGTCCTCGTGAGACTTCGAGGACGAAGCCTTCTTCGAACTGGCTTTGCATTTCGGGCTGGCTTTGCATTTCGGGCTGGCTTTGGCCTTCGGTGTCGCCTTGCTTTTCGCTGCGGCTTTGGCTTTCGGCGCGGATTTGCTTTTTGGCTTGGCGGCTTCGGCTTTCGGCGCGGATTTGCTGTTCGGCTTGGCTTTGCTCTTGGATTTCGCCTGCGGCTCTTGCTCCTCTTCCTCGGCTGGCGCGTGCTCCTCAGGTCCTTCCAAGTCCTCAAAAGAAGAGCGCGATCTGCGCATCTTCTTCAGGCGAGCAAGTTTGCTCTTGCTCGACTTGCGCTTGAGCTTCTTCTTGCTGCCCTGGTCATCGGCCGGGTCTGCCTTCTTCCTGCTCTCCTTGATCTTCTTTCTGAGTCCAAGCTGCTCTCGTCTTCCGAAAACCTGTCAAGCACAGATAGAGTGGCATGATGAAATAGCTAATATGGATGAAATATGTATAATGTAAACATATGGCTACATAACGAGAGAGAGAGAGAGAGAGAGAGAGAGAGAGATGTATATCTTCTGGGTGCCAAAAGCTAGAAGCTGAAGATCGCTGACCTGGTAGATTGTATAGGCATGACAGATAAGCTTCGACAACAACCTTGGATTGCTTAAGCAGAACCGCTGGCAGGCCTTCGTGGGAGGCGATGCTTCACCATCTGGAGCAGCTCCATCATCCTGCACAGCATCATCCTCAGCATCATGCATCGGCTCCTCGTGCAACTCTTCTTGAGCAGGTAGTGCCGGGGGTGCAGCACACGGTTTCTCGTCTTGAGCAGGTAGTGCCGGGGGTGCAGCAGACGGTTTCTCGTCTTGAGCATGTAGTGCCGGGGGTGCTTCTGACAACTTCTCTGGCTTCGGTTCGTTGGGATGCTGATAGGCCCAGCGCTTAGTGTCCACGGACGTTGTGCTCGGGAATCTCTGGGGCTTGTTGAACTCTGGGGTCACAGGAGTCTGGGATAGATCTATCCCCATGATGTCAAACTGCTGCGTCTCTGCATTATCCGTCTCATAGCGCCCGATGCTGTTCTTGCAAGGAGGCGTCACCAACGCGGCTGCAGCTGTGGGCTCTGGACGGCCTCTCACTCTCACCGGCTTCACAGTGGCTTGGCTTCTGGGTGGCAAAATGTACAGGATCGAGTACTTGACTTGCTTCAAGGATTGACATGAAACAATTAAAGGCCTGGCGAGGGTTCCTCCGGCTGCAAACTCATGGACGGGTCATACTTCGCTCGCTTCTCACGAATCCTCAGAACAGCCAAGATCTTACTTCGACAGCATTCCAAACACCGCCGTTTCAAGCCGATTCTTTTGTAAACACCATGCATGCATTAAACACACACGAGCTTGAATCATATGTAAGCAAGACACTTTCTCAGCTCATCCTGCAGCATCTTGAGCTGGAGCTTCTTCGAGCTGCCTTGGATAAGCAATTGTGAGATTCGTGGAATCCCGAAACCCATGCATGATGTAATATTTGCAACAGCTGTGTCAAAGCATGCTAAAGCCGATCGAAGGGCCACTCGACTCTGAAGGGATCACAGAAGCAGCGGGTGAGGGTAGCTCAAGCACCGGGGAGGGAGTATTGGGAGCAGCGTTCACACCAATCCCGCAAGAAGTTGGCACGGGGGCTGGAGGTTCCGGAGCACTTGCCACCCGGTGTTCAACAACTGTTGGCCTGGGAGCTTCGGGACCACGAGTTGGCTTTGGCCTGGGAGCTTCGGGACCACGTGTTGATGGAGCTTCGGGACCACGTGTTGATGGAGCTGAGGCAGCTTCGGGACCACGTGTTGGCACAGCTTCGGGAGCACGTGTTGATGGAGCTTCGGGACCACGTGTTGATCGAGCTTCGGGACCATGTGTTGAGGCAGCTTCGGGACCATGTGTTGAGGCAGCTTCGGGACCACGTGTTGAAACTTCGGGATCACGTGTTGTCTCGGGCCTGGGCCTGGGGGCTTCAGAGCGTCTCGATGGCCTGGGAACTATGGGAAAAGGTCGGATTGGGCTTTCGGGAGCTGGCTCGGTGACATGGGCTGCTGGAGGGCGCTCCGACGTTGGCTCGGGTTCGGGAACCGTTGGCCCGGGTACGGGCACGGATGCTGGCGCAGCATCCAACATCAAATCTTCTCCCGGCTCAAAAACTCCAGCCCCAGCTGGCTGACTGTCATCAAGCGCCACCTGCTTCAGAGGAGGGCTGATCGCTTCGCAAAAAAAATTGGCTGAGTATACCTTTTACATGTGCTACGGCTATGTTGAGCCTCCAGTGTTTCATCAGGCGAATGCTGTGGGACGGATTCTGCACGTTCCCGAATCTCTCGCACCAGTTCCTGCAAACACCATGAATTAAGGAGCCGGGGCTTCACTAGACACAAAACAAACACAACAATCAGAACCGCACTTTAAAGGCATCCTCGAGGTCGGGGTTCAAAATCAGGCACATGTCTTGGAAATCCGGTTCCTAAGTTGGCCCAGGATGAAGACTGCATGCTCTGTCTAGATTTTACAAAGCAGCAACCTCGAATTTCGACTGAAGATTATGTAAATTCCCAGGATCCAAAGAAACCAGTTGCTTTTGGGTCTTGCGCTTCACATGGCCCACGAGGTGACGAAGAGCCCATGCCTCGTCGTCGATTTGGCTGTCAGATGGCTCCTTGCTCACAAGTTGATAAACCTGCTGCACCGTTGATCGCAACGGCTCGATGTCCGGGATCTTAAGTTTGCAGAGGGTCATTCTAACCAGCATGGGGGCGAGGAGATCCAAATTCAAGATAGCCAAACGATTGCTTGGATCATAGGTCTGATCTTCGTTCCGAATCACAAGCCGGCCGTCTTCCGAACGCAATCTGTTCCGAATGTTTTCGAAGCCTTCCCACTCATTCGCCAGACCTTCAACCGAAAACCGCTCAGCCATGGCGAGAATCGCACTCTTGCCTGCGAAGCCGATACAGCTAAACAGAAAGATGCATAAATGACATCTATGAAAGCAGCATCCCTTCTCTGTGAGGTGCATCGGGGCCCCGGCATCAGCGACATATCGACGGTGATCAGGGCCGTCACGACAAAAAGAGCCGATGCGCTGCCCGAGCTGGGATCACACTTTCTCTGAAGCCCCTGATGTTCGTCGGAATCCCCTAGATTGCCCTTTATAAACCTCAACATAAATGCAAGAATTCCCGACATTTACCATAAGAACTTAGGTTCTGAAGAAGAACCAGGTTTTACTGAAGAGAACGCGGTTCCCACGCAACTTCCTCTCAAACCCAGGTTGTGCACTAGCGACCTTCTTTTTATTGGGTTCCGGCTGCTGTAGGTAGGGTTTGGGGTTTTAGGGTTTAGGGGTTAGGGTTTAGGGGGCTCAGAGCTTACCTGAACCCCCTAAAAGTAGGTAAAATAATGGCCCAATACCCATAAAAGAACATTATTCGACGTACTTGTGGGGTTTAGGTAGGGCTTGGGGCGCTTAGGGTACACGGTATCCCTAAGCCGACCAAGTCTTGCTTCTTCACGCCATGGAAATCAAAAGCACCCGAAGGCCTTATGTAACAATGCAAAACTGAACCTTGCATGAAGAAACTCCTGCAAATTCCAGTGCGAGTGCTTGAGCGCAAAGATCATATTAAATGTAGTTTGGGTGCGATTTTAGTCGTAATTATTAGGGGCACGGAAGATCGACAGATAGCCAGACAGGTAGATGGACAAATAGACTGATACGCTGGATAGTTGAGAGAGAGAGAGAGATAGAGAGAGAGAGAGAGAGAGGGAGAGAGAGAGAAAAAAAAAACAAAAACAAAGAGCGCTCCAGTACATATAGCCTTCTTCACATAGCTGTCACTCCCGTAAAGAATCTTGCACAACGTTGTGAGGCCTGAAGTTGTAAATCGTAAGCCCAAAGCGTGCCTCACATGGGGGGGCTGTTCGACGTTAGGGACCCTTGGACGACTTGCTCATGAATGTGGACTGCCACTTCCAGCACAAGCGATGTAGACTGTTAGTGCAAGTTTTCGGGCAAAAGCAGACACATTACGTTATGATACTCCCAATTTGGAGTAATGGTCAGAAAATAAGAACGCTGTACTACACCTCAAACTTGCACGTGGACGTGCCACCGTCCCATCCGCACGGACCGCAGCGAAGGCAGTTGTCGTGGATTGGAGCTTCTTTACCTTGCGAAGACAATGATGCATCGAGCCCTAACTCTTAAACTCTAAACCCTTAGTCCCCTACCGAGCTTACACCCGAAACCTGTCTGGGTATGGGAGTGCAGTATCTCCTGCGACCCAAAGTTACATCTGAAGCCTCACACCCTAAACCTTTTTCCCAATCAGACAACTCGGACAACACCTGGAGGGTCCATGTACCCAAAAAATTTTTGAGTACATACTTTGGCCCTAAAGTCGTCCCTATATAGGTACTTGGGGGCCCAAGTATCTACTGTTTGGATGCATGGATCCTGAGGGAGAGACCCCTGGGAGAAAAGCCCTGAGCCTGAGTAATAATTACCGTCTGAGACCTTGATAACATAACATGACACCCGTATAGAAGCCGTATAGAGGGTAAAGGGGACTCGCACCTGGGTCAGTTGGCTCTGCTTCGCGCTGCTGTCCCCACCGGAACCCGTGCTGCCCCAGGTGACCACGGAGCCATCGGGACCTGAGCTGAGAAGCGGGGCGAAGCCTCCTGATTTACGCACAGTAGTTCCTTTTGGGGGTTCATATTTAGAATCCTATAAGGTGATCCCAAAAGGAACTACTATGGACTCTGGGTGGCTCCACTGAACCTTGGGTTATAGGGTTTAAGTTTAGGGTTTTGCAGTTGGGGGTTTGGGGTGTAGGGGTTTAGGGGTTTACAAGGTCGTCGAGGTACGGAGGCAAGCGAAGGCGGCGTAGCTGAATTCGTCGTGCTTCGTCGCGAGCACCACCGCCACAGGATCCGAAGCCTTCTGCGGGAATGTTTGGAAAAGGATGTTCAGTGAATGACACCCTGACCGCAAAACAGCCAAGGCTACCGAGAGCACCTTGTACGATCTCGTGCAGATGGCCTACGTGCGCGGCATTTTGAGCTCACATACCCGGAGGATCCCGGAGGGATCATATTTATTACCATCAACCATATTGCCGTTATCAAATTATGTCCATAAACCGACCATCCTTCTCCTGGCATGATGGCTTTGGGGACCTAATTCCAGAATTGCAGCACATATATGGACCCTCTTGGTAGTGGTACCCTTGCAAAACCCCGTATTAATTTACAGGAACCCTGAGTCCTTAAAGAAGCCCTTAGTACAGGAACCCCAAGTCCTGGTAGACCCCTTCTAGAACCCTTACAGACCTAAACCCTCAGCCCTAGACCCTACACCCTAAACCCTACCTTAACCCTGAAGGACCTACCTTGGGACTTTTGTAAGAAAGTCATAATAAGGAGCCCGAAAAAGGTAGGTTTCTTCAGGGCTAAGGTAAACCCTACACTCGGACTTTTATAAGAAAGTCATAATAAGGAACCCTATAAAAGGTAGGTTATTCAGGGTTAAGTTATTAAGGTAAACCCTACACCCTAAACCCTAAACCCTAGGCCCTAAACCCCTAAACCCTAAACCCTAAAACCTAAACCCTACACTCGGAGATGCTGTTTTTTTCTACTTGGAGCCGAGGCGATCTCGGCAAACCCCGAGGCTCTTCGAGAGACCTTCCAAAATCGCCTCATGGTGGAATAATTAGGGTTTAGGGTTTAGGGTTCAGGGTTTAGGGTTTAGGGTTTGAATATACCTCCAATCAGATTATATAGGGATCCTAGTGTACTTTAAGGAATCTACCTTAAATCAGATTAGGGATCCTAGTATAATGTATAAGGTCTATATTCCTCAAATTAAGGGATTTAAGGAGTTCAGGGGGATTCAGGAGTTTAGGGTTTAGGACTTTGGTTTTTCGGGTTTAGGGGGTTTTAGGATTTACGGGGTTTAGGGTTTAGAGTTTAGGTCCTAGAGGGTTTGGGGATGTTTGGGGTGTACACACACCTACCCACGCAGCTACAGAGCGTCCGGCCAACCTACCTAGTACTGACCTGTCTATCCAAAAAAATAAATAATTATATATATGTATATATACATACATACGCACATTCAAATATACATGTTCGTACATCCACACATCCATCGATGCATACATGTGCACGTGCACATATGTAACCCTCAACGCTGACAACCTGAATACCCGTACAGACAAGTACCATTCGTACGTAGTTCAGGAATGATAATTTCTAGGGTTTGGGCTTTTCTAGCCTTGAGGTTTACGGAACTTCTAGTTTTAGATTTTGTAGAGTTTAGGGTCATTATTCAGTACTCTAGTAAAGATTCTACGGGTCGGCGCAAAGCAAATTGGCAAGAACTATGGAATGCTGGGGGACACGGGCTGAGAGAACGAATCCCCGCCCCCCCCCCCCCCCCCTCACGGAACAACGGAACAGAACACAGACGCCTCCTTGGCTGCGGCAGGGGCAGCCTCCACCTTCTCCGCCCCTCTAGACGACTCAAGCTTCTCCAGCGCGCTGAGCATCCTGAGATAGAAGTTTAGGGTTGAGGTGGAAATAGGGTGTGGGGCTTGAGTTACCTAACCCCCCCAAAAGTAGGCAAAACAAATGGCCCAATACCCATACTTTCGGGGTCCAGCTATAGGATTTTTAGGGTGTAGGGGTCGACATCTTGAGGCTTTGAGGGTTTCATAGCGGGGTCATTTGGGGATACAGCTTAACGTGCTTCTGGCCTTCGCTATCCACTTCGTACTACAACTCGCGACCTTGCTCAGGTGATGATCATATGGGGACCGTAATGGTCAAAGTAGAGTTTTGGCTTGGGGTATATTGTACAATCTATAGTTACTATGACTGTTAATCATAAGTTATAGGGATCCCAAAACTATAAGTTATAACATAGGGATCCCAAAATATTTAGGACTCTGTGTTGCCGTCGTTCCTACTTTTGCCATGATCAGGAATCCATGGGATATTCTTCTAAACAATAAAGGCCAGAACCCTGAAGTACTGAGGTGCCCTAAACCTGGAACTAAAACCCGAAACCTAAAGCCCTCAGCCGTAAAGACACAACAGTGAAGCCCAAACGCCACAACCCTGACGCGCCGAACTCCGAACCTGTAAGGGGTTGTTGAAGGATGATTGTGAGGGGTTTGCAAGTGACTTTTGTGAAAGAGTTCATATCGTTGCGCTCTTCAGGCTCTTCAACGTGTTGAATTAAACTTGTCGAAAGGGTCTTATCAGCCTTAACACTGTAGTATAGGAGTTAACTTGAACTCCCCCAGAGCCCAAATCTGTTCACACCCTCAGAGCCGAAAATCTACTTGAGGGATCAGCCAAGGGTTTCTGTGACACTGATATAGATAGCATAGTTGTGGCCATACGTAATTTTGGCTCCAGCTACATGAACACTTCCATTCCTAGTCCCTGATTCCCCTTAATCCTAAACCCTAAACCCACGAAGATTCTGAGAGAGCCCCCATGAAACACCTACAACTGCAACTATAACTTCACTTATGAAGTCCCCTGACATCTTTCTGCGGCCACGGTCTCCTAGCCCTCTCGGCTGCAGAGAGATGCTTTACGGACTCCTGGTGAGCGAAACTATGAGGCTCTTCTTAGAAGTTTAGAATAGTTATAAGTAGGGCTTATAAGGTTCCTTTAAGGGATCTATAAGGGCTCTATAGGGGTTCTATAAGGGGAGGTTCATGGGTAGTTAGAAATAGGGTTATGAGTCCCCTAGTATGGGTTATAAGTATGTTATCCTACTTAAAACCCTACTTATAACTCCAAGTAGGCTGAATTGGGTGTGCCGGGTTTAGGGTTCAGGGCTTTTGGGGTTCAATGTTTAGGGTTTAGGGGCTTAGGGTTGAGGGCTTAGGGGTTTGAGGTTCAGGGGCTTAGGGTTTAGGAGTTTAGGGCTTTGGGGGGTTCAAGGTTTACTGTAGGTTTAACAGGCTTAAGGGTTGAGGAGGGTTTAGTTTAGGGGGTTAAGGCTTAGGGGCTTAGGAGTTACCTGATACTATAGCTGTTATAGGTATGGTTAATTACAACGAATCTGTAGAAACAATACGGGTAGATATTCGCCTATGTTGCACGCAAACATACACCCTAATACCCTTACTCCTTCCTTTATTGGTCATACGAACCCCAATTCTGTACGGAAGTTTCTAGGATGCCAATGATGAGGGGTTAAACATGCGGGATCAGGCGCGCAAAGCTGAAAACAAGGATCTTAAGATGCATAAGGCCCAGGATCAGTTTGGCCTTGATGTGGTCCCTACACGGGTACTTCCGGGCTCCAGAGTATATGCTATATGAGTACATGGACCGTTAGGGTATAAGACTTGGGGCTTCACATCGCTACATCCTAGAGCATGTAAACATTTTCCGGCAGCCTCTGACGTTGGGGATTCTTGTGATCATTACATGTCGTTTGCAAACTGCTGAGTTGATGATACGCCAACACCTCCAAACCCTAACTCCCTATGCACTAAACTCACTAGTCCCCAAACCCTCCTTTCCAAGCAGAAGAAGACCATGAACCCCCAAACCCCCAACCCTTACAGTAAACCCCATAAAAGTGGAAACCGGATTAAGGCCAAGTAGTGCTGGGATTCCCCATAAATTGCTCTTCAGGATCGAGGCTATTGGGTTTCCAACTTTTAGGCTTTTACTCTAAACCCTAAACCCTCCGAGCCGGTGGCACCTTGAGGTCCTCGGGAGATGCCTCCTGGATGCATTTGTCGATGTTCGCCGAGGCAGCGCTGCCCATGGCGCGGCAAGGGAGGCTTCGGCCCTTCCGAAGGCCGAACCGAAGATGTCAAACAAGGGCGAAAAAGGGCCGACAACAAGGGACCCTGAACCTGAATCTCGACCGATAGTTGCATCCTTAATATACAGACCGTGAGTTCTAGAGGGGACATGACAATACCGGGTTCTTCTTAGGAACGCAATGAAAGCTACAACGACAGAGATGTGGTGGATGATGATCCTCTGCATACTTGCACCATAAATCTCATCTAACTGCGGGGGCAGTATCCAATCCATAAATAATCGTACCTACTCTATAAGCTATTCGGAGCCGTAGGGAGCGGATCCACAGTTTCCGAAGCAACAGTGACGTGGCACAGCGGCTGCTACCGCCGGCAGCAACTGTATCTTGCGGGCATGGTGCTCCAACCCTATGCAGCCTAAAGGCCCACCAAAGCGCTGATATCTTCCCACTTCCTTCTATTTATACATATATATATACACATTCATCTACAAATATGCCAAATACCGGCATATATGCAAAAAGTACATGTATATATGTATGATATATATATATATATATATGTATACATACACTAATGTAGATACATGGACATAAAAAGGCTTGTCACTGCCAACCATCCAAAATTCGCAACTCCAAAACCCGAAGCCCCCTGATCATGCCGTTACCGTCAGTGCCACGGTGTAAGTACATGCTTGCAGGCGCAGGGCAATACATAGATTTCTGATCCCCTAAGCCCCTATAAACCCTGCACACTCCCAAACCCTAAACCCCTAAACCCCTGAAACCCTCAAGCCTGAACCGTAAAACCCTGAAACCCACCCTGAACTCCGAACCCGGAAGTTCGGGACCGGGACACTAGCTCCGCAGCTCGTGTTGGTGGCTCGTTGGCCGGAGCAGGACCATCCTCAGCGCTATCCACAAAATCCCAAGTATGAGTATGGGGTTTAGGGATTTAGGGTTTAGGGTTTAGGGTTCTGCAGCGCTATCCAAAGGGCCCCAAGTATGGGGTTTCAGGGTTTAGGCTTTGGGCAAGGAAGCCCCCCGCTGACCGTCGTAAGGATCCCGCAACTGGCTACTTGCGTATCGAATAGTATTGATGTTACCCTAAGGCTCTAAGGACTCATATATTACGGCTTTTGGGCCCAAAGACCAAACTATATAAGGCTTTTGGCCTATTTTTTGCCTTAGGGTTGCGGTTTACATTTTAGGGTTCAGGATCGCCGTCAAGTAGGTTAGTATTGGTGGTGGTTGTGTTTGATTATTGGGTGCCGGGGCTCTTGAGGAAAAGATCCGGCAGATTCACACGAGATGAGGGCTCTGAGGGTGGGGATGTAAGGTCTCGAACCAAGGCCTTACCTATAGTCTCCATTGTTGTTCCTTTTATTGGTTTTACCAAATATATAGTTAGGATCCTCTAAGGCAACCCCAAAAAGGAACTACAATGGAGACTCCAGGTATAAGCTTGGGGCTTCAGCGCGTCAGGCGTATACGACTTAGATGTTCAGATCTTGGAGCTTAGAGCTCCGTGATGCAGGGTATGTTAGGCTATTTCGGCTCACAGGGGTTCATGTGGGAGTTTCCGAAAATAGGGGACCCTAATATAATACCCTGAATAATTAGTAGGATCCTTATTATAAGGACCCCAAAATAAGGTACCCTAATTTCGGAAACTCCCATATGGCCGAGTGAGACTATGGAAGGGTTGTGAGGCTAGCATTATGTTTGGGTGACTGGGGGCTGTGGGGGGAAAGGCCGTGCAGGAAGACGGTTCAGGCTTCTTGTGGATGCAAAAGAGAGCCTGCGTGATGAGCATGGGTGAAGTTCTGTACCATAGCTCTACACCCTATAAGCCCTACGTCCTAAACTCTGTATGTAGCTTCGGGAACCCAACACAGACCCTATCGGATTAAATATCGCCCTAACCCTACAAACCTACATGGGGGTTTCCGAATATTGGGGCTACCTTATTTTGGGGTCCCTAATAAGGATCCTACTCTTTAGAGTACTATATTAGGGGTCCCCTATTTTCGGAAGCTCCCAAATTCAAAACCCTATATAGATCCCTTTTAGGAACCCTTAAAGGTACCCTTATAGATCCTTTTAAGGGTCCCCTATATTCGGAAACCCCTACACCCCACGCCGTCCCATGTTTGGACCCCAGAACCCGAAGTCCTCGGATGGAAGCCCGACGCCTCGGCCCGACTCCTTGAGCCCTAGTCCCTATAACTCAGGGTTGAAAGGTCTAGGGTTCAGGGTTTAGGGGTTAGGGGGTTTAGGCTTTAGGGGTTTAGGGTTCAGGGTTCAGGGGTTAGGGGGTTTAGGCTTTAGGGCTTTAGGGGTTGAGGGTGTAGGGGTTTTGGGGGGTTTAGGGTGTCGGGGTCTGGGGGGTTTAGGGGTTTAGGGTGTCGGGGTTTGGGGTTCAGGGTTTAGGAGTTAGGGGATTATAGGGTTTAGGGATTTAGATCCTGTAGAGCCTGCAGAGTTGTCCTCCTAAGGGACACAGGCAAGGACCTCTGCCCTCAACGGGAGCCGTCCGAATGCTGCCTTGACCGGTCTGTCTTTTCTTTGCCAAAGGTACATCAACCCTGAGATCCAAAATCAGCAGCCCCCAACCCCTAGAACACCCTTACAGCACCCTGTCAAAACTTATGAGACCCTGATACAGATGTAGACCTCAATAGAGGACAACCGTACTGAAACGATCGAGTGACATGGGAAGTAGGAGCTATAAGCAGGGTAGATTGTAACTGCATACTTAAAACCCTACTTCTTACGGAACCCTGCCGGAAACTAGTATCGTACCTGCAAAAGGAACCCCAGAGGAACGCCTTAGAAGAACTCCCCAAACGAACCCGTATAGTACCCTCCAAAGTAACCCCAAACCCTAAACCCTAAACCCCTAAACCTCTAAACCCCTAAACCCCTAAACCCCTAAACCTCTAAACCCCTAAACCCCTAAACCCTAAACCCTAAACCCCTAAACCCTAAACCCCTAAAACCCCTAAAACCCCTAAACCCTAAACCCCTAAACCCCTAAACCCCTACGGCCACCCAAACGGATATCGAATCGAGGAGCGACGGCCCCACAAAGTACGCCCATCCCGGCACCAAAGGCGGCATAGCCGGCACCCATCGCCTGGCAGAGGTTCAGGGGTGTCAGGTTTGAGGACCTTGGGTCTCAGGGGTTTAGGGTTTGGCGTTTTAGGGTTTAGGGGTATAGGGACTTAGGGTTTAGGGGTTTAGGGATTTAGGGTTTTAAGGTTTAGGGTTCAGCAAGCGGTTGGCTTTTACAGGGCTTAGTAGGGCTTAGGGGATTCGAAGAGCGGATCAGGATGTATCGGGTATGATTTCAGACTTTATAGTCAGCTTACACTGCTTTTTGGGCTTCTCGGACATCGGGAAGTCTGTGCTTATACTGCGACCAAAAACCAAGTATGAGTTGGATTCCCGCTACTAGAAGCTAAAGACTTGGTCCAGTGTTCAGGTTGCGATTGTTTCAGGGCTGCACGGGTTGTGTGTTCATAGGGTTTTTGTGCTGACAGGCTGTCGGGTACAATTGAACATGCAAAAGGTCTAGGGTGATGTTTGATAAGCCCAAAGGGTCCAATGTACTGTTATGGGGGATACTTCCCTGGATCATAATAGTTTGTCCTAGTATAGAAACCCTACATTGTACCATACAGGTACTTCGATTGATGACATAAATCCTGCATGACCTGACGGACCCGAAACTATGGTAATTATGGTATATTCCTTACTATGGGTACTGCAGGATTTATATCATCAACCGTTAGAACCCTCTGGGAAGTAGACTTTTAGGCTTCTAGGATCTATGCATTTCGCTCTCATGCGTTGCATTGGACTGGGGTCCTTGGTATTGAGCACTACAGGCCATACATTCTGATACAAAGCTTAGGAAAGCTCTCGCTGGACCCGACATGGGGGCTTCCAGAATTGGGAACCCCAATATGTAGCATCCGAAATAGTAGGATCCATATTCTAAGAAGCCCCAAGATTAGGTACTCCTAATTTTCGGAAACTCCCACATGAACCCTAAACCCTAACCCGGAGCCAAAAGTCGCTTCATCCAACCCGTCTGAGCATGGAACACCTAAACCGTAAGACCTAGCCGAAACCTCCCAAAACCTCTAAAACAACCCTGAACTGCCTGAGTTTCTGGTGTGGTAAATGCCCAGCCTTGAATTCTACGAGGAGGCGCCGCGCATGTGAGAGGGCAGTCATGTTCGCTCAGTATCTCGGAGATCTCAACCCCATAGAACAGGCCGAGACAAGATCTGAAACTACCCAGAGAGCCCAATATCCCTCAATTAAGGAATATACCTGAAATCATATAGGGCTTCATATTATGATTTAAGCTATATTCCTTAATTGAGGGATATGGGGCTCTCTGGGTACTTGTACAGTGCACTCAACCTCAGCCGTAAACTCTGCTTTAGAGATCTGACGGCGACAACATTTCCCATCCGGCAAACTCTTGGCTGCTTTTCTCTACCAGCAAAGTCGACTGGTACGAATGGGGTAGAGCATGTTGGTGCATATACTCCGGGTCTCATCTTGAAGTACTAGTCCTTCCATGTTGCATGTATCACTGCCAAGCCAGATAAACAAGAGCCGTGTGGAACGCTGTAGATAGCTCGACAATGAAAACGGTCACATGATAAAATCATTTGCACGCACATGCGTGCAAAGCTCAGACACCACTACGATACCGAGCCTCGTCATCCTCAACTGATTCTCATGTTTCTTTGCTCACAATGGCTTCACAATGGACCCCAATGTCAACCCCGCTGTTGCAATGAAGCCCCTATATATATATATAGTTTTGAGAAATCCCAGCCATGAATAGTACGTGCGGCCCCCACGATTAACTTCTCCCGTGAGTCGAAGCGCCTAAGCATCTAGAAAGCTGTATGCCCTACATACATGCTACATACGGCTGATGGACAGAAGTTTTACCAATGGTAATTAGGGAACATAGCATAGCTGCCATAGCTCCTCAAGATAGTGCAGGGATTGTGTCCGTCAGGCACTGGAACTTCCGAATTCCCTTGAGGGGACAGTGTATAGCACATAAGACTCTAGCGTGAACCCGCAGCTTGGGTACTGCCCCACTCTGTAACAGCTAGATAGCTTTATCATATGAACATATCACGTATGTATACATATGTATATATATATATATACATACTACAGAGCCCATAAAATGACCCCTAATATAGACTGTTGCCGGGGTGGGGGCAGTACCCAACCTATAGCATCTTGCTTTGATGACCTGCCAACGCACGGAGCTTGAGATCCTGGCAAGGTTATGGGAAAGCACGGCGCAAGAGCACAAGCAGAGAGCATCCACCTATCCACCTACGGTTTAGAGCTGAGGGGCTCAGGGCCACAGAACACTTAAATTCCATAGGGCTTTGGGTTTCTAGGGGCCAAGGGAAACGCAGAAGTATCCATCTCGTACAGAGGCTTCTGAAGCAGTGCTGCAGGATCCGCGGTCTCAGACGATGTAGAAAGTCTCGGCGACGTAGACCAAGATGAAGCGCATTATCTGATAACCTTCCGAGACATAGCGTGGGAACTTCCGCAAACACACCATATTCAGTCATATTCAACAAAGGCCCGGCAGAGTTGGCCCCTCACGATTAAGGACCCATACACAACACATAGACACATAGACCAAAACAAATGGCCTCTCATTTTGCAGACCCCTGCACATTATAGCCGTAGCCTATTTAGGGACCGGACAGGGATACACAAATACAAATTACCGTAGTTAGTCATATGTTTGAAGTGAGCTTGTTCAGGCACATAACTTCTCCATGTCTAGTGCTGCTGGAAACACATCAGATCAGCATCCTGTTTGTTAAAGGGTCTGTTTACACATGTATACATTTACATGTCACTGTGCATTAAACACAAGCCATAAAACAGTAACACTAATGCTACCTCAACGTATGGGTTCAAACCTGTGCGAATGCATGAGTACTGGGACCTCCTAGACCCTACAGGGGTTCAGGAGTTCGAGGCTCAGAATGCGTAGGCTTCCGTATGTTTCGGGATGGAGTCACACAGAGACTGCCGATTCCAATATAAAAATATTGTCTAGATAGTGCAGTATAGTATAGTAGACTCTTGAACATTCATGAAAATGTAATGTATCATGGCAAAGATTCGTAACTTACAATTACTATAATAGTACTTTGCCTCGACTTTCAAGCCTTGAGCAGTTTAAGTTCTCTCGGACTTGGGAACACTGGCTGCGGCATCCCATCTCGATCCACTGCAACCTACCTACCGAGTCACGTTGATACTACAAGTCAGGATGACTGGGTGAAGGCCAGGGGAGCTTGAAATCGAGACTGCTGCAACAAGCCCTCCATGCTAAACCGCACATCAGACTGTTCTATTTGATTAGACTCCAACACTGAGGTAGAGGAGGTCACTCCTCATGCTTATCAAAAAAACTCTGGACCGTGGGGTGAACGTTCATGTTTATGTACCGTACGCCCCTAGACCGTCAAAACTAGGCTCCGGACGTGTCGTGCTCCCGACTTTTCCCGGGAGTCGAATGTCTGCTTCGAGGCCCAATTGTTTGAGTCCGCATCCACGACTTGCCTTGGCTTGTTAGGCGTAGGGCAGGATTTACAGGTTTATGGGAGTTCGTACCCGCGACTTGCCTTGGCACTGCACGTAAGGGCTGTGCTCATATTAGTTGGTTTAGCACAATATTTGGTAACCTCCTCGTTGTTGATACAGTCAAACTGCTGTAGTATTACGCAACTTCAGATACAGCGAGGGGGCGGAAGTGGAACAACAAGCAAGTTGAGGGAAAGCTACAGGTACCCCTATTTTCGGAAACTCTAAACCCTAAACCCTTTATAGAACCCTTATAGGAACCCTTAAAGGATCCCTTTAAAGGACTCTGTGATGCAGCGGTTCGGATCGAGGGTTGAAAGGGGGGTCGATTTTGGGTTGTATAAGTACCATGTAAAATCAGCAACACCCCTAAACCCCTAAACCCTAAACCCCAAGTTTAAGGATTCAGGGTTTGAGAACTAGATAAGACGGTACTGTAGGAACCTGATTAAGAAACATTGGTGATGTATTTGGGTTTCTTGTATGACCGGTTCTGGGCCCAGGGTTTCTTAATCAGGTTCCTACCTTAACCTACCAAACCCTACTTTGTTGTAGCTTCTTCTTTATGAACCCTGATATGGAGTTTATAGGGACCCTACAAAAAGTAGGGTTTGGTAGGTTGAGGTACATTACTTACAGTACCCTTATTATAGATCCCTTATAGAAGCCCTTATAGACCCCTTTCAAGGAACCTTAAAACAAGGGCATTCTTTATAGACGCTCGAAGAAGATGGTCCAGTCATGGGAGTCAGAGGAGCTTCCGCTGCGGCATCGAGGATGGGCCACGTGCGACATGTAATGTAGGGGCCTTGATAATCCCGAAGGCTCCATGTACCTTTATAGTAGATACTTAAGCCTTCAAGGGGTCCTTATATAGGTACTTTAAAACCTAACTATATACTATGTGGGTACATGGGGCCTTGATAATTAGAATAGGGTTCCTTTAAAGGGTCTATCAGGGTTACTATAGGGGATCTATACGGGTACTGTGGTGTAGGGGCCTTCATAAGTAGAATAGGGTTTTGGGATAAGGTTTTGGGGCACATTGTACTATAACTACAATGAGGAAACCCCAAAATAGTATAGGTAGTTATTAAGGCCCCCATAGTAGGCTTCTTACTTGGAGGGACTCAGTAAGTAGTTAGTTTAGGTACCCTTGAAAGGGACCTTAATTGGGCTTATGGTACTTATAACTCTATAAAGCAACTACTTACTGAGACCCTCCAAGTAATGGGCCCTTACAGGTGCCCCTGAATTGAAGGGACCATACTGCGTTATAGTGACTTGCTAGACAGGTACTTCCAATTGGAATTGATTTTACTCCCGTTGCGGGGTGGGCAAGCTCGTGAAGCCACTGACATCCACCGACAACCCTCAGCACTCATGCAAACCGGAGCAAACGTTATGGAGACTATACTTGGAGTAAGCTAGGCTAGAGGAAGCCCGGCTGGTTGGTGGCATTCTAGGCTCTTATGCTTGTAGCTGCTTTACAAAACGTAGCGTTTTCAATTTCCCGCGAATACAGAATGGGATCCCTAATATCATTTAAGGCATGTTCATTGAATAAGGTATTTTGGAAGGTCTGGGAAAGTCTCCCTCGCTTCGAATCAGAGCAAAGTGACCGCATCTCGCGGCTGTCCACCACCGGCCTGCTATCGCTGAATTATGTTCAGCTTTACCCTATGCCTCCAGGGACCTCATTATGGGTTCCTTAAGGGGTCTAGGGCCCTAACTATGAGGTCCTTGGGTGGATAGGGTTAGGGTTTAGGGTTTAGAGCTAGTGTTTAGGGCTTAGAGTTTACGGAAGGTTTAGGGTTATTGAATATTGCTACATGGGTTCTCATGGAGCTTCATACAGAGACCTCAAGACTTTCTTGTCCAGGCAGCCGCAAGACATGGTATGATTGCCAAAGCAGCCACAAACCGTTTACACCAATAGCTCCGCCGTAGATTAGCCGTCGAGATGGCACCACCAGAAGAATGAGCTGAATATAGGCACCTTGATATTGGACTAGAGTTTGTGATCGATTATAGTGCCACCAAAAAGAGGACGCCTAGACACAAGTCAGTCTTCAGGCTTCCAAATTATGCCATGCTCATGGAATTAAAACGATGCTTTGGTGAAGTATTGTTCAGCCTAGCTGCATACCCTACAATAATCAAAGGTTGCACACACCCCAACTCGAAACCCAAAACAAACTCGCTCACCGAAAACACCCAAGGCCTTAAACCTTGCACCCCAACTCCTATATCAACCCTGAACCTTAACCTCCAATCCGTGACAGACCTTGTGCGCACACCGTACCCTAGACCCTAAGCCTAAGCTAAAAGGTCCTTGGTAACGATGGAGCCTCCAGTTACTTATAGGAAAAGTTACCGGGACATGTACATGTATATTAGATCGTCAGTATTTGGAGTCTCATGGGTAGCTATAGGTAAGGTTTAATTTATAAGTAGGATAACTATGGTTATAGTCTATACTCGGGTACTTTTCACTCCGCTTGTAAACCTCCAAGTATTCTAAATAAAACCCACCAGGCCCTCAACCCCAATACCCCAACAAGCCTAAAGCCCTAAACCTAAACCCCTGTACTAAACCCTAAACCCTGAATCCTAAACCCTTAATACCCTAAAAACCCCTAAAACCCTGAAAAAAGCTCTTGGCTACTGGAGCCCCAGGGAAGCTTCCCAGAGAGCCCAATACCGCCAAATTAAGGAATACGGCTTAAATTATGAAGGGCCTCCTATTATGGTTTAAGTTATATTCCTTAATTAAGGGGTATTGGGCTCATTTACTGTTATCGTTCTCTACAAAATAGTAGGGCAAAACTAAAAAAGAACCCAACCCTAAACCCTAAACCCTAAAAAGGACAACCCAGCAGAGAAGCTGCGGGCCTCCCGGACTCGAGGATGTTGTTGGCTTCGCCAATTTTGTGCTCGCCTGGGCACTTGGAGGATCATGGGACTTAGTAAGTAGGGTTATAATTAGGGTAGCTATACTTATAATTACTTATAACCCCAACTGAGGTACTTATAACTCTACTTACTAAGTCCCATGATCCTTTAAGCACGTGGGGCCACCGCTGTGTGCCGTTGAGGGGCTTGGAGTTCGGGTTCAGGGGTTATCATAAGGACCCTTAGGGGTGCAGGGGACGGTGGGGGGGGGGGGGTGACTTTAGACTTATAGGGTCTAAGGTAACGATGTTCGCGGCATGTCTGATGTCACAGCCAACGATCGTCGCATGTTTTGTGCCTGCTGCCGACATGCTCTCCGAAAAGCGGAGGCCGGAGGGGCGGCTTTTCAAAAGCTCGCCACTTCCATGCTGGGAAGCCTGCACAGAAGATCGCGGCCTAGGGCCCGACCGAAGAATCCGCAGGAACATGACCGAGACCCAAGAGTAGCCTAGGAATAAAAAGGGTGCCCTTTTTAGTTTAAAGGGGCTTATAAGGGAACCTGAACCCCCAAAAAGGGAATAAGGGCCTACTCTAGGTCCTAGTGACTGCAAGTTGTCTGAAAACCGGCCGAACAGTCAATGTAACCTCGAACGAGCTGCTCACAGCTGTAGTAATACTATTCCTGAGGAATACATCCCCGCTTGGCCAAAACGACAACGAGACAACTAATTGATTCTAATTGGCACGTAACTCAATCTTTTTAACCGATCGGGACGGTCCTGCAGCTACTTGGTCGGGCCCAGCAAAGCTCACACGACATTAGTGAAAACGCAACCACCTCCAGACTCCCGATTTCCGCGTTCCGGGTTTAGGGCCTAAGATTCCTCGCTGAGGAAGCCTGGTCCACCGGTGCTAGTATGTCTGTTTGGAGCAGTCACTAGGTTAGTGGGGAAAAGTGCTCAGCCGCACAAGTGCTTACTTACGACTGCCGTCATTCAGACCCTCGGGACGACGATGATGGCAGCTATTGGTAGTGGCGGCTGCTGCTGCTGCTGCTGCTGCTGCTTGTATGAATACTTGTTGCTACTCCGGGCAGTGTGGTTCTCCCTGGTGATGTTAGTAGTAGGATGATCGGTCTTGTTTTCGCGACAAACCGTGGGTACAAACTGTTGCAACTGGCTTTGTCCGCGAAGGATGTCCCTAACTCAGCCTAGACCCAAAACCCCTAGCCGCAAATCCAAAGCCCTAACGAGGATTCCTCGTATAGTCCATGGGCCTGCCACTTCAGACAAAGCACCTAACCCATTGAAGCCTAAAGCCCGAAACCCTGAATTTTCGAACCGTGTTCTATACTGCACACATCACTCTAAACCCTAGCCCCTAAACCCCGGGGTCTGAAGTAGCTCTCTCTGGTCCGACTTTATCGGTCCGCCTCGCTCATCAGATGCCCCTTGAGGATGCGAACTCAGAAACGTTGGGGTTTAAGGCTTCGGGCTCTGGGACTCAGCCTCTCGGCTTGGGGTTTGTACTTAGGGATTAGAGGTTTTAGGTTTAGGTTAGGGTTCAAGGATTCGGGTTTAGGGACTAGGGGTTTACGGTTTAGGGTTTATCTTGTGAGCAGGCTTCTGAGGCAGCTCATTCTTCGATGTCAGGGAAATCCTTCGCCACCGCCTCCAAGCTCAAACATCTGAGACATTCTCATGCCTATATATTCTCATGCCATATAAATATATATATATATATATATATATATGGATCCAAGGTGTCCGCGTGTGCCCTCCCTGGCGAAGGCAAATCACGTGAGCGCATGTACATGCATGCATGTATACGCACACGTGCGATTCGCGCACCCCACTCATGCACGCGCACACACACACACACACCCACACCCACACCCACACCCACACCCACACGCGCACGCGGCACGCGGCACGCGGCACGCGCACCCGCACCCGCACCCGCACCCGCACCCGCACCCGCACCCGCACCCGCACCCGCACCCGCACCCGCACACGCACACGCACACGCACACGCACACGCACACGCACACACACAAAGACCCATGTACCCACGCAGAAGCACAAAGATGCACGCGGGGGCGTTCAAGCTGTTTTCATTTAGGACTGAATAAATCCAGATACAGCACATTGAGACCACAACGAACATGGCCTTTGCACGAGATCTCACACATTAATTAACCACTTTCCAAACAAACCTTCATCGCAGGAGCACCCATCATCTCGCCCATCTACGCAATAGACAGACCACCGAATCCGCAATGAAGAACGGAACCTTCCAAACTCTCTTAAAACCCAGACAAAGCCCGTAAACCCCTAGACCCCTCTCAACACCAAATGCTGCGGCCTTCATGAACTTCGACGCCTCGTCCATAATCATCTTCTGGACCTGCCAGGCTTGAGGAATATGTGCGATAAGCCAGGCTTTAGGAACATGCCAGGACCCTCCTTGTACCCTCAAATAGGGGTATATATGGTCCCCAATATTCGGTACTTAGGTCTAGTGGAGGGTAGATGGAGGGTCTAGGTGTACGATAACTCTACCACATGACAGAGGGATCTCAATTATTGGAATAGAGCGTTGGGGCATGTCACAGTATAACAGTAAATAAGGAACTCTGAGGAATATTATCATGGGTAATCATTCTGTCACCTATATTACATGACCTGAAGCCCGAAACCATACCTAAACGCTTTAGAAGGACCACGCAGTTCAGCTGTGAATCCTTCGGCATCTTGGGCAATGTTAGCCGATCATTTGCACTCAAGCTGTCGGCTCTGGCTTAAGTTGCAAGGATGTTTCCTTTGTTCTATGAGCTCCTTTTCTCACTGCTTTTTTTAGAGAAGTCTAGGGTGCAGGGCTTACGGAAGTTGAAGAGAGACATGGCATGCAAGTTACAGCCTGGAGATTAGGATCCAGAGTTCTAGGCTCCTGAGTAGCACCTTTAAAATACGGGTACCCTTTTTCCTACTGTTCGGCTTTCATAAGGGGCCCCTAAAACAAAAAAGCAGCACAGGGGTACCACTTTGGAACCTAGAATTCAACCCTGAACCCCAAACCGTGCGTACAAGTAACTGTGTCAGGACCTGGATAGGACCTAAACCCAGGCTCCCAAGCTTCGGATTGGGGTTCAGGGTTTAGGGTTTAGGGTTTAGGGTTTAGGGTTTAGAGTTTAGGGTTTAGGGTTTAGGGTTTAGGTTTTAGGGTTTAGGGTTTAGGGGAGGTACCTTCTGGAACAGTTAATAAGGGTGCCAAGATTCAGGGTTCTGTATTGAGGCACAACTCTATATCTCGAATAAGGGAAGCCTCATACCGTAACCCTAGCTAAGCCATAAATCCCAATCTCCGGAACCCTGAACCACAGGGCCCACGAATATTTGCCTCAAGCGTTGCGGGGCTTCGGGGATGAAACCACAAGCCTGAGGGTTTGAGGTTTGGGGTGTAGGGTTTACTAAACCCTAAACCCTAGACCCTAAAACCAATAGATGTTAGAGGAGTCGAGACATGGAGTGCTTGCAGTCAAGAACTTCCACTGAGGCCCTAAGGGTCCATGTACCCAAATCGGGTTCCTGGTTAAGGGGGTGCCTTAAAGGGTTCTCTAAGGGTGCCATAAGGGTTTAGGGTTTAGGGAGTAAGTGTCCATATACCCAAATGGTATAGACTTTGGCGTAGAAGTAGTCCCCAAAAAGTACTTTGGTGCCAAAGCATATCCCAGACCTTAGGGTTCATTCTTGTCCGTCCAGACAATATATATATATATATATATATATATATACAGACAATATATATATATATATATTATTTATATATTCATATATGTATATACATACATATATATATATATATATATATATATGCATGTTGGATACTGCCCCCGCTCTGTCAGTAGCAGTTGCACAATAGAGATATGTAAGGCCCTTCGTAGTACCCTTATTACAGACTGTTCCCGCATGAGGGCAGTACCCAAGATGTATGTAAGCATACCACACGTGGACGCACATACAACACAAACTATGACGTAGGAGCCTTAAAAACAAGACTGTGGTTTTGGCGCCCATTATACTAGAGTTATAATAAGGACCGCCCCCCCCCCCCCCCTCAAAAAAAAAAACATGGTATAGGTAAGTATTTAGGTCCCCCTAAGTAAGGAAGGAGGCTGGAAAGCCGACTCGACGGGGTGCCTTCTCCCCGTTCTCTCCGAACTCTTTCTCCCAGGACTCATTGGACAAGGTGGTCTGAGTTGTGGGAGAGCTGAAATGCACATGACATGTGGACTTTCGACCCCGCGTGCTCGGAAAAAAATACCACAAGGTAAGCACCGCACGCAGTTCTTGATCAGATCCTTGCCGCTCCTGAGAGGGGTCGGCTCGAAAAGATGGTTAGAACCTACTGGATCGGTTCCTGGCAAGCCCCTTTATGATAAGTACCCCCTTTTTCCTACTATTCGATCTTTTTATCAAGGGTCAAAGTAAAAGGCCGGAAGGGTGCTACTCAGGAACCTGGGGGTTGCTGGGCTACTTAACGATGGTCTTTGCAGGGCGCCCACTGGCACTCCAGACCTCTTATGGGGCTCGGGTTCCTTTGTTCGGATTGGTTGACTGCTCCCTGAACCTACCAACTTGTTTGTAGGGTCTCTATGAATCCCACATTAGGGTTTCTAATAAGACCCTACAAAAAGGTAGGGTTTAGTAGGTCTGGATCTATGGCTTATTCTGACGCATCGACTTAGACATGCTGCAGCAAGAAGTACGATCATCTTTCTTGTGTGGCAGCTGCACGGGCCCCCCCGGGGAAACATCTTGGGAATGCTCATTGCCCCTAAATCTCCGAATGACACATTCTGGAGCCGAATAATGTAGGGGCCCAAATAATTACCAATACCATTTAATCTAGTTATAGTATAATGGGCCCCAAAACCCTATTCTAATTATTAAGGCCCCTATAGTATCTACAAATAGTACTAATTTGCAGCAATAGGGTGCTGTAACATGGCAAGGCGCCAACAAACTTTCACGAACAACTGTTTGATCTGTGTCTGTGTTTCAACAAACGACGCCTCCGATGACATCTGAAGAGGTCACACGAAACTTGGAGGCCTTGTAAACTCTGAACCCTTTCCCTAAACCACAAACCCTTAAACCCTAAAGCCCTGAACCTTTTGAAGTCGGGGCCGCATGTCTTGGGAGGCTGGAGAGGAACCCAAGGAGGCGTAATCTTCCACACACAGACACACAGTTCAAGGGGAAGCCTTTGGAGAGCGGTTTTTTTAAAGCGTAGGTTTTAGGGATTAGGGTTTACAAGGATTGTGGTTTAGGGATTAAGGACTTTTGGGGATCATTAGAGCTTAGGGGCTGTAGAGCAGAAAGTGCCTGCAGAGAGAAGCCAAAAGAACTTGCATGTGCAAGACGGACAAAACCCAGGCAGCTACTTCCGAACGTCTCGGTCTCGGTCATGGATGCTTGTCCACGAACAGTCTGCAGAGTTCTGGTTCTCCCTGCTATGTTTTAGCCTGTGGGTTTAGAGATTGAATCAGGATCTCTGCATGAATAGTTACTAGCAAACAGAAACAGCTTCCCATAGCTCTAGCAGCTAGCATGGAATCCTATACTCTCATCGTGCTTCCACGGCCAGCAGCTTGCAACCTGCCATCACAAACTCCTTTCCTTCTTCCTTCCTTCCGTCGAGTTAAACTATATATATATATATATACATATACATACAGAAATACCCACCCATCTCCTTGTTGTGTTTTTTTTCTCTCTCTCTGTCTCTCTGTCTACCTGTCTTTCCCCTCTCTTTCCCATTCTGGTTTCCCCTTGCCAGAATGCACGTCCAAGTGTCTTTCCCTTTGGAGCGATGCCATTCGCTTCGAGGAACTTGTCCAACTGCTCGGCGCTCCACAGGTACACGGCATGCTCCTGCCGACCAGACCGAACATCACCCCGAGGCTTTACATGTGACGGCTACCAAACCAGTAAACACTAGTGGAAACCCTAAACGACTAAACTCTAGTTAGAAACAGTAAACCTGAACTCTAAGCCCCAAAACCCTTAAACCCGGATCAGCTCCAATCGGAACGACTACTCTGTAGATCCTAGAAGCCGGGCTTTGAGCTCGGATTTCGATCCCTGCACATTCGCCAGCAACTCTCGAGGGCCAATCTAGGAAAAGACTGCTGAAGAGGCCGCGAGGCCCTTGTCCATCCCTACACGCTGAACCGATAGCCCTACAAAACCCTTACTGCACCGAGACTTATCCCCAAAGCCTATTTCATCCAAATCTCTTCATCCTATACCTTGAACACTCCAAGCCCCAAGCGTGAAACCCTTTTCTCGGAAAACCCTGAATTCTTAAACCCTAAGCCGCAAGCTCTTGATCCTGACTTCCTATTCTTGGGCGGGAGGCCTTAGCCGCTGCCGGGGGATCGTACGGCACGTCAGCGTCGAGCTGAAGAAGCAGATATGTTTGTGGTTGAGGGTTTGGGGCTAATAAGATCGATTGCTGAGTAGCTGTGTAATTCATAAACCTTGGCTTGAAGCCCTCTCCCTCTCGCATATATGTGTGTATATGTATATGTGTATATCGCTCACACACTCGGTTTACATATTTATGTAGACTTGTGCATGTTGTAAGTATGTGTGTGTATATATATAAATACATACACACATGCACGTATAGGTATCGTGTATCCACATACATACCTACCTACCTGCCTACGTGCAGACATACAGACATACGTATGTACATACATAACTACACATATTTACACCATTTACATATGTGCATGTGTATACATATGTATATACACAGTTACATGTGCTAGTCTGTATATATATATATATATATGCACAGCACAGAACTAGGATAGAGATGCAAGTATGCGTATAAGGTCTGCAGTATGCTTATGGCACATATAAGCAGCAAGATGCAAAGACACAGCTTGCGATTGTACTTTGGGCCGAGCCCTTGCCTGACTACTTATTACCCTAAGCGCTAAACCCCTGAACTCTATATGTAAACCTAAAGCCTTAAACCCTGCATTGTGTCTGGTAACGGCTTTGCGTTCAGGTTTCAGAGGGAGTCGCTCGGAGTTTGGGTGGACAAATGTCAAGCCGTATTCCGGAACCCTCACTCTGGGAGCACCGAAAAGAGGACCAAATAACATACCAAAACCATGCATACTCAAGCCTGGAAAACATCAAAGGCCTGAGCCCGAAGCCCTGAGCCCCAAACCCAAACACTGAAGCGTAAGCACTAAGCCCCAACCCTCAAACCAGTGAAACTCTGAGCCCCTTGAGGGTCACCTGCCAAGAACTTAAACCCCAAAAAGTTAGGGTTCACCTGCCCAGCCCCTAAGAACCACTGATCCGCTACCTGGTCGTCGAAGAACAAGCATGCGCACTTCGCGATCATCCTTGGGGTTAGGGTAGGGTTTAGGGTTTTGGCTAGAGGTTGAAGGTTTAAGTTTCAGGGTTTAGCTTGGGTTTATGGTTCAAGGCTCAGTTGCATGGCTATTTGCCATGAGCTTGTTTACGGTTATGGCTCAGGGTATCGGGTTCGCACATTCTGCAGATTGCTGTGCCAAGAGGCTCCGCGCAGACTGCCACTAGGAAGTGGGTGTTGTGGTGAAATCAGGGGCATTGCTGCAGGTATTGAAAGTCGTATTTCTGTCATAAATACGATGTGACTCAGCGTTGCGTGACCTCCACAGTGATTCATAAGCTTGCATGCCGGGCCGACAGAAACCTGTTGGACCTTGTGTATGTGCCATAAACTGGCAACGAATGCAGACCAGTTAAAACCAAAACCGCATGCGAGGGTTGGGTAGCTGCCTGGTCCGTGTGAACCGAGTTGCTTATCATCAGGATTTCTTCCCGCCGACAAGTACAGGGAGGTCTGCAAGTGCTGAGGGTTGAGAGTTTACGGGTTTGGGGTTAGGGCTTAGGGGTTTAGGGGCGTAGGGTATAGGTGTTATCACAAAGCCCGCGGATTCAACCGCTACAGTTTTCAAGGCTTAGGATTGAAATTGTCTTGCATGGAGGCTTGCGATTCAACATCTCAGCTGTGCTCCGCAAATATGCTATTTGCGAAGAGTGCTCAGCAGATCAAACCATCAGGTCAGAATCAGCATCCTCTGTTTCGAGCTAAGACTTTCGAGCAGATTGCTAGGCAGCACCATCTGTGCAGTTGAGAAAATGAATTCAGAGCGAGCGTCATTTTCCACTTCTCCGCATCCTCTCCTCGCACGCAAGCGGCAAAAAATATCACTCACCACCAGGATGCATGAACCTTTCTATACTCTGAACATCGGGATGTCGCTTGAAAGGAACCCGGAAGATGGGATGGGATGGTACCTGGTCTGGGATCGCACGGCATGCTATGGTATGGGATGGTGCATGTGATGGCATGGCACGGAACGGCACGGAATGTTGCGGTATGGTATGGCATGGTATGGTACGGTATATCGGCTGTATGTGTGAATATGTGTTTATATATATATATATATGTATATATATATATATAAGTATATGTATGTATGTATGTATGTACACACACAAACACACATTTCATCATAAGTAAGTACATATATCTAAATACATATGTTTATGCGTGAATATATATATATATATATACATATATATATGTATAAATAAATATATATATATATATATATATATATATATGTATATATATATATATGTATATATATATATAAATATTTGGTACCCCCCCCCCCATTGACCTACCCTTTTTGGTCTTTTTGAAAGGCAAGGGTGGGTCGGGGCGGGGTGTACCCGAATGGAACGGCGTTCCCAAAGACCTAGTTTCTTAAAAGACTCAATCTTTCGGAGGTCGAGGGAGACTGTATCCAAAACCAAAAAAATTCAGGCCTCGCAGCACCTTGGAACTCTGGGCGCTGCAAAACACTGAGAGGCCTCAATCTTTTGGAATCCCGAACCTCAGAAAAATTGAGGCCTCTCAGTGTTTTGCAGCTTCCAGATTCCAAAACATTGAGAGGCCTCAATCTTTTCTTGATTTTGAAGCCAAAACGCTGGGAGGCACCAAAAGACTCAAAAGACTCAATCTTTTGGAGGTCTTGGGAAACTATAACCAAAATCAGAAAAATTGAGGCCTCTCAGTGTTTTGCAGCTTCCAGATTCCAAAACACTGAGAGGCCTCAATCTTTTGGAATCCCGAACCTCAGAAAAATTGAGGCCTCTCAGTGTTTTGCAGCTTCCAGATTCCAAAACATTGAGAGGCCTCAATCTTTTGGAATCCCGAACCTCAGAAAAATTGAGGCCTCTCAGTGTTTTGCAGCTTCCAGATTCCAAAACACTGAGAGGCCTCAATCTTTTTATGATTTTGAAGCCAAAACGCTGGGAGGCCCCAAAAGACTCAAAAGACTCAATCTTTTGGAGGTCTTGGGAAACTATAACCAAAATCAGAAAAATTGAGGCCTCTCAGTGTTTTGCAGCTTCCAGATTCCAAAACACTGAGAGGCCTCAATCTTTTGGAATCCCGAACCTCAGAAAAATTGAGGCCTCTCAGTGTTTTGCAGCTTCCAGATTCCAAAACACTGAGAGGCCTCAATCTTTTGGAATCCCGAACCTCAGAAAAATTGAGGCCTCTCAGTGTTTTGCAGCTTCCAGATTCCAAAACATTGAGAGGCCTCAATCTTTTGGAATCCCGAACCTCAGAAAAATTGAGGCCTCTCAATGTTTTGCAGCTTCCAGATTCCAAAACACTGAGAGGCCTCAATCTTATTGATTTTAAGGCTAGTTTCCTAAGACCTCCAAAAGATTGAGTCTTTTGAATCTTTTGGGGCCTCCCAGCGTTTTGGCTTCAAAATCATAAAAAGATTGAGGCCTCTCAGTGTTTTGGAGCTCCCACAGTCCCAAAGTGCTGAGAGGCCTCAATCTTTTTGAGTCTTGAATCTCAAAAAGATTGGGGCCGCTCCAGGTTTTGCAGCTCTCACAGTTCCAAAGTGCTGAGAGGCCTCAATCTTTTGGAGTCTTGAACTTGGGGCCGAGAATATCTGGCCACATTAGTTTTCTGTTTCTGCTGCCATTTTTTTTTGTTTGTTTGGGGCCCTGGGCCCTGTTACTCTGTTACTCTCATACTCTTATACTCTATGACTCTATTACTCTATTACCCTATGACTCTATTACTCTCTTACTCCAAAAGCTCTATTACTCTATTACTCTAATACTCTATTACTCTACTACTCCACTAACTCTATGTATTACTCTATTACTCTATCTACTTTATTTCCTCTATGACTCTATGACTCTATTACTCTGCTACTACCCCTACTCCTACTCCTACTACTACTACTACTACTACTACTACTACTGCTACTACTACTACTACTACTACTACTACTACTCGTACTACTAATACTGCTATTGCTACTGTTACTGGTACTGCTTTACTATTACTATGCAGCACTATTACTATTACCATTACTATTACTATTACCAATACCAATGCATAAAGTCATGGAGCAAAGCCTGCGGGTCACGCGCTTCGCGCGCACTGTTTCTTGTACTATTACTCTTTCTTTATTACTCTATTGCTATTGCTCTATTGCTCTATTGCTTTATTGCTTTGTTACTCTATTAGTCTTTTCGTCTTTTAGTCTGTTTAGTTTGTTTAGTCTATTAGTCTATTAGTCTATTAATCTATTAGTCTACTAGTCTATTCGTCTATTCGTCTATTAGTCTATTAGTCTATTAGTCTACTAGTTTATTCTGTCTATTAGTCTATTCGTCTATTAGTCTATTAGTCTATGATTGTATTACTCTATTACTCTTTACTATTACCAGTACTAGTACTATCTATAACAAACACACGAAAAAAGCCACAGGTGCAAAAAAAATAATGGCGACAAAAATAGGCCCTCCCTTGTCCATGCATCATTGCCACTCATTGCTCCTGAGACCCCCAACAAAGGTGGGTCAATGGGGGGGGGGGGTAGCAAATATTTATATATATATGATACCCCCCGACGTAGCTACCGATTTGGTGTGTTTGTCCTAGCAGTGCACAACATAATTTCGAAGAGGCAACCAACGCTGAACGCGGCCAAGACACCTTAGATGCAGAGCTCATGGTTCAATACATGGTGCTGTTTCTAACTTCTGCGTAGCTGTTCTCTGAACTCGTTGAACATTAGTACGTACTCCAGCGATGTGAGAGAGCGTTCACCGTCGTTGTCGTCGAAGGCGTCGCAATTGCATTTGGTTCTCCACGCAACTGTTCCTGCATTGCTCAAGTCTTTCACAAAAGGAATTATGGACTGAAAGGTAATCGCAATACATTATAAATTGAAACATTAGCTTTTAGACACCCGTGGTCCGGAAGGAAATCTTGCAAAAACATGCGGGAGGCTTCTGATGGGTGTGGCGCTCTAGGCACCGCGCCCAGGATTTCTGGCACATGTCCCAAAACCAGCTTAAGGATGGAATGCGCCACGTCGCACGGCAAGCTCTTCCATCTTGCGACCTCCAAGGAAAACATGGCAATCAGGATATGGATGACTAACTCTATAAAAGCTTGAGCTTCGAATCTCACAACTAGACACCGTATGTAGAAATATATTGATGCTACGAGTGTTTCCAACTCAAGTATGTGCATGATGCGCATATTACCTCGAAAGCCGTCATCAACTGAAGGCACCACTGTATTGCAAATACAATGATTCGGATTCCGCGCATGTCTGTATTGGGTTTCCATGGTTTTGGACTCCTTGTGTGTAATTTTCGCTGCTTTTCCAATGCTTTGGGCTCCTTGTGCAACCCCTTTATTGGTTTTTTTCCAATATTTTGTGGGCTACTTGTGTGTTACCTTCATTGGGTTCTCCAATGTTTTAAGCTCCATGTGCCAGTTTTATTGGTTGTTCCAATGCTTTAAGCTCATTGTCGGCCACCTTTAGTGTTTCTTTCGAATGTTTCGGACTCCTTGTGTCCAATTTTATTGTTTTCCAATATTTCCGAATTTCAGAAGCCAAAAAAATTGAGAGAAACAAAAAAACAAAAACAATGAAATAACAACAAGGATGTTGAAATTATGTCTAGGCGCGACACCACCCCCGGGTGATAGTTTGACAATCATGCTATCTGTGGTCTGTATTCGTTTTTCCTACGTTCTGGACTCCCTGTATACCACTTTTATTGGTTTTCCAATATTTAAACTCCTTGTGACTCCTTGTGCGTTACTTTTTTTGTTTTTTCTAACGTTTTTGGCTCCATTTATGACGCCTTTGTTGGTATTTTCAATCGCGACCGCGCGGTTTTTGGACTGTGTACAGGAGCACGGCTGGGACTGTGTATGGGAACACCCCAGACCTTCCAAAATCCCTTAATTAAGGAATATACCTTAAATTATAGTAGAGTCCCTAAAATGATTTAAGGTATATTCCTTAATTAAGGGATTTTGGAAGGTCTGGGACTATCTTATCCTAACGCAGCCCGTGGCCCCTGGATGACATAAACCTGCATCGGCTTGCTGAGCTCCGCACCTGAACAGGAAAGCAGAAAAGGGTAGGCACATGGGCGGGTACCATGTATATATATATATATATACATACATACATATTTGTGTGTGTTTATGTAAATATAAATATGCACGCATAATCACGCATACATCTTTATGCACACCCTGACAGCAATACTCGCACCCCCTTGGCAAACCCCTCCAAGCACGGTTTTGTCCACCGTGCTCGCTCCTTTGAAGACTTCATCGAGCAGAAGGTACCTGCATCTTTTAGGGCTTTGGACCAGGGTTTAGGGTTCAGAGCTTACATAGGGTTTAGGGATTCGGGTTCCAGCTGCTTGCAGCATCAAGGCGCAGACGCGGCAAGCTGCAGGTCACGTGCCCGATCCCTCCACCTCCCCCTCCCTCGCCCTCCGCACCCTCCCTCTCCCTCCCTCCCGTTTTGCCTCCCTCCCTGTGCATGCATGGGTAGAGGGAGTGGATGGAGAACTGGAAGTTGGTGTGGGGCTGAAAAATTGGGATGGTGGGATTCGGTGGGATGAACCCGGAGTGGAGCGGTTGAGCGAGGGGTGTTCCAGACCCAACCGTGCTGAACAACGCTACTACAAGAACATAATGAACCGGAAAACCTAAACCGAACTGCAATAGCGATGGTAATGGCAAGCCGCTTTCCCGTGATGCCCATGGGCATCTTGCCACCAAGGTCGATCTCCTGCACACTCCATTCAAGGTTTACTTGGAGGCTCATGGGTAGCCATGCGTAGGTCACAAGTCCCCTAATATGGGCTAGAGTCATAGATATTAATATCCTGCTTGAAACCCTACATATAACTACTCATGAACCTCCAAGTAGGGTCAGTTGAGGATTTGGAGTTTCGAGTTCAGGCTTTGCCAAAAAAAGTCCGGCCACAGAACAACGTAATGGGACCCTGACAATAGAATCCTATACGGTCATACACCCTAAGTTGAAAACCTTTCGGCGAAATGCCACATTGTCGGATATATGAAGCTTCACAGCAAAGGATTTGAGAGGTCGGCATGTACGCATCTGCAAAAGTTTGACTGAATGCGCAACCCTCAAAAAACCAAGAACCTAAGTTAAGCAAACCCGAAATCCACGCACCGAAACCCTTCCGCCCGAAAACTCCCAAGAAAGCACCAAAACCTGAAACTCAGCAAACATAAAAGCAACCTGCAATAGGGATCAGAGCTGAGGAACAGACGAAGTTCACTTCATCTCCCTACTGCAAACAGGGAAAAAGGGCTCCCTGAGACCTAGGAAGAGTCATCGTAATCGTAAAGACCGTGCTAATAACTACCTATCAGTGTCCAGCGTCATCTTTGATTTGGGAAGGCAAACATATCCACGAAAGCCTAAGCCCTGACTAACTTTTAGGGGAATTGCAGGTTAACCTTCGGGCTTATAAAGGGGTTATAGTAACCACTGAAACAAGGTTAAAGGTTACCTACTACGAATCTTGCATACATGTAGAGGTTCACGGATCAAAAACTCAGGGGATCATTCTGGTGCATAAGGAGCCCCCCCCCCCATAATGCTAGGCTCTGTTCTCGGCTGATGAATTACAAATGCATCCCAATGAACCGCGAAAGCGTCAGTGAGGTTTACAAAGTTGTGCGTTGATTTAATTGCGTGTGCTGAACAGTCCTTATACATAAATCTAAAAGAAGTCTATAAGTACGATTCAACACGCATAGATTTCGAAAGTATATGAGTGCAAGTACATATAAGGTTTAAGGATAAGGGTGTTGATTCAGGCGCTGGCGCGGATGCCTGCAAAGCCTCATACGCAACATCGAAGTTCCAGGCGAAGATGCCCCGTTTCATGTCGGAGGCCTTTTGCCATTTCAGAAGCTGAGGGTACTTACCCAAAGGGTCCAAAGTACCTATAAGGGTTTCGACATTCGGGTTCCTTTAAGGGTTTCTGTAAGGGTACTACAAGGGTTAAGAGTTAAGGGTCCAAAATACCTTTATAGTAGAATGTTAAGGTTTCTATAGTAGGAAGTATTATCATGATTTGGGGAAGTACCCCGTATCCCCCATAACAGTACCTGGGACCTTTTGGGTTAGGGTTTACGAGGGGGACTAGGGGTTTAGGGTTCAGGGCTTACGACTTGGAGTTTTTTCGAGCGGGGTGGGTCATTTTCCCTAATGGTCCATGTACCCAACTAGTATATACCCTGGCACCAAAATACCTATATAGAGACTCCTGTAATTAAGGCCAAAGGATATGCTGTTTGGGTACATGGGCCTTTAGAGTTTGGCTTCTTGATTGCTTAATGAATGACATTTCCTCATCGTTTTTGAAGCATCATCGGGATTTTAGGGGTTTAGGGGTCGAAATTTCAGGAACATTAGGGCCGTTTGGCCGAGCCTGCGCCCCGACCGCCAACCCTGAACGCATCAAATCTTCAAAAGCACACCGCGATATACTACACTTATAATAAAGACCCCCCCAAAAATAGTAATAGGTAATATTAAGGCCCCTTTAGTACCCTCTAAAAAAAACGAAACACCCTCAAAACGCAAAGCCTGCCGGGAAAGCCAAAGGGCTTCTAGACAGAAAGTTGAAAACGCGTCTAAGGGGTGCTATAATACTACAAGCGTTCTGTATTATAGGGGCCTTAATTATCCCCATAGTTTACGGTCCTTAAGGTATTGCACGATTCATATCATCAACCGTATCAGTGGCCAGATTCCTGATGTAGGGGCCTTGACAAATAGGAGGAGTCTTCCGTCATTATTAAATTAATTAGTCATGGGTTGTATGGGAATCGCCAGAAACTCTCTTTTTATCCTTAGAAACTCTCTAAGAAAGTTTGTAAGACAAAGAGAACTTTATGCTATCCGTATTCCGACCCCTTGTTCTTAGGGTCTGAATACCCTTGCCCAAAAAAGTTAACCTTTTCAACTGTGGTAGGGTTATATGAACCCCAAAGGTTAAAGGTTATCTACACAGCTAGAAAGTGTCTATGAGTCCGGTAGGTCCACCCTAAACCCCTAAACCCTAAACCACGAAACCCCAAATCCTAAACCCAATACCCTGAACCACTAAACCCTAAACCCCTAAGCCCTGTCCATTATAGAAGGCCTTATTTATAGCAACCCTACAGAACCCTTAAAGGAACCCTTTAGTACCCTACACCCCAACAAGGTTACTTAGTCCCCGGTGGTGGCCTGCTTGAAGTTACCTCCAGGCCCCGCCCCTGCGTCCTCCAAAGGCCGGTTCTTGGGGAAAACTGCGCTTTGGTGCTGCTTAGGGTTTAGGGGTTTGGGGATTAGGGATTAGGGCTTAGGATTTGCGGTTTTGGGGTTTATAGGGGTTTAGGGCTTAGGATTTACAGCTTAGGATTTGGGGCTTCAGGGGTTTAGGGTTTACGGGTTTAAGGGTTTAGAGTTTTAGGGTTTCGTTCTGTTTTCTTGGTGAAGCTTCAAGGTGTACGGTTTTCCGCAAAGCCTGACATCTAAGCCCCTACACGGTGTACCCCGACTGGCCCCACCTAGAGCAACCAATCAATCCAAGCCCCAGACCTCAGACTATATCTTACTTCAAGAGGGAGGGCCTTAAACCCCAAGCCTTCATGTTAGAATCCATTACACGATAGTCAGAATGAGGAACTCCCAAAACAGTATTGGTAAGTATTTAGGACCTTATGACCCTAGGGATCTAAGACGCATATATGTGTATGTATATATATATATATACATATTAAGGTTTTTGGGCCCAAAGACCGTACTACGGTTCATGATATAAAACCTGCATTACCTTAAGGACCCTAAACTATTGGCATTATGGCATGCAGGATTTATATCATCAACAGTATATAAGGCTTCTGGGCTATTTTGGTCCCTAGGGTGATGCGCTTGATGATATAAATCCTGCGTTACCTTAATGGCCCCAAACTATGGGAATTATTGTATATTCCCTATTGTGGGTCATGCAGGATATATGTATATATATATATATATATATATGTATCATCAACCGTAGTACGTGGCTCATGTAGGTACCTTGGGAACTCTGCCGACAGTTCCGGCCCTGTGGCTCGGAAAGCTGTTCGGAGGCTGAAGTGTTGTGACTTCAGGGAGACCGAAGCACTTAAGATCATAGGGACCCTTGGGGGGGTAGGGGGGGTAGGGGGGAGGGGGGCAGGGGACTATCTTTCCTTAAATAGGCCGTTAAGGCCCCCCTACCCCCCTCCCCCTACCCCCCTAAGGGTCCCTATGATAAGCCAGAGGCCCTAAGTAACCAGCATCGGGTGTTGGGGTATACTCCAGGAAACGTATACTATTCTGAACTGTTCAGTGCTCGACAATGAAACGAACTTAAGCACACGCAACATAGCTCCGAATCAGTTTCGAACACGGTGCACAATATACAAATATTAATAACATGTGTGTGTATATATATATATGTATACATGGACAAACTATTGACAGCCAAGCATTTCTGAGCCGTCGATGTGAAGAGACGGCCAATGCTGAGCCGTTCCACTACCCACAACCCGAAAGCCGCACAAAACAGCTGGTTCAATTTCCACAAAATGTCTCAATATCATTAGCTGGCATTGCGGTGGCAAGAAGATATATCTGAAACAGTTGTATCATGAAAGTTGCCAGTGCTGTTACCAGTTAGCCGCCGAAAGAGCGATAAGATACATATACATACATATTTGCACAAGTATAGGCATCACACTCGCACTGGGCAACCGTTAACCACCTGCACTGGGCAATCACAAAGCACAGGAGGAACCATTCTGATATTGACGGTGGCAAAATGCAAAACCTTAAAACAAAAAACAAACCCTACAGCAAACATTACAGCCAGACTGTGGATGCCGATCCGAAAGAAACATGTGGCCTTCTACTCAACAGCAGAAACGAGAGTATCACTTCGAATGACCAGCACTGCAATCAAATACAGCAACTGGCGGAAACTTGCGTCTTCTACCACGGCTGGTGCATGAGCTTAGTTGCTCAGGCTTGGAAAGCGTCAACATACGCTACGTACATACATAAGTGCAGACATAGTAGTACACTTGTACATATTCCCTAAAGCCTAAACCCCTAAACCCCAAACCCCTAAACCCAATACTAAGCAACTGCGAAAGATCGGTCCTTCGGTCCGGCAACCTCAGTGACGACCGTGTGCAGCTTCTGAAGCGTGTCAGCATCCAGGGCCGAGACCTGCAGAGCTTCAGCACTTCAGGGCCTGGGGATGTGTGTGTGTGTGTGTGTCTGTGCTTGCATATCTAAATGTATGTGTCTATACGTATGTATATATATATATATACCAATTAGTTAATGTGTAGAGATGTGTGTGTATACATATATATATATATATAGATATATACACAGTTATATATTTATATAGATGCATTCTCGCATACATGCATGTCGAAATACGAACAAACATCAATGCTTCGTATATACATTTGTATACATACATATATATATATATATATAAATCTGCATGTGTATGTATGTCTAAATGCATATGTACATATATATATATATATATATACATATATATACATATATATATATATATACACACAGAAACACACATATTATGTATGTGTGCAGGTATGTATGCACGTAAGCAACGTATGACAAGTAGGACAACTTCAAGGCTCGTACTGTAAGGTTTAGGGTGTACTTTGGCATACAGATATTGCTTTACTCAGCCGAGTGCCACATTCTACATGTAGCGTTTAGCAGAGCATTAAACGGCTCATGGAATAAAAGTCCTCAATGGAGTTTCGACTAGACCAACAATAAAACATAATTCCAATGGGAACATCCAGGGTTTGCTCTTCAGGCGTCGGCTCGGGCAGTGAGGCGAGCTAATTACTGGAAGAACTCTCGTTAGTTTAAGGAGTTGGATAATTAGTGCGGGAAAGTGCATGCATGCCATATTCCTTATGGTCCATGTATGTTTGGACTATAGCCTAGCCTGAAGACCCTGTTGCAATTTATATTGCCCGTAACTTAAAGGACCCGAACAAGCCTTACTTAAGATTCTGGGCAAAGGTTGTCAGAATACGACACCCTTTGTAGTTTCAGGCTTCTTCCTAGATCAAGCTCGAGTTCATCCTCGATCGGACGTTTGGTTCAGCTTGTGCCGTCGAGGGGTTGGAGATGATTCTCAGACTTCGGGCTTTAGGTGCAGGGTCTAGAGCTTAGGAGCCTGCGGGCTCCGGGCCTAGGGTCATGCCTTGATGGGCATAGTGAGGCTTAAGGATCCGTGGGCCCCTGGTGGATGGAAAGTCGTGCAGGGAGCTTTCCACACTCCTACAGGCCAGCACATCTAATATGGGGGCCTTAGAAATGGGTATGCTGTTTTAAGGGCTCCTCATAACAGTTCTTTGCATAATGGGCCCAAAGCCCTATCCCCTAACTCTAGTACCCTTATAAGTCCCCAAAAGTAACCCTGAAAGGACCCCTTTAAAGGAACCCCACTCCAATTACTGGAAGCCTCGACGCGGTAACCAGCCTTAAGATCCCATATGATACGGTTGATGATATAAATCCTGCACTACCCTAAGGACCCTAGACTATGGGAATTATGGTATACTCCTGATTATGGGTTTTGCAGGATTTATGTCACCAGCCGTATTACGGCAAAAGATACCGCATGTCTAATCATTAATGCCCCTATAATGCAGAGCGCTGGTCGTATTGTAGCACCCTTTAGCGATCCCATTTAAAGGAACCTTCAAGGGAACCCCGTTCTATTTTTTAAGGCCCCCTGTTTGCACGGGCTTCTCTGAGATTCGGCCGCGAGGCAATCTGCTTCAACTCCGCCTCATCCATCTTGCTGGCGGCTGCGCCGAACCTCTACTTGAGGCACTATGCAGGGCCCTACAGATCCTTTAAGGGTTCGTGTAAGGGCTCAGAATTGTTACTGAAGTACACGCATACCATAAAGGTATCACATGGCTTAAGGATTTGAGGGTTCAAGGGGGTTTAAGGGTCCTAGTTTTATTTATACTTTGGCTTTAGCATAGTCCCTATGTGGTACGGTTTAAAATGTACAAGAATCCCGTATATATATATATATATATATATACAAGCTTCCCCCAATGAGGGAAGAGATTTGTAGGAGCCTAGAAAGTTCCCAATCTTATTCCTTAGGTTTCCTTAATGTAATTTGATCTTGAGGAGCCCACGACCCTCTTCTGAATATGAAAGCCCCTATACTAACCCCCCCCATAATCCCTTACAACAGCCCTTATAAACTCATAGGGCCCTTTTAAGGTACCCAATTCTATCATTCAAGTCCCCTAAAGTCATAGGGACCCTTAGGGAGGTGGGGAGGGGGGGGGGGGGGGGTAGGGGGACCCTAGTGCCTTAGTAAGGACCTAATAAGGGGTATTCGAGGAAGTACCCCCCTCCCACTTACCCCCCTCTAAGGGTCCCTATGCTAAACCCTGATCCCGCAGTTAATATCCGAGCCCTCAAAACTAAGAATCTTTGTACGATGTTGAGCGTTGGCTTTGGATCTCTGGCTCAGGTAGCCTACTTGGAGGTTCATGGGTGGGTATAAGTAGGGTTATAAGTAGGCTGACTATACTTATAACCCATATCAGGGGACTTATAACCCTACTTATAACTATCATAACTACCCATGAGCCTCCCCTTATACAACCTTTATGGAGCCCTTACAGATCCCTTAAAGGAGCCTTATAACTATTGTAACTACCCATGAACCTCCAAGTATTCCGATGCATGCAACCTGAACTAACCCCATAATTCCTTCTAGTAACCCTTGCAGAACCGTTTTTTAAATGGCTCAGGGCAGCTTCTTATGGGTTTTACGACCTGGGGTTGAGGGCGGTTTAGGGGCTAGGACTTCGGGTTTAGGTTGGATCTCTGAGATGGGCGGACGTTGGAAGGAAGGCTGCGTGATGCAAGCATGTCCTACACGGCTGTACAGGTTGGTGTGGCCCCTCGGTCTTGTTTTGAGGGCGGGGTTTTAGTAAACCGCCCAGAGTCGAGGAGCCCCACTCTAGAACAAACCCTGGCCCTAAACCCTAAACCTGCCTAAAACCTATAAGCTCTAGACCCTCTTCAAACCCTGGCCCTGGCCCTAACCTCAGAGCATCGCATACTTACAAGGGCTCACCCAGAGCCTCCAAAACCCCTTAATTGAGGAAAATACCTTAAATCATAATAGGAACCCTAATATGATTTAAGGTATATTCCTTAATTAAGGGGTTTTGGAGGCTCTGGGCTCAAGCCGCCGACAGAGCAGGCTGAGCCAAGCCCTAGGGATCTAAGGACTCATAAATTAAGGCTGTTGGGCCCAAAGACCATACTCTATAAGGCTTTTGGGCTATTTTGATCCCTAGGGAAGTAAGAACTTCCACAAAGTTGGAATATGGTTTCATGGTAGGATACCCTATATAATTTACCATAGAGGGGTTAGGATAATCATATTCCAACTTTCTGGCTTTTACCTTAAGAGTCTACTTGGAGGTTCTTGGGTAGCTATAGGCGGCATTTTAAGTCCTCTAATATGGGTTATAACTATAGTTGTCCTACTTATAACCCTACTTATAGCTACCCATGAACCTCCAAGTACGCTTCTTATCTGCATCCGCGAATGACAGGGGACCCCTAAAGACGGGAAGTTCTTTAAGGTTCAGTCTTCGATTCTACATCCTCTTGTCGCACCCGCCGGAGGAAGATCCGTGATTTCAAGTTGGTGAACATGGCTAACCCTAAGGGTCCATGTACCCAAAAAGAGATACATTCGCCCCAAAGTACCCAAATAGGGACTACATTAAGGCCAATGTATATACTATATGAGTACATGGACCCTTGGGGTAATGTAAACCCATGACTAATCAAGCCCCTGTGAAGTGTAAGGCCCAGAACTTCTTTTGGAAATAGCCATTAATCATAATCCTTGGTAAGTCGAAAACAATTTAAATGTCTGGTCCTGCGGCTACGGACAATGCCGAGGCACCCAGCTGCAGAGGATGCACCGCCACCCATGGCTTCCAATACGGGAGAGGTCAAAGGGAGGCCGTTGGCGAATGGCTGCTGCGCTGTTTCGAGCCGTCAACAGCAAAGCCCCGTGAGTGGTTGGGGTAAGGTGTTGGGGTGTGAGCCGCGTGGGGTTTTAGGGCTCTATAAGCAACTACAAAGGCGGAATTGACGGCCTTAAGGCAGCTACAATGAAGTTCTTCATCCTTGTCAGCTTCATGTTTACACGAAGGTTTGGAGTTACATTGTTCTATATATTTGACTGGTTATAAGGGAATACAGTAGTGCTCGCAATTATTACAACCCCTGTCTCTGCACGCGAGTTCTTGCCGTATCTTTCAGGTTAATGAGTTTCAGTGAGGCAGTCGGAGTTTTCCTAGTAGAAAATTCTAGACCTTTCATCCCGAGTCCCAGGTCCGTGAACCCAAGCACAAACACAAGTGAGTTACTCGCATGCCCACATACGTGCGTACGTACGTACATATCAATATATGAACCGTATATGTGTGTGTGTACGTCTATGTGTAAGTATACGTACGAGTATAGACACACACACACACATAATGCGTGTTGCTTCGTATGTGCTTGTACATATGTATATATAAGCATACATTCATTCTGTTGTTCTTCTTTGCTTGTTCATGAGTAGAAACACAAACACCGTATCTGAGCATATCTGTGCATGCGTGTGTGAGTGTGTCGTGTGTCTGACGTGTTTGCTTGTAGAAGTTTCCCCTGATGCCATGTCCATCCATGTCCCATGTGTCCAGGAGCCAGAGCCTTACAACCCTAGAAACAAAGAGCACAACTTAAATCACACAGGCATTAAACCTGTGACTTTCGGTCGAGTCCTTGATTGGGAATACTAAGACTAGTCTAATATTAATACTACTAGTTACAAGTATACAAAGTATAAGCGTAGTAGCAATATTGGTAGTATTACCCTAAGGCTTAAAGTAGCCCAAAAGCCTTACATAGAATGGTCTTTGGGCCCAAGAGCCTTAAGATACGGGTGGTTGTCAAAATTATGGTCCCTTTTTGGGGTCCCTAATATCATACAGCGGGCCTGTAAGGTAATGACAAAGGGACCCTAATTTTGGCAACTACCCATATGAATCCTTAGAGCCTGACGGCTAACCCGTCGGCAGACCTGCTGAGGCCAGGGCTTTCCTTTTGGAGCACTTTGATCCGGCACCTAATATTTAGGGTCTTTAGGGTACCCAAGAAGGGACCCTAATTTTGGCAACTGCTGAGGCCAGGGCTCTCCTTTTGGAGCACTTTGATCCGTGACTGCCAGGCTTCAACCTGCTTAAAGGGAACTCCAGAAAGGGTTTAGGGTTTAGGCTGATTAATGGTAGGATCCCCTATAATTTACCTTAAAGGGGATACGATAATGATATTCCAACTTTCTGGCTTCGACCTGCTTATGGCGTTCGGCTCGAGGGTTCAAGGGGGTTCGATAAGGGTGCTTCTTAGGGCAGTTTAGGGTCCTAGAAGGGTAGGGGGCTCTGTGGCAGTTTATAGGGTTTAGGGCTGTAGAGTTCGGAAAATGAGGTTTAGATTAAAAGGTTGCGGCGTTAAACTACTCTGCAAAAAAGGGCCCCTGAACCGTAAAGCCTATCTCTGAAACATTACATCCTCCCCCACTTAAGCCCGGAAGGCCCACCCTACTCGGAGGTTCAAAGGTAATTACAAGTAGGGATATAGGTAAGATCGATAAACCTTATAACCTGAATAAGGGGACTTCTCACTCCTCTTATAACTACCCCAGGAACCTCTAAGTAAGCCCTACTTGTCGGGTATCATGGGGAACTACAGGTGAACCTTTTTGGTTATATAAGGATTATATAGGGACTATACTACCCATAAAAAGTTAAAGCGCGACGTGGGTTACCTTCTCTATACTACTAGGCCACTAAGGCCCCTACATTAGAATCCTTATAATAGCCCTTCTAGTAGCCTTCTAGACCCCTTTAAAAGGAACCCTTATAATAGCCCTTCTAGTAGCCTTCTAGACCCCTTTAACAGGAACCCTTATGATGGCCCTTATAGGAGCCCTTCTAGACCCCTTTAAAAGGAATCCTTATAATACTTATAATGGCCCTTATAGGAGCCCTTCTAGACCCCTTTAAAAGGAATCCTTATAATACTTATAATGGCCCTTATAGGAGCCCTTCTAGACCCCTTTAAAAGGAATCCTTATAATACTTATAATGGCCCTTATAGGAGCCCTTCTAGACCCCTTTAAAAGGAATCCTTATAATACTTATAATGGCCCTTATAGGAGCCCTTCTAGACCCCTTTAAAAGGAATCCTTATAATGCTTATAATGGCCCTTATAGGAGCCCTTCTAGACCCCTCTAAAAGGAATCCTTAAAAGTCCCCTACCTCTACTACTGGGCTTCGGGCCTGGGTCTGCTGCTCCTTGTCCAGACAGGCCCGACCTGGGGGTTTCCGAAAATTAGAGGTACCTTATTTTGGGGTCCATATAATAAGGATCCTACTATTTAGGGTACTATATTAGGGTCCCCTATTTTCGGAAACTCCCACCTGGTGGTTCGCCAGCGAGTTCAAAGGTTCTGAGTGTGAGGCTTTAGGGGTTTAGGGTCTGAGGACTCATCTATTAAGGTTTTTCTGGCCCAAAGATCATACAATATAAGGCTTTTGCGCCATTTTGAGCATTAGGGTTAGGGTTTAGGGTCTGAGGTCGTCGAAACATTGGCTTGTATGAATTGGCTTGCTCTTATAGGGTTTGCTTCGGATTCGAGGATTCAGGGTTCGACAGGGTTTCGAATCTTTAACAGGGCTCCTCTACAAAAAGGTACTTTACGAACAGTCAACGCGTACACTAACCAGCTGCACGGACCCTTATTGTTTGGGCAGACTTGACAAACTTCATTGGCGGTTCTACGACATGTTAAGACTCTTAAATAACTAGGCTCGTCAACTTTGAATGGCCTGGAGAGAACTGTGGTGGACCAAGACATCACAACCCGAAGAGACCCGTAACCAGGAAACTATTGATCCACAGTGCTGACTGCACCGTTAGCATCTCATAAACCCTAAGTAATTCAAGAGATTCGATCCCACAACAAACCCAACACTTACGACGCGACTGGCAACAAGGTGCCGAACACACCAGAGAAAACACGTGTGATACTGTGGCAGATCCCAACCACAATGCGCAAGTGCAAACAGTTCCATGACCTCATCTAAGTGCCGAGCGGTAAAAGATCTCCTGTGCTTCAACCGAGCTGTATGCTGACGTTGGAGCTGATCATGATAGTTCAGGCCAAAGCCGTGTCTTGATGACCGCAGAGGATTCTGTGCACTTCCGGCTGCACGAAATACGGTTGTTGTTACATATGTGTGTTACTGCATGTCTGCAGCAGTGCATTCTCTGGCTTACATACCACTATTCGATGCATACATCCTGCAAACCTGCCCAAGTGTAGAATATAATGACGGTATCTCTATGCATATATATATATATATATATATATATACATATATATATATATGTATACATATATATATATATGTATGCATGCATGCTTGCTTGCATGCATGCATGAGCTCAATAATGTAAGTTTGCTATGTATGTATGTATGTATGTATGTATGCATGTGTGTATGTGTGTATGTGTGTATGCATGTATGTATGTATGTATGTGTATACATATATATATATGTATATCTGTATATCTGTATGTATATATGAAAATAATCAAATATATATACATATATATATATATATATATATATAGATGTGCATATATATATATGTACATATTTATGTGACTTAAGCCAGACGAGAACGTTGGCATCCTTAGACTCAATTAGAGCCTGCATCACCAAAGCCCCTGCTTCGGAAGATGAACTGCGAGGAACTTGCAAACGGTGGTGGTTTAGGGTTTAGGGTTTAGGGTTGTTTAGGGTTTAGGGTTAAGAAGTTTAGGATCACCGCCTCCCTCATCTCAAAAAGCACTGATATTCGTAATATTGTGTAGGAAGGTCCCCAACGACATGCCAGCGTGATGAGGCAGTGAGTCAGAGCAAGTTGAACGCATGGAGCCGTAGTGCTTTACAATGCAGGGCTGCTCAGCTGTGGTTTTCTAGGGCCTTGGAGCCCAGGTGGGAGTTTCCGAAAATAGGGGACCCTATTATAGTCATGTAGTACCCTAAATAGTAAGATCCTTATTACCAGGACCACAAAATAAGGTACCCCTACTTTTCGGAAACTCTAGACCCTAAACCCTTTATAGAACCCTTATAGATCCCTTTAAAGGAACCCCTAATTTTCGGAAACTCTAGACCCTAAACCCTTTATAGAACCCTTATAGATCCCTTTAAAGGAACCCTTTAAAGTTCATTAAAGGAACCCCTAATTTTCGGAAACGCCCGGGTGAGAAGGCCGGTCGTCCTGGAAGAACGTATCAACCTTGTTCCGAGCCCACAGAGGACCTGCAGCAAGCTCGTGGATCAAAACTTGACTTGGTGGTTCCTTTAAAGGGATCTATAGGGATTCTGTAAGGTTATAGGGTTGAGGGTCTACTTGGAGGCTCATGGGCAGTTATAAGTAGGGTTAGAAGTAGGATAAGTATACTTATAACCCGTATTAGGCGACATATTACCCTAAGGGTCCATGTACACAAATAGTATATACTTTGGCCCCAAACTACCTATATAGGACTACTTTGAAGCCAAGGTATATACTATTTGGGTCCATGGACCCTTAGGGTTGTAACCCTGAACCCCAAAACCGAAACCCTTATATCCTCGACCCTGAACCCAAAATCCTACAACCTAAACATGTCGACTTCCGCATTCGTCCAGCTTGAGAATGGAAGAGCTGAAGGGACCAGGGCGCTCAAGCTCCGTATGGTTGAGGGCTTGCTGCTTACTGTAGCCGGTTTAGGGCTTGGAGTTACGGGCTAAAAATTTATGAGGCTTTAGAGTTTAGGGTTTGGGGCTATAAAACCCCAAAACTCTAAGACTTTTAGCGTGAACTTGATGTTCGATAGCAGCTGGATTGTCACGTATCGGCGAAGATCAGACTCGCGCCACCCTAAGCACCAAACCCCAAGCCCTACACCCCCCTAGGCCATAACAGCCCTAAATCCCCAAACCCTAAACCTTGAAGTCCTAACCCCAAACCCTGAAACCCCAAAACCTTAAGCTGTAAAGGCCTCAACCCCAACACTAAAGCCCCAAACACCAAAGCTCAAAACCCTAAAACCCTAGTCCCTACAGCCCGAGAGCTTGGTTGCGAGTTTGTCTTGAGATCGCTGGTAGTATCGGAATTTTGGGGGGTTTCAAGAGACTCCTAAGCTCCAACACTCAAGGAGTAAACGGTTTCGGGTTTAGAGGTTTGGGGATAGGGGTTAGGGTTTAGGGGTTTAGGGTGGAGGGTGTATGTGCCCCCACCCTGTACAGTTCATATCCACGCCCCATATAGGAGGCCCTCATTCTAAGAATCTCACCCCGTCCCAACCCCTAAACCCTAAACCCTATAAACCCTATAAACCCTATAAACCCTACAAACCCTATAAACCCTAAACCCTACACCCTATAAGAAACCATAAACCCTAAACCCCCACCCCAACCCGGTGCCTCTGTTCTTGAAGAGTGTGAAAAGGCAGCGCTCGACGAAGTCTTTGCCTCGAAGGCTCTCTGGAATAGGGACTACAGGGATTATAGGGATTATAGGGATTATAGGGGTTATAGGGGTTATAGGGGTATAGGGGTATAGGGATTATAGGGATTATACGGATTACAGGGATTGTAGGAATTTGTGTTTAGGGTTTAAGGCTTAGGGTTTAGGATTTGGAGTTGGGTATTTTTGGAACACTGGTTTCTCGACGGGTCACTGGGTGTAAGAGATTCTGCAAGGATCTTGGGGCTGAGGATTTACGTAGGTTGAAAGGTTTCTTGTTTGAGGTTTTGGGGTTGATGGTCGCAAACCTTTAGTGTGGTTCATCCAAGCAGTTATAACCCGATGCCCGAAACCCGCAAAAACCACGAAACTTGAACCGTAAACTCTTGCCTCCCCGACAAACTCGCGACCTGTGACCTTGTCAGCTCGTAAGCAAGCTGACATGGAAAGCCTTCCAGCCTCAAACCCTATGTAAACCTTAAACCCTAAGGGATCCTCAGGGCAGCCGCTACTCGAAGTCAGAAACCTTAATCCGAAAGAGGCTGGAACATCGAAGCCATGAAGTCACCTGCTGTCTCAGGGATCGGCGAATCGTGATCAAGCTCTCCTCTGTGCAGGGCACCGGAAACACGAAGGCAGACATCTCCTAGGCAAGGCCACTTCACGGTTGAGTGGTTTAGAGTTCAGGATTGAGGGATTAGGGATTAATGAGTGTAAGTGTAGGCTTGTTGGGGATTATGGCCTTCAGCAGGCTGTAGGAGAAGTACGCTAGCCGGGTGAATCCCCGCCAGACCGGACTCTGTCATTACTGTACGTAAATAGCAATGAAAGCAGAGAGCAGCGGACAAAAGAATCGGCCAGCACTGATGTCGGGAAACAGCTTCGTTGCCGTCTCCTTGCTACAATGACATTATCAAGATTCCAATGTCAAACACTGACAGTAGTAGGAGCAGTATGCAACTCAAGCATCGAGAATGCTTGAATACACGGACAAAGCTCGCCTCGCACGGACAACATGATCAAATAACCTCCTGAAGACGCGAAGGTGTTTGTCTCTCTACTTACGACGGTGCTAACATAAATGGGGGTGTCCGAAAAATAGGGGACCCTGATATCGTACCTAGATGGAAGGATCCTCATTATAAGGACCCAAAGTAGGGTACCCCTAAGGACACTCCCAAATGGTGACGACGGCATGGAAGAAGGAGTCTACATCCGCCTCCCTGCGGGACAGCTGCGCACTGGAACTGCTTTTTTATTTTGCATTCATACGACTTGTTCGGAAGCCTCATCATTGACATTGATGACTGAGTTTCCACATCCCCAGTTCTGCATATCATGTCGGGCCCTTGCCGCGAGCCTTGATCAATCTGACGACGAAAGTAACCAGTACTGCCAGGATCACTGTGCACAAGGGCCTCTTCTTGGAAAGCAGTGATGTGGCGCACGGTGCACCGGTGCGCATCTGGACCGGAGCATTCGGATGCGGTAACGTCTTCATCAGAACGTCTCGACTGACTGGGGACCGTCCATTGGCGTTCTGCACAAACACGCTGATTGCATAGCGCGAATCTGGCTTGAGACCATAGGCTTGTACACGGTGAGTATTGCCGAATCGGGAAATTATGCGGCGATAATGTCCAGATGTAAGTCCTAAAACGAATATATTCCCGATTGGTGCCCTCTGCTGGGCAGGGACCGAAAACCTGAATGAAATCGTGCGTTCGGTACTGCTAGTCTGCACCAGCTGCGACGGCATTTGTGGAGCTCCAAGAGTGCTGCAGCGAAGGCTCGGGCAGAAAGGCCCCGCCCCGGCTGAATTGATCGCCAGCGCTCGAAAGTTGTAGACGGTGCCAGGAAGAAGGCCTGTTACCGTAATTCGGAGCAGCGTGCACCGTCCACGTTCGGATTTGATCAGGCACCGTGTCCGGGCAGGTTTCCACTGTGTCTCGCCCAACTGCTCTTGCGATACCTGCACCCTGCAGCCGCTGACCTTGAGAGGACCACAGACTGTGAAATCAAGGACAGCGCTCCTGGCACCGCAAGTGCCCCGCTGAAGGAATCAGGGCCTTCAGCCTGCTGGATAAGAGCCTGCTGTGGGATGCAAGCCTCCGCATAGCTATACTGCTCCACGGATCTGGAACACTTATTCTCGTTGGCATATCTCCATATTCCCGCTCCCACATCTTCGCAGCAAATCTAGGGTTAATCACGAGCAAACGATGAGTCGAATCCACCACCTGAACGTGAACAATGTCCCTCAGGTCAGAAAAGCTGAGGACACTCTGCATGAGCAGCGTGCGCTTTGCCAGTGCGGTCCATGTCAAGACGACCTCTGATGCACATGGTGCCCTATTGCGGATGATGATGTTGCAAAACGATTCTGCGGAGCCCAACCGGCCAGCTGCAAGCATCATCGTGGCCTTAAGTTTGCTGGACCAGGAACTGGTGTTGCATGCAACCTTCCACAAGAAGGACATTTTGCGTTCAGTACTGCTGATCTGCACCAGCTGCGACGGAATTTGTGGAGTGCTGCATCGGAGGCTCGGGCAGAAAGGCCCCGCCCCGACTGAATTGATCGCCTGCGCTCGAAAGTCGTAGACGGTGCCAGGAAGAAGGCCTGTTACCGTAATTCGGAGCAGCGTGCACCGTCCACGTTCGGATTTGATCAGGCACCGTGTCCGGGCAGGTTTCCACTGTGTCTCGCCCAACTGCTCTTGCGATACCTGCACCCTGCAGCCGCTGACCTTGAGAGGACCACAGACTGCGAAATCAAGGATGACATGTCTGCCACAGCGCTCCTGGCACCGCAAGTGCCCCGCTGAAGGAATCAGGGCCTTCAGCCTGCTGGATAAGAGCCTGCTGTGGGATGCAAGCCTCCGCATAGCTATACTGCTCCACGTATCTGGAACACTTATTCTCGTTGGCATATCTCCATATTCCCGCTCCCACATCTTCGCAGCAAATCTAGGGTTAATCACGAGCAAACGATGAGTCGAATCCACCACCTGAACGTGAACAATGTCCCTCAGGTCAGAAAAGCTGAGGACACTCTGCATGAGCAGCGTGCGCTTCGCCGATGATGTCCCAGGACTCAGAACAAGCGCTTCTTGGGAATCGGTGCTTGTACTTGGCAATCCTGAGCGCCAGATCGGTGGCAACGTATGGCATTGGAGGGTGGGTTCGATGAGATTGACTGCCCGGGCTCGAAACTGGTCAGCCGCGTCATGCCCAATGCCCAAGATTGTTTGGAGCATCGCCTGCCTCGACAACGAAACCCATGTCTTGGAAGCATCGATGCTGGAGCTTGTCATGGGTCTTGGGCTTTGGGCAAACGACAGCTGAGGGCAGCCATAGATGTGATCACCAACTGTGGAGGGAATCGTCCATTCTGCCAACTTCAAACCTTATGGAACTACACGCCGCTGTTGCCCGCCTGAAGTATGCTTGTCCGAATACTCTATACCATGTGAGTACATATCTAATTTTAGAGACCGATTTCGCAAAACTTGCAAACCCTAAAATTCGAAGCAGCAAAACTCCAGCCCTCCTCTGCTTCGCTTGAGCTCTCGATCTCATCCACGTCGATCGAGGACTCCTGCCGCGACCACAAAACCCTAAGGGTCGATGTAACCAAACAGTATATACCTTGGCCCCAAAGTACCTATACAGGGACAACTGTAGGCCCAAAGTATATACTGTTTGCGCACATGGACCCTAGGGAAAAGCCGCGATTTTTGATTGCAGTCTTTGCGGGTTTAGGGCTTGGGGTTTGGGATAGGGACAGTTCAGGGTGTAGGGATCAGGAGAAGGCTGTGACAAACCGAGTTTGGGGTTGTCCTCTCTGAACCAAATCATGCATGGTCGAAGCTGATTAAGAGTAACTCAGGTTACTCAGGCATATTGGGCTCCTGGCTGGCTTATCCCGAACTTCACCATCCAGTTGAATGATCTTGATCAAACTTGAACAAGAAGTTTGAGGGTGTTCATAGGCTCCAACAGTATAGGTAATGATTCAGGCCGAAAACTCAAAACCTAAACCCTAGCTAAAATGTAAACCCTATGAGCCTAAGCCTGTTACCCCAACCCCCAAGGCCCAAAGCCTTCCTGGGCACCTGGAGCCCTGCCGCCCCGAAAACGAAGAGGATGACTTCGAATTTGAGGGTCGTAACAATTGGAACAGGGGCATGGGGACTACAGAAAGCTACTTCTACTACTAACGGTTCAGGCACCATATATGGCAAGGTTAGGGTTGGACCTGCACAGAGAGGATAACGCCTGACCCGAAGATATCTACTAAATCTATTGTAACCCTGCTTTGCCGCCACCCGTCCTGAAAATCTTAAATCCTACTTTGGACATTCAACACATTGGGCCGAAGAGGTGTGGACTCGAACGCCGCCACTGCATGCAAAGCCAACCCGTGTAGAGCACTCCCATGTCCCGAGTTCGACAGCATCCCCCAGACCCTACTCGGAGGTTCATAGGTAGTTATGAGTAGAGTTATAAATCTCCTAATATGGGTTACAAGTATAGTTATCCTATTTAATTAGAACCCTAGTTATAACTACCGATGAACCTCCACGTGCTCACAATTTAATGTCCTGCAATAAGCCTTCTGACCACAGCTACCCTCGACACAAAACGTAACTACGGCACACTCCAAACTTTCGGATTCTTCGCAAGCCCACAGCCGCATGTAGCTCGTGAAATCTGAACTCTAAAACAACCCTAAACCCACAAGCCCACTCCAAAAGGATTCAGCCCACCTCCGCTTCGGAGCTGATCTCGCCACCTTCGTGAGACGATCCCGCCCACTCCCCAAACCCAGAAAGACGAAGAGCTGCGGGCTTTGGGATTATAGGCAAATTTGGGAGTTTAGGGTTTAGGGTTTAGGGTTTAGGGGTGGGCTTAACACTAGGCTGAGGGCCGAGGGGATGGGGGTCGAGGGGTTTAGGGCGCTGGGGTATGAGGGTTGAGGCTTGATTGCGCCTCTGCGGCCCTATGCACACGGACTACAAAGCTAACACGCCAGTATAGTAAGACCCCCAAAAGCCTAAACCGTCAGCCCGGGAACTCGTATAAAACCTTCAAAAGATCCCTTACAGAAACCCTCATAGAAGCCTCGAGAAGGACCCTTACCCGTCGTGAGAAAAGCAAGTCCGAGCCTTCGGCGTCGCTGTCAAGGTCTATGCATTTCGCCTGGCTTCGGGAAGCGCTTGTTTATGGGTATAGGGATTAGGAATTAGCGGGGTTGTCAGGTGTTTAGGGTTGAGGAAGGATAAGGGTCAGAGTTTAGGGTGCATAATTTAAGCGTTTTTTTGGAGGGGGGGGGGGTTAGGTGTTCAGCTTGAGGGACCTACGGTTCAGAGTTTAGGTTTAGAGACGGAGGCCATGCCCACCAATAAGGCACCGACGGAGACGACGACTACTAGTACTGCCACTGCTGCAAGTACCTCTTCGACTGATCCTTGGCTACATCTCTGTGGACCCTGTAGAATGAAGAAACCGTCAATCCCACACCGCCTACACCCCTTAAAAACTAAAACTTGAGGAAAACCCCTTATAACCCCTCAACCCAAGCCTAGAAACCGTTCAGACAGTTCAGACAGGGGGGGGGCTTTGATGCGCGAAACCCTAAACCCTAAACCCTAAACCCTAATATAAACCAGCCCCACGCCTTGGACTTGGGCTCCTTCTCCTGACAAGCTCGGCTGAGGCTTCGATCAAAGGGGAAAAGGAGGGACCCTTAATGGGGACCCCTACCCTATAATGGGCTATAATATGGGTATATAATGGCTATATTATGGGTATATACCTAGGGGTCCTTATTAGGGGTCCCTCCTTTTACCCTTTGATTCGAAGAGCTGTTTTGATGCTATGTTCTGTCGAGGTCGCGGGGTCTTGGTGGTGTATGTGGCGCCTGTGGGTGACGATATTTTGGAGTGGGGGTTCTGAGATTACGAATGTATCCAAGAAAACCGAGGGCCTAAACCCTGTCACCGATCAACCCCAAGAAGACTAAGGTTTAGGCTTGGAAGTATGTACCACTCGAAATGAAGAGCCTGCAACTACTTTCAGCACTCTGCGTGCTCCTTCGGCATACGAGTTCTGCACCAGCAACTGTGATTATCAACTATGCGATATAGCCATAACCATAATTCAGTACATGTCTCTAGCTCTGGATCTGAAGCAGCGAGTTGAACTTCGGCGAACCTGCAGGTGGTGTGAACGCACACGCAGACACATAACTTATACCACCGATGCAGTAGAACGGATCACGGCCCTGGCCGGAGCGATTAAAAGCTTTCACGAGACCACGGCTTCTTAAATTCTAGGGTGAGATCGGTGTGCTTCAAACAGGGATTCCACATTTTCCTATTCGGGGTTCTACAATGGAGTGTGCTTCCTCTGACACACCCATATCCCAGAAAAGCAGCAGGGCCGCGCTGTCCTCATCGCTGAGCTCTTCGTCGTCGCTGCCTCTTAGCAAGAAAACATGATGTTCATTCTCGTATATACGCCACACACGCAGACACGCCACGGCACACCCGTAGCAAGCGACGTGGTAGGCTTATGTAGGACCTAACTGAAACTGAGAGCTTGTGCAGGCGCCGTTATCGACTGTTGAAAACCTTGCAACCCCCGGTAACCAACTGTTTATTCAAGTCAAGTGGCTCAGCCATAGACCGAACCCTTGACCCCATAACTCTGAACCATACTCGATGCCGGAAACCCCACTCGCAGCGGAAGCCCAAACCCCTCAACGTCACAAGCCAATAGACTCTACACGGAACCTCTGCAAGCGAATTGTGCTGCATTGCTTTGTGGTGCTGGAGATTCCGAGTTATTCCGGGTTTAGGCGATGGAGACTCTATTCAGCGAGGTCGGACACAGGTTCGAAAGTCTCTGATTCGGCAATGGCCCCAACTTGGATTATGAATGCCGTCTGAAAGTCATGGGGGCTTGGTGTCAGAGCAAGCGTGCTGCGACTTCTCAGGTACTTCATATTTGGCGGCTGTGGAAGTTTGTGTTGTGGGAGTTTCCGAAACAAGCGGACCCTCGTATAGCACCCTAGATAGTAGGATCCGGATTATAAGGACCCCCTAAGAAAGGTACCTCTAATGTTCGGAAACTCTCTTGTGGTTGTCAGAGCTCAGACCCCACTTGAGGGACCCTAAGGGTCCAAAGGACCCAATAACTAGGTAGTTACTCGGTTTCAGGATAGTAGTTATGTAGGTTGGGATTTTGGAGTGTGTATCCGCAATGTTGAGGGGACAGAAAGGCCAGGGTCGCCCCAACTGAAAACAGTACAGGGTTCACTTGATGGGATCATATGTTGACAAGTAGACACTGAACATCCTAAGACCTAGATTCTCAAATCCCCAAGCCGCAGCTTGCTACCTGAACACTCACACAGGATTCAGCACCACATCCCTCAAGGGTTTAGGGCTTAGGTTCTGCATATCCAATGCTTGGAAACTCCCGAGGCATGGGCATTCTTCCTCCTCGGAGGTTTCGTCATCGTCGTCTGCCCCAGCTGCACCAGCACCGAAGAAGTCCTGGAACAGCCCGAGGTTGCGGGGGCTTGGAGTCACGCAGCGCCTAGACCCTGAATGGTACCTATGGTCTCCATTGTGCTTCCTTGACAAAGTTACCTTACAGGATCCTTTATGTATAGTTGGTTAACACCCCAAAAAGGAACTACAATGGAGACTATAGGTAGTACTCACGTTACTGTTCGTTTACCCATGTTTACCCTTTCTCTAACTATGAGCGGACCCACACGATAAAAAACGTCTATCCATCAAGACGGTTACAGTTCAGGGTCCCGGGAACATTCATCCCTAAACCCTAAACCCTAAACCCAAACCCTAAACCGTGCACAGGATGCGGGAAGTCGGGATTCTGCCGTTTACGACTTTGCGAAGCAGTGCAGCCCTAGGTTCGAGCTTGAGGCTTCCGCCTGCAGAGTTGTTCGAGCTACCCAGACCTTCCAAAATCCCTCAATTAAGGAATATACCTTAAACTTTAGTAGAGTCCCTAATATGATTTAAGGTATACTCCTTAATTAAGGGACTTTGGAAGGTCTGGGTAGTCTCCATGGAGTTCCTGTTGTTGGTTTCCACAAATGTTTTGGTTAGGATCCCAGAAACGAGCCCTTCTAGTCTTATAGTACCCTCAACGACCTCAAAGGAATACCCTTAAAGCACCCAGAAAAGGAACTGCAATGGAGACTATAGGTAGGAAACATGACACCACAAGGTCCTTAGTCACAGACCTTCTGTGCTTGGAGGATCCGAGGGGGTTATTGAAAGCGTTATTAAAACAGGGTTGAGGGCGGTTTGGGGCTGGGGGTTACGAGTATCAATATGAGTCTCTCGAGTTGGGGTGCGGGTGGGGGTCTTAAGCTAAGTTCAGCCCAAAAAACCTCAAAACCATCTGCTCTAGGCATCCGATCCCCGCAATCCCTAAACCTGAACTCCCAACCCCCCATCTCCTAAAACCTGGTTTAGGGTTTAGGGTTCGAGGGGTCTTGCAATACAAAAGGGCTCCCTTGTTGGTGTTGCGCGCTTTTGTACGGAACAAAAAAGGGGAACAGTGCCCATTGGGAGAGATCTAGGATTGCAACATCCCAAGCCCGCTGTCTTGACAACTTGGCCTCGTGGTCGCTGCCATCCTCCTGCCTGGTTCATGATTTCTGTTTGGTGCATGTTCGTAGCGCTAGCTGTTAAGATTTAGGGGCTTAGGGCAAAGATTTTGGTAGATGTTTATAACTAGTTTAAGATTTAGAGGTTTAGGGCTCTTGGGCAAAGATTGCTTGAGAAAGTATCTGTAGGGTACCTTGACGAACAGAGGGGAACCGTTAATCCGCTATGGATCCCAGAGAGCCCAAAACCCCTGGATCAAGGAATATGGCGTAAATATTACATGGGGCTTCATGTTATGATTTAAGCTATATTCCTTAATTATGGGGTATTGGGCTCTCTGGGATCATGTCCCTGCTCTTTCGAGAAACTTGCTACCCCAAGCCCGCCCCTAGATAGGACCTGACTTCTATATCCTGCATCCTACAACTTGTGTTCCTAAACGCTGTCATAGAATCTTCATAGAAAACAGCGGTTTAAGACTATAACCTGTCCTTTGTGGTTTTGCCTTTTCCCGAAAATGCACACTGGACCCTCGAGCCTTCGGAGATAGACAGTGCATGATTAACTTTTGTCGATCCAACATCTGGGGAGTTTAAGACTTGAGTGGTTGTCAAAACAATGGTCACTTCTTTGGGTCCCTAATATCGTACGGCACCTATTAAAATTGAGGGTACCCCAAAAAAAGGAGCCTGGTTTTGACAACCACCCACTTGAGGGTTTGGGGCTTCCAGGTGTCTAGGAGTCGAGGACTTCGGCCGCTATAAAGCCCAGAAAAAAAGCACTAAACCCTGAACCCCATAAGCTCTAAGCCCTAAGCCCTATAAGCCGTATAGTCTATACCGGCCTAAACCCTAAAGCCCAGAAACAAATTTAAAAAAGCACCGGGCGCCCTGGCTTGGGGTCCACCGGCTGATGCTTGCCGTTCGACCTCGGAGGCTTCGCATGCAGAAAACCCTGGGGGAGGCTTAGGGCTCTTTAGGGCTTATGGGGTTTAGGTGTTTAGGGCTTCTAGGGTTTATAGGGCTTATGGGGTTTGGGGTTATAGGGAAAATAGGGCTTATAGGGTTTAGGGTTTAGGTGTTTAGGGCTTCTAGGGTTTATAGGGCTTATAGGGTTTATAGGGTTTAGGGTTTAGGTGTTTAGGGCTTCTAGGGTTTATAGGGCTTATAGGGTTTATAGGGTTTAGGTGTTTAGGGCTTATAGGGTTTATAGGGCTTATAGGGTTTAGGGCTTAGGTGTTTAGGGTTTAGGGCTTTGGTGTTTAGGGGTTTAGGGGTTTAGGTGTTTAGAGGTTTAAGGTATAGGTGTTTAGGAGTTTAAGGGTTTAGGGGTTTAGGAGGTTTAAGGTTTACGCTTTAGGGTCCAGGGTTTAGGGTTTGGGGCTTAGGGTGTATAGGGTTTAGGGTTTGGGCTCATGGCCTAGGGCTTAAGATTTATGATGGTTTTGGGTTTAGGGCGGCTGTTGGGGACCACAGCGGGCTTAAGGCTCAACGGGTACTTTTCTTTTTTGGAGAGTGGGGCGTGTATAGAGGGACGATAACACAATGCTTCGTTCTTCGGACAACTATTCATACGTCCAGTGGCCGGCGTGAGGCCAGGCGAAGCCATGCTGTCTAAACACACGTGAGAGTTAGCCTGCGTTAGCCCGGTACAAGCAATCCAAGAATGCACACCGGCATGGTATCATCCGACAGACACAGCTGGGACCGACTACTTGGAGGTTCATGGGTAGTTACAAGTAGGGTCATATGTCCCCTGATATGGGTTATTAAGTATATATAGTTATCCTGCTTATCACCCTATGTAAAACTACCCATGAACGAGAGACGATCTGTTGACATCCCTTCTCTGCTCGGTATCAGGCAACGCCGGTGCAGGCTCCTGGCAGCAGAAACCATGCGCAACGTCTACTTAAAGGATCATGGGACTTAGTAAGTAGAGTTATAAGTACCTTAATTGGGGTTACAAGAAGTTATAAGTATGGTTACCCTAATTATACCCCTACTTACTAAGTCCCATGATCCTCCAAGTATTCATAGTCGTTGTACCCTACGCCTCAAGCTAAAGCTGAATCCAACATCGTCATAGCTGCTCTTCCGCATGAGAAGATACTATCGCATCCTCCGAACTGGACTTTCGTCCAGGTCCTGCATGCATGCTATCAAAAAGACAACTGCTGAAGTGGGCAGTAAAAAGTTCAATCCCCGATTCGTGCATCTGCAGGATGCCTGTGAGACCAGAGTGTGCAGGAAATGCTCAGGCAGTTTCAGCCAGGACTGCCAATCTACCCTGAAACAGGAAGGACCTCAACGAAACCCTATACCCTAAACCCTAAACCCTAAAACACTGCCGAACTGAGAAAACACAGGCCGCAAGGGGCCACGGGCAGCGCCAACTTGGCTTTCTTTCCATTTACCTGGACTGCTGGCACTGAAAGAGACCAACTGGTGGCACACAGGGCACAGGTTCTATAGGGGCCTGAATAATTAGCAAAATGCTTCGGTGATCCATTAGTTAAACTATTCTGAACATAAGCTGACCCCGAAATAGTATTGGTACTTGTTTAGGCAATTTAGCTGCAGACTCTGAGCCGAATCTCATTGAAACAGCCCAGACTCGGCCTCCATACACGGGACTTCCGAACTCTCAACGTAAGCAGTAAGCCCTGTACCGCAGTGGGTCATGAAGAGTGACAAGGTCTAAATTACCGGTGCTATCTTCTACCTTAATTACAAACTGCGACTCAAAACTCTTATAAGATTCTTTTATGGAAACGAAAAAGCATCTGATGCCCCCACCGGTGAGACGGCCTGCTTGTCATCTTCCTCCTTCGCTTCGATCTTCTCCTGCGAAGCGCGAGGCTGACAACGGGTTTTAGAGAATAATACTGTTGATGATTTAAACCCAACATTGCCTTACTGACCCTAAACTTAAACTATGGGAATTAAGGTATATTCCTTACTATGGGTAATGCAGGATCTATATCATCAACAGTATTTGTAAGTCTTCAAGCCTCCATGTTATATAGGTTGCTGATTTGAACGGGTTGGGACCTTAAATGAGATCAGATTGGACTCATCGATTTAACTTTTCGAGTTTCTAAGGGGTGCCTGGAACTTCTGAGTACAAGGTCACAAAGCCTACACCGGCAATCGAGAATCAACCGGCACGAGCTCCGAAACCGCAAACGGTAACCCGTTGCAGCGGGAGCTTTGCTTTTGGTCGAGGGTACTATGAGAGCCTAATAAATACCTATACTATTTTGGGGGTTCTTTCTATATGGATAGTGTAATGGGCAACAAAACACTATTCTAACTATAAAAGGCCCTTCTATTACGCGTAAACACACACAAACTATCCGCCACTGACACTGCACTCTCCTCACTCGGAGGACGAGAGGCAACACCGTCCCGTGTGTCTGAGGTATACGGTATACTGGTATACTTAATGTTTCAGGGTTTAGGGTATACTTAACTATAGCAAGGAATCCTAGAATAGTATGGATAAACTACCTACCCGACTTACCCTAAGCCCGAAGCCGTTTGTATACTATGACCACAGCAAGGAATCCGAGAATAGTATGGATGAATTAATGAATTACCCGAAAGCGTAAACCCCGGATGATTGGCGGGTGTTGTCTGCGCATGCACTACACCTGTGTTACGCCCGACATCAACTGCAAACAGGATCCTCCAAGGCCTTTATGGTTCAGGGTTTCCGAAACAAGTCTTAGCAAAGCAAGCTTGCGAGTCTTGCTCCCGAAATATCAACCTCCCACAAATCCTCTAAGTGACTTGAACGCTAATCCTTGCAACACCTGAGTGCCACGCCCTAAGATCCTTAACAACCTCAGCTCCCAAACCTAAAACGCTACACCTTTTCTGCGCCCCAAATCTTTAAACTTTTCCCGACCTTACCCTGCCATCCCCCCAAGCCTAACCGGCTCCAAATCCCCTACATAAATTAAGGGCCTGACACAGTATAGAATATCATACTCTCATCACAATAAGGAGCCCCAACATAAGGAACCCGACAATTGTTGCTAGTGCCGTGTGCCGTGGGCTCTGCGCTCTGGCGCACTTTGGCGCTTGCCCTGGAGAAAAGGTGTCAAGCTTTCGCCTTATGACTTGATACTGGTGGTGAGGGGCTTCCGCGGTGTGGACAAAGGTCCACATATTAGAGAACTCCCGCTTGGTGGTGACGTCCCAACCATCCAGACCCGCTACCTCTTCTTCGACCCGTGGTGACGATTCGATCCCTGAAGGCTGCTGACAAAACAATGTTATGGATAGGATCTTGAAGGGGTGCGGCAAAAGAGTTAGAACCGTTAAAGACAAAACCCGCCCAAAACTCGGGACCTGAACCCTGAACAGTTTCTATAAACCCTAAACCCTAAAATTGAAAGGCTTGCGCTTAAGTGCTCCAGCGCATGTTGTTGCTTTATGAGCAAAACGAAGGCAGGATTGAAGGAAAGCAACCGACACCACAGTTCAGTTCGAGTAAGAGAGAGCCTCCCAGCCCAGTTGTTTTCCCCAGCCCTAGCCCCAGCCCAGCCCAGCAGTCTGCTTTAGGCATATCGAGTTGGACCTAAACCCAACCCACCACCAATGGCTCCGAGACCCGTGTGATGCACAAGGCCCATCTGTACTGCGGCCCCAGCCACTTTGCCAGTGCGAACCAATTTCAGCGGTAACACTTAAGGCCTTGTACTTGGTTGGCGTCAGTAGCAGGTGGAGCCGGCAGTACGCTTCCTCCAGCGTGGTCACGGCGTTCAGCATCCAGCACGCCGTTGGAGACCGCAGCAGTGCAGCGGTAGAAAAGTAGAGGGTGCCCTCAGCTCTTCCTTGCCTTTGAGGACCTCGAGGCGCGACGGCCGACCTCGGCCGTCCACACAAGAGAAAGTAGCGCTGTTTCCTGCAAGTCGTGCGGAGTGTCTAGCGTATCGTTACAGGAGCACCGCGAAGTACACGCGTTTCGGTTCGACGACGCGCTAGCGGCGGCGATCTCCGATGTACAGACGGTCTATTCCCGACCTGCCCGAGTCACGTGGCATTGCAAGCATGCTGAAACATAACATCAAAGGCTCGATGAGGGCAGACCGCTTCGACGAAGGTTGGCTTTGCCCGTCTCTTGCCGAAGTCGGCCGTATACACGGCGGCGGCGAGCTCGCGAACCATCCGGCTGTGGTCCCGCTCCAGCTCATGGAGGACAACGACAACCGGCACGTCATCATCAGAAGTACAACAGATCCCGACGGGCGAGGCTTCAGTACCGGGTCTCCGTGTCCTTCAAAAGCGCTGTCGCTCTCCGAGTGCCTTCTGCCACCCCGAAGGGCAGACGGGACCGGGCCGAACCAACCTAATGCGACAAACACTGCAGTCGAGATATTCGCATGCACGGAAATAATGCACATGCTTCCAGGCCTGCGTTGGGTCCGACTCGGGATCCAGGAGCTCCACCTACCCAATGCATGCACTGCTATGCAGTGTCGCCATCCCCCGAGTTTAGGGTTCGGGCTAGCCTCCACATCGGAATCAGCGGCATACTCGTTTTATCTGGGAGCAGGTTACGGAATTAATTCTGACAAATATTAGTCTTTACTTTCTCTTCCACATTTGTCAGAAATGTGTCACCTGCAGGCTGGCAGAGTTTGGGATCTGTGAATAATATGTGATAAATTTGCGAAAATTCTGTCAGCAATCTCAATCTCTGGCACTACTTCGGGGCCAGAGCAGCGGCAACAAATCGTACTTCGTAACACTGGGGCACCACTTGGAGATCAGCGCAACGGCAACAAATCGTACTTCTTAGTACTAGGGCACCACTTCGAGGCCAGAGCAGGAGAGCTGGGACGGCGTTCAAGAACGCCTTCGGCACGCCGGCCATCGTGAGGTCCGCTCGTCTTGAGACAAAATAGGGAACCCCAAAATATTCCTGGCACTTGTCGAAGCCCTACACCCCTGGACCCAAAACCTGTAATTATTATGGGCCCTATACTAATCTGCAACCCCTAAACCCTAAACTCCTAGACCCTAAAAGCCAAATCCTAAACCCCTCCAAACCCTTAACCCTAAACCCCCTGCATATCTTGGCACCTCGAGCTTGGCTTCCATCTTGGCTTCCAGCTTGGAGGCCTCTTGCAGAGATAGGGCTTACGTAGAGGCTCCATAGTTCTTCCTTCCTGTGGTTCCTGTTTGGAATCCTCTAAGGTAATCCTAAAACGAACTACTATGGAGCCTATGGGTAGGGTCTAGGTTTTACCGTGTGGGGTTTAGGGCTTAGGGTTTGGGATTCTGGGTTTAGGGCTTAAGGTTGATACAGGGTTAGGGGGCACAGTGAAACGAGCGACTTCCATACTCGACTGATTCTGAGCAATTGAACTTGCCAGCGTCGGGCCTGAGAAATTTGAGCCGAATTCAGAACTGTTGGGTCTTGGGTGTCAGGTTTAGGGTTTAGGTAAGTTTGTTTTAAGGTTTAACGGTTAAAGATTAAAAATTTTCTAACTGTTCAACAGGTGTTCGGCTAAAGGGTTGCAAAGCAGTCCCTTTCGGTTTTGCTCCTCCCTATGGTATGTTATACCTGAAACAAGGACTCGGACCATGAACCCCCCCCCAAAAAAAACTCACACACAACATGCATGATTTGCCCACGGTACCCTAACCCTATCCCTCCAAGGACGTCATAGTTAGGGCCCTAGACCCCTTAAGGACCCCATAATAAGGTCCCTGGAGGCATAGATCCCGTTAAGGAACCCTATAGATCCCCTTAAGGAGCCCTTTAAGGAACCCTAAACCCTTAAACCCCTAAACTTGAGGGTAAACTTGCCTCCACCTTGGCTTCGTGCTTGGCTGCTCTTTTCTGCTTCTCTTCCAGGTAGGCATCGATATCCGGCTTCGACCTCGTTTAGGGTGTAGTAGGGTTTAGGGTTTAGGGGTTTAGGGTTTAGGGGTTTAGGGTTTAGGATTTAGGGGTTAGGGTTTAGGGTTATTTAGGCGTGTAGGGTTTAGGGTTTAGGGCTCTAACCCCGAAACAACAGACTATACTTACTTGGAAAGGGGCTTGATGTATTTGAGCGTAGGATATCGGTGTTGGTTCGGAAAGGCAAATGCACATGAGAATCGTCTACTCAGGAGTAATTGACACGAGAGTTCACTAATCGCCTTAGAGTACTCACCGGTCTGGAAAGGTATCTACAATAACGTGGGAGGTGTATCATGCCATACAAACATACCGCATAAAACAGCCTGCGAGATGAACTTTGTGGATACTTCATTCATCAACCTGAACATCCCGAGGCTACCCCCAAAACCGTTCACCCTGACACCCCACCCCCCAAATCTTGAGCCCTCTTCAGCTTAGAGGTAGGCGGTATGCCAGAGTCTGTCAAACTCGATGCAGCGAAGGCGAGAGACTAGTGACTAGACGATAAACAGAAGGGGCGAAAGAGAGGGAAGGCAGGCAAGGAAAGAGCTGCCACAAAGACCCTGCGGAAACCTTATAAAGATTACAAGGGTATAGGGATTAGGTAGAAAGATTACAAGCATATTACAAAGATTCATGCTCTCGGCTAGGGCTTTGGGCTGGGGGTGCAGGATTTGGGCATCCAAGGATCAGGGCTTTGGGTCACCCAGAAATCCAAATTTTCCTAACCCGTGACCAAATTCAACCTTTATACATATAACTTGGGGTTAAACGAAACCCCAAACCCAAAACCCTAATACCCTAAACCCTGAACCCTGAAACCCCAAACCCTAAAGCCTCTTGAGCCTGAAGCCCCGCACCATAAACCCCGAAGCCCTCAATCCTAAACCCCGCAAGCCTGCACCACAAAGCTTGCATCAAACCCCGGATTTCAATCGCCCATAGAACCATGTCACATTTTATATGCTTTAATATATAATCCATTGGAATACTATTGTAATAAGCATCTAAAAAATCGTAAAACCACCGTTCTTATTGTAATAAGGCATCTAAAAAAATCGTGAACCCACGAAATGGAAGGCTGAATCTTCCGAGCTTTGGGCTTCTCGATGAGTGCAAAAGCCTGCCAGGCTTCGCCCTAAGGATCCATGTACCCAAATACGGTTGATGACATAAATCCTAGGGTTCCTTTAAAGGGATCTATAAGTGTACCTTTAGCGGGTTCATTTAAGGGATCTATAGGGTATAGGCTTATAGGGTTTAGGGTTGGTGATATAAATCCTGCATTACCCATAAAAAGTTATATACCATAATTCCCTGGGTTAGGGTCCTTAAGGTCACGCAGGATTTATATCATCAGCCGTAGTATGTACTTTGGCCCCAAAGTAGCTAATGTATATACTATGTGAGTACATGGACCCTTGGGGTAGGGGGTTTAGAATTTGAAACTTTACACCGCTGAAGAACGAATTCCCTTGACGATGAAGTTTCAAAGCCAAAACCTGTACCCAAGCAAAGACATACGTAAAACTCGTAATTCGGATGCATCTGTCCGTCTGTATGTCTGTCTGCCTGCCTATTCAAGCTAGGCCCCAATGGCAAGGCAGTTGGCGAAGCTGGATGGCCCCGTCTTCTGTGTGATGGGTGCTTAATCCAAGAAGGTCGGGTCCCGTTCTTCTTTACCAGAAGAATGACAACTTAGGTAGGAAAAGGAATAGCACAGGGATGCCCTGAATATCATGTGGATGTAGCCCATGAACAAGAAAAGTCACCTATCCCAGGGCTGAAGTTTACCTAAGCCCTAAGCACTGTGTAGGGTTTCGGATGTAGGGTGACGGCACATCACTTGCAATCTTGAAGCTAGCAGGCTAGCACCCGAATCAGTCTTGAGCTGTGCTGGTGGTCGGAGTTCGAGGGTTTGTTGGCTGGTGCACGTTTCGCCCTTCGGGGCCTGCCGCTGCATTCCAATACCTAAAGCGACCCCCACTCCCCGAAACACCAATCCAAACTAAACCCTAAACCAAACCGTATACCGATGCCCTTCAGCTCCCTGAAATAGGGGTTACCTATGGTGTCCAATGTAGCTCCCTCCTTTTCTTGGTTCTAGCCAATTCTATACTGGGATCCTATAACGTACCCCCAGACAACGAATCATGCTGGAGACTGTAGGCATAGGGTTTTGTGTTTCTCATGGCGCTCACAGATAAAGCGCTAAGGGAATCAAGCAGTCCCGACAAAACTCCAGGCAACACTGCAGTCTCCGACGCCTGAAATCCCAAAACAAACCCGGAGTAGTGCGAGAGTGAATGCATAAACCCACAGAAACCGGAGCTCCGATTGCGGAAACCCTGAACCTGTCATGTCTAATCCCCTTTGGCTTTGTGTTGGTTGGCATTTCAACGGTTGTTTAAAGGGATACCGGCTTGTGTCTAGAGTTTAGGCTAGGGTTTTTGAGCACCGAATCACTTGACAGCCTCGTTGAGCTTGGCAATGGTGCTGGACAACGTAAAGGCGTCGTCTGTGTAACATTGGCCTCTGTTCAAGACGCGTGGCCCCTGCAGGGACTCCTTTAAGGCCTAAGTATCTATTCACAAGGTATATGAGCCTTTGCGCTGCTTTATTTAAGACTCTCAGACAAGAAAGGGCCCATGAGGACGGTATCAGATCCAAGCCGTAACAGCTCTGGCGTGCAGAACCCCGAATGTTACAAGCTAGACGCACCGCGCCTCCGGTCGTTTATCATAAGTTGGCTTTGAGTTGTTGATTTTAAGATCACGAACAAAGATCAAGGTATATCAAGAGTATGATATAGAGTAGACAGTAGAGAGAGGTGCGTGAGTCATGCTTCCGCAGCCCTAGTCGAAGGCATCTGCCTGTTTTGGGTGTTGGACTGCCTGTGAGTCAGTGGTTGCCTGCAAAGCCCGAACTTGGAAACCTGGAAGCACATCCGAAAGAACGGCCCTAAGCCCCGTACCCTAAACCCTAAACCCATAAGCCGTAAACCCTAAGCCTAAACCCCGTACCCTAAGCCTCAATGCCCTAGATAAGTAGAGTTTGCCTTGGGAACCATCGAAAATGTACAGCGTCCTTAGCACGAACACTTTAGGGTTCATGGGGATGTAAAGACCCCAAATTCAGAAGCCATAGTTCTTGTAAACCTCCCCGTAAGGGTCCATGTAGCCAAATAGTATATACTTTGATCCCAAAGTATCTATATAGGGCCAATGCATATGCTATTTGAGTACATGGACCCTTACCCTAAGGCTCAAAATAGCCCAAAAGCCATTTATAGTATGGTCTTTGGGCCCAAAGGCCTTATTAATATATGAGTCCTTAGAGCCTTAGGGTGAGGGTCCCCTGTGCACATGTTACTGGGCGCCGGGCAGAAAGTCACAGTCGCCAGTTGCCAGGCTCGCCCCAGCCTGATGAACGAAGTTTGAGCGAATCTGCCTGTCTATTCACATACATATGTATATATATATATATATATATGTATATATCTATATATATATATATATAGTCAGATAGATAGGGTTTTAGAGGTTAAGGGCTTAGGGTTCAGGGTTCTAACCTTCAACCCCGAACCCTCTACCCTATAAAACCTGAAGGGCGTAACGGCTTTAGGGCCGAGGTTGTGTGTAGGGGTGGAGGGCTCGGCAATGCCGCACCTGACACATGACGGACCTCTTAGTTGCTGAGTTCATAAGAAAGGTTGTAAGCCACAAACTTCGTAAGATACAATGCACCATGTTTCTGAGAGCCCTTCGAGTTGTTTTTGACGTTCCTCGTGTCTTCCTCGGCATCTTACGGACCCTCCCATCCTAAAACAAAGGTTAACCCCGAAGCCACACACACCCTGGTAGAAACCCGAATAATATATCACAAACCCAAAGGCTCAAAATAGCCCGAAAGCCTTATATAGTATGGTCTTTGGGCCCAAAAGCCTTAATATATGTGTCCTCAGAGCCTCAGGGAAAACAGCCAGGGTCTCAGGGTTCAGGAAAGGGTGTTCCTCAACGCTTTCAGGAATCCCAGCATGACGTGGGGTCAACTTCGGATACGTCGAAAGCCGCTTTCGATTTTCCTGGAACTATAAGGGTAATGTAGGGGGCCTTAATATTTAATTAGAATAGGGTATTGGGGTTCCTTATTACAATGAAAGCATAAGATACCCCCAAAACCCTATTCTAACTAGTAAGGCCGCTATAGTACCGGGTGAATCAGCCGGCTTAGCCGCGGACATTTGGCGCTTCTCATCCTTCACCAACGGGTTTTGGAGCTTCGGGGACGCCAGCTCATGATTCTATCCCAAAGGCTCAAAATAGCCCAAAGGCCTTATATGGTATGGTCTTTGGGCCCAAAAGCCTTAATATATGTGTCCTTAGAGCCTCGGGGTATACTCAGGGGCTGAATACCCTAGCCCAAGACAGGTTTAGCACTTTCGATTATGGTAGGATTATATGTAGCCCAAAAGGGTTAAAGGTTACGTAACAGTATATACCGCCTAAGCAGCTCGAGACTTGCAACGCAGACACCGATCCTATAGCTCCAGAACTCAAATTTCGAGCTCGGAATTTGATGTGGGTTAAGGGGCTTCATTAGAAGCTTCTAAGCATGATTGGCTTGGTCCACGGGTTATTAGGTCAGTGGGGTGTGAGGCCTTGGGTGCTTAACAGCTATGAGGGAGATTGCTGGTAAGTTGCCCAACTCTGTGTTCAATTTACCCAGTTCGATCCACCTTGATTCGACGATATCCGTGAGCCATGTAATATAAAGAAACGCTTGTTGCTTTATCTTCCCTAAACCCTAAACCCTAAACCCATTTCAACTGGTTCTCTGGGCCCTAAGCCCAAACTCCTCCGGAGCTGATTCTGGTCTTGAAGATGATTATGGCCTTCTTGTGGCATGTGAGACGTTGAATATCTGGGCCTTAAGGTTTAGGGTTTAGGGTTTAGGGTCATAATTAGAATACGGTTTGGGGGTACAGTATAGGTGTACTATTGTTACTATAAGGAGCCCCCGCAATAGTAATGCCAACTAGTTAGGCCCCCATATGGTATGATCACCAACCTATAATATCACCAGTTCTTGAGCACCGTATATAAGTGGCTACCTAAAGCGGGATCACTTGTAGGATCGCCATGGACTTATGTGACGACTTGCCGACAAGACGAGCACCCAAGGCACAGCCACCACATCGCAAAAGCACTTCCATGTTTACCCATAGGCTCCATTGTCGTTCCTTTCTGGGATTATCACATAGGATCCTAAATATGAACCACAAAAAGGAACTACATTGGAGCCTATGGGTAAACATCGAAAATCCTGTGGGACTCGCAGGAAATCACGGAGTCTACAAAAGGGAGTTGTGGACGTGGTTGCTGTTGCAACACTAGACCATGAACACATCTGAACACGTATCTGAAGGATGTCAACACTTGTCCAATTTCTTGTGCTGTTCTTATTTACGTTTCATACTGATCAGCAGAATCCTTTACAAGTAACAAGTAGGCTTGACTTCGCTTGCGATCATGGCCCCAAATATCTTCACTGTGTCCTCCTGGAACCACAGCGAGTTGTAGGAGAGAACATACTCGAAAACCTGACCGGCGTGGGCAGGTCTGCTGCAGATTGCAGGGGCGATGCTGGACATTGCTTGGGTCTGAAGCCAGCTGATGCTTAAAGTGGCTCAGGGTTAGGGTTAAGGTGGGTTTAGGGTTGGTTCTGGGTAGTGCTGATCTGGGGGCAACTATAGTCGTCAACAAAGGAGTGACGTGAATCTTCTACTTGCGTTATGTTACTTGCCATGCCAGTCTAGAAGTGTGTAGGTGTTGCAAATTCAGAGTCGTCTCATTTGTTACCGGACACGTCTTTGCCCATAGCACTAATGGACATTCTCCATGGGGACAAATTGTTACGTAGGCACCTCAGGATTTCGTGACATAAGCAATGACGCAGTGATTGTGATTCTCGCGTAATATCCAGCGTCACAGAGCCCATTGAGCTAAGGTTCCAGCACAACTCCAAGAGCAACAATGTAACAATATTCAGAAGATGCCAAAACCCAGCTTAAATCCTGAACCCTATACCCCAAATCACAAAACACTATTGCTAAACCCCAAATCCCAAAGCATACCCAAATCCTGAGCCTACCTAGACTTACAGCCCGAAGACCTCGAAATCCCCAAACCCGACGACTCGGCAAATCCGCACAAGAGCCGCCCCAACCCCTGAAAAAAAGTTTCTAGAGCCCGAAACCCAAGACCTTACACCCTAAACCCAAAACCCTAAAACCTCGACCGTAAAGACAATGGATTAGGCTCGCCCAAGAGTTGAGCCCTCGGCGCAGATGACGTCCTGTCGACCTTCCGAATCCTTCGAAGGTGTTCAGTTTAGGGTTTAGGGCTTCCAAAGCCTTCGGTTTAGGGTTTAGGGTCAAGGTCTTCCTTCCTTGAGGGTAGTAGGGAGGTTTTTAGTGCTTATTGTTTACGGGCTTAGGGTTGATTTCCACTTGAATGGCTCCTGGGGTCTGGTTTTAGGGTCTGGGTTTAGGGTTCATACAGGGTTTAAGTTTAGGTCTTGAGCCGAGGGTTTGGGATTTGTTGTGTTCGTGTGTTTTTCGACATGGGAGTTTCCGAAAATTAGGGCTACCTCGTTTCGGAGTCCTTACAAGAAGGATCCTACTATTTAGGGTACCATGTTAGGGTCCCCTATAATCGGAATCTCCCACATGTTGAGCCCAAAGAGCGAATCCGGGATAGAAGCGTGGTTGGAGGATGCACACGCGCATTTAGCAGGTGCGGGGGTAGATCGTTCTCTACATGAAGACCCCTAAACCCCTGAACCTTAAACCTCTACACCCCACACATGGAAATGGGTCCAGTTTCGAAAGTACTATCGCAATGAAGGGAAGAACACGGCTTCGACGTATCATAGTGGAGGACCTAAAGTAAAGCGACTTTGATGAACTACTCTTGCCAGTTATTCCGCTGTATAGTAGGCAGTAGGCTGTATTACTCTAGACAAACCCATGCAACTCGGCTCAAGCTTAGCTTGTTGGCGGCTGTGAGCTTCGGCAAAAACATGAGAAAACGGCCCTTACGAGGGGCCCCTCTTCTGTTGAGAACGCCCCTGCTAGTCGGGAGATGCAGAATTTTAGAGATACCCCTTTTTTTGGGGCCCGGCAGGCTTCGAAGAAGGGTCTCCTGTTCTCCGAACCCCTCCCCCCATAGGGTTTAGGGTTTAGGGTTTAGGGTCCCCGCAACTGTACCTTAGAATCAGCATGGCCTCGGCGAGGAAAGGCAGCTTAGTCACATCGTTGAGCACCCGGAAGATGTACTCGCGATTATCCACGTTCATGTACTCCTGGATCAGGTCTATAAGACCAGTTTCCTACATCGTAGGCCACTGGGTTATGGGTACTATTGGGCTTAAGGAGCTGAAAGCCACTACATTATATACATACATATATATATATATATATATGTATGGGTAACTAACCTTCTGGGGGAGGCTTGATGGCTGAGGATGGCCTCGAACCTTACATGCCAAAGCCTCAGCCGAACATTCCTTGAACTTGTGGCTTCTGGGGTTGAGCATTTAAGTTGTAGCAGGGGTAGGGAGTTTAGGGTTTAGGTTTAAGGAAGAGGGCGAGTTAGCGGTTACCTACCCAGCCCCCAAGCTTTCGGGGCGGTAGCAATGCTAGGAAGACCCGGGATCCAGGCCCTACCCAAGAAAGCCACAATGCGTCCCCACCACCGTAAACCCTAAATCCTAAACCAAGATTTCGAAACACCAATCCCCATACTTGTAACTTAAGCTCCAGACCCCTACAATCCAGACACTGAAACCCCAGATCTTTACCCGCTATGCGCCCCTTGGACCCAGAGCACAACTACAAGTTTCAACAATCTCTTGGGGCTACCCAAGAGTAACCAAGGTACCTTGAACAAAGTAGATGTAGCAGTTTTTGAAGGCCAGATCCGTGATTTGAGGTGCATGGACTACACAACCTCAGGGTGTTGTTTGGGCTTCGGGTTTGGGGCTTAAGCCAAAGGCCGAGAACATGGACTTAAAAAGGACTAGGGCTCCTTTAAAGGTTCCTTTTGAAGTGTTCTAAGGGTTACTCTAGCGTTTATGTTGTAGACACCCTTAGAAACCAGAATAGACTTGGGAGACAGCTTATACTGTAATTGCAAAAGCACTCTACGGAGAACTACAACTACATATTGAGGTTCCCACATTGAGTCTTCTTTCCTGGCTTTTTTCAATGCGTGGTTCTCGTACCCTTCCGGCAGGCTTTGGACCTATCGCAGTCATTGAGTCATATGGTCTTTGGACAGAAACCAAAAAGTTATATATGTAGATCCCTGCCTAATATGGGAGATACTGAAAAGAGTGGACCCCAACCAATATAGTACGCTAAATAGTAGGATCCGAATGCAGACTAACAGCCCCCCTAGACCCAAGAGTATCCTAGGAATAAAAAGGGTGCCCTTTTTGGTTTAAAGGGGCTTATAAGGGAACCTGAACCCGAAAAAAGGGAACAAGGGCCTATTCTAGGTCCTAGCCCCCTAATTTTCGGGGACTCACATATCTGCTTCTCCCCCAACGACAATGGAGACTGAACTGCCCAGCCTTGGTCCACCGGTAAAGCAGCTTGACGACCTCCGTTTGAGGCTTTAGGGTTTAGGGGTTACGGGTTTGCGGGTTTGGCAATGTTTCAGGTTCGGTTTGGTGCATGATTAATGATTAGTACCCAAAACGCACACACACACACCAGCTGTAGGTTATCATTGCAGGTGCGGCCTTTGCTGCAGATCAAAAAAAGAACAACTCAAAACTCCCCCAGGCTCTAATGAATATTAAAGACCCTTTTTCTAAATTATCATGTTAACCTACACTGTAGTTAAGCTTGTGACCCTACACAACCAAAGCCTCGAGTGATAGACTCTACATCCTGCACGGCAAATCGCGTCAACCTGGACGCCTGAAATCCATACCGTTGATGGTATAAAACCTGCATTACCTTAATGACCCTAGACTATGGGCATTTTGGTATATTCCTTGATGTGAGTACTGCAGGATTTGTATCATCAACCGTACTGGCCCTTGAACAGCAAGAATTACCCTAAACCCTGAACCCCTGAACCCTAAACCCTACACCCTGAACCCTAAACCCTGAACCCTAAACCCTGAACCCTGAAAAGTAAGACATGTCGCCTTCGGAAACTTCGTCCGCTGTGGGAGAACTGCTGCGAGCCGCTCAAGGCCTTCCAGCGAAAGGAGGCGAAAGCCAGTCGAGGTTCCCAACCCTAAGCCTCTGGGTTCTTGTTAAAGAGCTGAGTTTAAGTTACCATAATAAGGAAACCATGTTTATTACCATAGGTCACTATTCTGGTAACTTGAACTAAATTCCTCCACAAGAGGTGGGTTTGGGGTGAAGCAGAATGTGTGACAATACAACTCCGGGGATGCGATGGTGTACGTGGAGGTTCATGGATAGTTATAAGCAGGGTTATGAGTAGGAAAACTATATTTATAACCAATATTAGGGGACTTATCACCCACTGGTAATCCCATGAACCTCCAAGTAGAGCTATCTCAATCCTGCGACCCTAAAGGCAGACCTCTTTATTCCGAGGCCTTGGCTTCTTGGGACATGTAGGGTTTGGGATTTAGGCTTTAGGGTTTAGGGGTTTACGGTTCAGGGGTTTAGGATTTAGGGTTTAGGGGCTTGGGTTTGAGGTTTAGGGGTCTAGGGTTGCGGGTTTAGGGTCAACCAAGACCTACGCTGAGAACTTACGGATGTCTTGCAAGACAGGACTTCCACAAGGATTGATGTTGCAATCACTAGGTTCTTGTTATGCCAGGGATTTACTTCAAACTGCCATAATACGGAAACCATGCTATTTTTTGGCTATAGATCCCTATTCTGGTAATTTACAGTTGAATTCTTAAAACAAGAAACCAGATCACTGAGCCAGTCAAAGTGAAGAGGCGGGCCGGTCTCGGGCTTAGGGTTTGGGGTTCACGGGTCTAGGGTTGAGGGTTCAGGGTTGGGGGTCTAGGGTTGAGGGTCTAGGGTTGAGGGTTTAGGATTCAGGGTTGAGGGTTTAGGGTTCAGGGTTGAGGGTTTAGGGTTTCCATCCATGCATACATTCGCTTTCGCTTTCGCTTTCTGGGCAATGAGTTCGGGTCGAACGCAGCCGTTGGGATGCACCTAATTACATTCAAAAGCCTGGCGCAGAAATCTGGCTGAGGCATGTAAACCGTGCCAGTATGCACTCAAGCATGTCAGAGCGGGTAGAGTGAGATGTAGCCGACCAGCCCTTTGGACCGAAAAGTCGTCTCACCTATGACCCGCCAAACCCGAACAAAACGGGAAAATTAAACTCCCAAAAGTCAAAACCCTAACAAGCAAACCAGCAGCTGTACAAAAAACTCTGAGTTGTTCCTCCTGGGGCCAGGGAGGCAATCATCAGAGCAACACTACCCCTTACAAAGTGCAGGATCGGCCTCAAGGAAACAGTCCCTGCACGAATCTACCGGTAACTCAAACAAAGCTCTGCGCCTATTCCTCCGGGGGCGGGGGGAGGCAAACAGCAAAGCTACACCCCACACGATTATCAAATGAACCGTGCCCGCTCAAGACATACATGCATGCACAGTGACAGCGTGTATACAAGCACGCATGCCGAGCACATATAACGCATCAAGCAAGTAAGATCTTAGCAAAAGCTGCTAGGTTGCAGGCATCCACCGGATCATCGAGCTACAGCTGCTGCAAGAGCAAGGACCCGGCCTGGTACACGAAGGCACCGATGGAGCCGATGGCTACGACACTGCCGCACTCTTCGTCTAAACTTGGCCTCAAGATCCAAGGTGATCGTCTTACCCGTTAAGGTTTTGACAAGGATCTGCATGCCGCCTCGCAAACGCGGCGCCAAGTGAAGGGTCGATTCATTCTGGATGTAGTAACCCGGGAGAGTACGGCCATCCTCTAACTCCGACTGCTTGCCAGTAAGGATATCCTGGAACGTAGCCTTGACAGTGTCGAACGTGCCACTGGCCTCAACGTCCAAAGTGACCGTCGTACCCGTCAAGGTCTCGACAAAAATCTGCATGCCGTCTCGCAAACGCGGCGCCAAGTGAAGGGTCGATTCATTCTGGATGTAGTAACCCGGGAGAGTACGGCCATCCTCTAACTCCGACTGCTTGCCAGCAAGGATATCCTGGAACGTAGCCTTGACAGTGTCGAACGTGCCACTGGCCTCAACGTCCAAAGTGACCGTCGTACCCGTCAAGGTCTCGACAAAAATCTGCATGCCGCCTCGCAGACGCAGCGCCAAGCGGAGGGTCGATTCATTCTGGATGTTGTAACCCGGGAGAGTACGGCCATCCTCTAACTCCAAATGCTTGCCAGCAAGGATCAGATACTGCTGGTCGGGCGGGACACCTTCCTTCTCCTGGAACGTAGCCTTGACGTTGTCGAACGTGCTACTGGCCTCAACGTCCAACGTATTCGTCTTGCCTGTCAGGGTCTTGACAAAGAACTGCATGCCGCCTCACAAGCGCGGCACCAAGGCGTGCCCTCCATGGGCACTGGGGCTAACGATATTCCGCGCTGTTGCGGCCATTCGAGCCCTTGAGCCATGGGCTTCCTCATCATGGCGAGCGGGAGGAATGACAGGGCGATGCTCATCGACTGCCCGCTGCCAAGGAACTCCCTGGCAACCACCTGGTGCTTGGTACGGATTGCGCATGTCAGTAGCAGCACCACTGGCGCTGGGGTCCTGGTCAGACCCACCGGAAACAGACAGGGTGGAAGGTTCAAACTCAACCTTAAAAACACCCCCATTGTAAACCCGGAATACAGAGCCGCTTTTTGGAAGACCACTGAAAACTGGCCGATAACCCCGAGGGGGTCGGTGCTCTAGAAATTGCTGGAGGTCAGTCTCCTCAACTTGACAGTCTCTGACATAGCGGAAGGTGGGCTTACCTCCAACAGGTCTACAGTCAAGAAAGATGATAGCACCTGGATCCGCACTGCCAAGTTCAGTGAGGGAGCCTTGGCGGGCTGCGATGACACCTGCAAGGAGAACTCCCTGATGCACAAAGGGGTGGAGTGTTGCCTTGTCAGGTTTGCAGAGCATAAGGCGGTCTCGTCGGCAGTGCAACGCGCTGGCTGCATGAGACTCAAGGGTCTCCTCAGAACGTGCGGGGTGGACAATGTCCCGATCAATGTTCGGTGCCAGGACAAGAAAAGAATCAGAGACCTCCTCACTGACAATCTGTCGGATCTCAGCTGTCAAGAAGTCAAGATTCCTGAGGCAATCGGCAGAGGGAGGGTACCAGTGCGGTCTGTCATAGACAGCAACAAACTTCAAAGTGTCACCTGTGACTACCCGTATGGCTTTGTCAGAACGCAGAGGATCCGGACGCCCAGTTTGAAAAGCATCCCAGGGGGATATGGTGTGGCGGTTGGCGTGTTCGAGGACCTGGGCATGTGGAAGATTCCGTTCTACAATGGCGGCATAGACAGGCCCTCCAACTGCGGAGAAGTCAAAGACAATCTCTGCACATGAGGATTGCTCTAGCCACTGTGGCACAAGAAGAAGCGAAACATAGCCCTCCTCTGGCTGAGGTTCAACAAAATCTAAATCGGACGCAAAAAAGACCCTTCTCGGGCTGAGTTCAGCAACAACTTGTTGCAGGAACAGCTCTGGAGTGACTGGTACCGTGACAGACACTTGCACAGCTTGAGTAGGGTATCCTGGAGAGAACAGGACGCACTGAACCTTGGTGACAGAATGGGCTGTGGCAGCCTCAGCAGCCGAACCCTGCCTTTCACCTGTGCTGCACGCAGTATCACCAATTTGTGCTTGGGGGTCCGAGGGAAAAGGATCAGGTCTGCTGGCAGATTCGCTCTGTGAGGCAATCCCGTTGTCATGTTCACGAGGCAAATCGTCATAACAGGCTCCATGCAGCCTGAGTGGCATGGCTCCTATGCGAACAGGGCAGTTGAGCATCGCTAGCAACCAAATAGCGAGCCTACTCCCTGTTGGGAGTGTACCCTTCAAGCGTCTATGCTGACAACCCTTTGATCCTTTACGTGCTGCATGGGCGCGGAAGCTTTCAGAAGACTGGCTTGGGGAAAATGCTCTGAGACACAGGAGTATTCTGGTCGTTACTCCCTTGCACGGCAAACCAAGCAATCTTCCAAGGGGCTCACTTCTATCTGGAATTTGTTGCCAGAGGCACAGGTAGAGCGCAAGCGCGAAGAGGAAAAGGACAGCCCTACACAGAGGCAAGAGGAAGTTGCCAACAGCGAGTAGAAAGCCGAGGATTCTGTCCCCCTGGGAGGAGGATGAGGCACAGAACCCAGTGGATGGGGGCCTAAACCCAAGAGGTCTATGGGTTTGAGTGTGACTAACCAGTTCCCCGGCGGACGCCCCAGAACCACCGATACGTCTCTTAGGTGCTCGGGTAGGCTGGTCATCTGCAAAGATTGGCCGATGAACGACACAATCTAAAGAAGCAGCGGAAACGATGTTGAGAGTCCAATCCCTGAGGGTCGGGACGAAAAGAAAAGGTGGAGTGCTGCCATAAAAACAGGCGCTTGATCTCCCACACAGTTCATCAACGACAAAGAATACAGAGAGGGCAGGCGACCTCCAAAAGACTGAAATTGTTGAGAGGGTCAAACAGAGTGCCGAATGACCCGGCAGAGGGACACCAGAAGGGGTGAAAGACAAACACCCTTCCAGCCTCCGCGAGGAAGAAAGGGCCCCAATTCCACCGACATCAAACAATCCCAGAGAGATGCCAGATGGAAAAGGGTCCCGCGAGGAAATCTCAAGATCGGCACAGTGGCCTTGACAGCGAAGCGACCAACAGAAATGCAGGACCCTGCCTCCAATGTAGGGATGGTGGCCTGTGTGGCGAGAGGCAACGGAGTGCAACCATGCCCAAAACCCGACACAAACCCAATGTCGGTTTTGAGCAGGGAAGCTACTTGGAGCTCGAAGAACCAACGTCACAAGAGACCAATGTGAGTGGTCAACTGCTCCGCAATGGACTCCCGGGGACCAACTGACATGTGGAGGAAAGAAGAACCTGCAGCCTACAGGGTGAGACCGCAAAAATCGCAAGACAGCATTCATTGCCACGCTCGTGGGGTAGCATTGGCCGACAGGAGACGTTAGAGACAGCGACCTCCCCAATGAGGTGGCTGTGTCTTGTGGTCCCGGCAGCCTGCAATCCCAGCGGCCTGACAAAGAATCCGCCTTGGACTTTTGCCTACACCAACTCACACAAGTTTCGGCTATTCCATGCCAGACAGTCCTGGTTTGTGCGTCTGTCCTAGCTCGTCTTCGTCCTCGTCGATTGTAGTAGTCGTACCGGGACGACCCTCGGCATGCGCGGCCGCCGACCCAGCAGGATTCAGGCCAAAGGGAAACAATGCTCTCTTGTGTCGAATCTTTTGGGACAACGCTTCGTCGCCTGGGGCTCCTTCTGGTGGTGGAGTCGGACCAGAAGGTCTGCCACCTTCGTAAGGTCCAACACGTGGGGAGGTCGATGTATTCCTCTTCAGTCGGTCCATGCCAGGAGAAACTGAGAAAGGGGGCCCTTCCGGGCCTGTTCCACCAGAATATGGCAAAGAGTGTCCTTGTCCAGGATTGGCAGAAACATCGTCGTCTCCCCGATGGGCTGGTGCCGGCGGTGGAATCGTCAGCCCTGGGGGAGGAGCATAGTCCATGGTCTCCAGCTTGCGGCCCCATTGTCGCACATCGGAGCCTAAGATCCTGGTGAGGGCCTCTGCGTCGGACTCCGGAGGAGCGGTCTGCAAGGGCCTCGTGAGGCGCTCCCAATCCGGATCCCCATCGGCCATCGTGGCATCTGGCACGCTTCCGGTACTCAGCACAGCTTTGTAGGCTTGCCGTAGGGTATCCGATGATCTGGCCTGATTGTCCTTGGCCTCCTGTAGATCGTCGTTGAGCTTCTGCATTGCACGAACATACCTGTCCTTCTCCTGCAGATAAGACTTCTGAAGGTCCGCCTCGTAGCGCTGCCATTGTGCAAGCCGCTGCTTCTTGAGCTGAGTCAAGTGTTGGACCTTGGTCTCGGCCTTCCTGGCGTCGTTGATCTGCGTCTGGAAGGCACTCACAAGGCTGCCGTCTGTTGACATAGAAGCTGGCGGGCCAGGTGCAACTGGCTCCTCTGTCGGCTCGACCTTGCGAGCATCGTAGCGGGGAAAACGATCTTTTCCCTCGCTCTTGCCCTTCTTGGGGCTCTTCGGGTTGTCCGCCTTGCGATGCGGCGACCACGCACCACGCCAATAGCGGCCAGAGTCGTAGCTTCCATGACTGTGCCATCCTTTGTTGTCGCCTCTCCCCATACGTGTCTGCTTGACACTGAAGTGTCTAACACCTGAACCGTGGTGCCGGTGCAGGGTTCGCAGTGCTGAAGCACTGACCGGGGCTCCTGAGCGGAGCCTGCGCCTGATCTTTGATCTGCGGGCGCGAAGGTGTCTGTGCCAATTCGGGCTGCGCAAAGCCGTGGCGAAGTGGCAGGGCTAAAGGGGAGGATCGGCACCGCTTAGGGTGCCTGGGGCAGTCAGCTATCCCACTGCGGGTGTTCTGAGCCCTATGCATACATTCAGTTACATACATACACGCACAGACATACAAACGTACAAATGTTACATGCAGCCATGCATGCATACCTGCGGACGTACACCTGCCTGCGTATTGTTAACTTGGTGAAACCAAATGTAACGCACTCCTTTTACAGATCTTGCAAGCATGTCTACGCCAAACTCCCCGAACCTCTAAGCTGCACGCGACAGATGCTTAGATGTACTTCTATAAATCAAAGGGCCATAACATGAACCGAGACCCGAAACGCTGCGTATTCCCTGCGCCCTCTGGCCTTGCAGAACATCCACATTGGGCTTCTTGATCCTCAGATGCAGAACAGGGCATCCCGTGGTGTACCGAATCTTGCAGTTCCTTGCCCAAAGGCTTCATGTACCTTTATTAATAGATACTTAGGGCTTAAGGGGGTCCCTATACAGGTACTTCAAGGCCTGTGTATAAACTACATGGCTACTTGGAGCCTTGGGGTTGCAATTTAGGGTTTATGCTGGCGCTATATATTTGGAGGTACATGGCTAGTTATAAGTAGGCTTCTAAGTAACTATAGTTATAATAACCCATATTGGGGGACTTGTAACACCACTTATAACTACCCATGAACCTCCAAGTATAGGGATGCTGAGATCTGTTGGGTTTCGGTTTAGGGTTTAGGGTTTCTGAGATGTAGGACTCGGGTTCACGACAGGGTAAGGGTAGAATAGCAAACAGCAACCCTGACATGTGAAACCTGAAACACCAACAAACACAAATCCTCGAATCACAAATCCTAAACTAAACCAATATGACGGGGTAACCTTGATGAGCTCTGAACCCCGAAACCACTAAACCGGAATCCTATTTGGGTCCCCGACTTCGACATCTTGTGCCTTCTTCTTCTTTTGCTTCGTCGGAAGGTGGGAATCCGCTCCTGCACTTCTCCCATTTTGGGGGGTGGCCAGTACTGTTCCTTTTGGGTTCCTTAGTGTCCGCTCCTTTGCTTTCTCTAACTTGGCCCGATAGATTTTCCCAAACCCTATTCCAACTTTTGAAGCCCATACTAGATCATTGCTCAGATCGTCACAGCTTCAGCCGAGGAAGGTCTGAAATTTATTAGAATCGAGCTTGGGGTATATTATACTATAACTCTAACGAGGAACGCCCAAAATAGTAGTAGGCAAGTACTAAGACCCCCACAGTACTTTGCATCGCGCGCAGCATTCCGAGAGAAAAGGGACTCAGATCTACCAGCCAGAGGCTCAAAGGGTTTCTGTCGCAGCGGGAGACCCTACACCCTAAAGCCCATCTTTGGGGGAAAAACTGGGGGCTTGAATGAGTTGAATAGGGTTTGGGGCCCAGTTTAAAAAATCATAATAAGGAACACCTACAAAATAGTATATAGTTAGTTATTGAAGCCCCAAAATTAGGGTGTTAAGGTTGGGGGTCAGGGCTGTGAGACTCGTTTTTTCAAGCGAAGGACAAGAATGCATCCTGCACAGAGTGGCAGCAAGAAATTAAACGAACAAGAAAATAACGAAGACTTGAGGGCTTGCGGCCAACGCAGGGGCCTTTAATTAGAATAGGGTCTTGGGCTACTTTACAGTACCAGGACCAGGACATGTTACTCTTAGTACAAGGCTTGTTCAGATTATCACAACTATGACACCGACCATCGTATACTGCTGATGTACAAAATGCGTCATTACCCTAAGTGCCCCGAATCAAGGCAAGTACTGTACACGCAAACCGACAAGGACAACTTCGAAAACCCGGTCAAAACCTTTCTGAAACCACAAACCCATAAATGAAAACTAACCTTAGTAAAGGTCTTGTTGAACCCTTACAGTACCCTCATCAAGCCGTTCTAGCCCCGCAAAACCCTGCAACTCCCCAAACAAGACCCTCTACCAACAAACCCTATCAAAGATGCTGTGAAAACTCATCAAAACCCTATCAAAGGGGCTGAGGGTTAGCCCCCATTAGAATTAGAAGAAGCAGGAAGCGCCTTATCCCTAACCTCAAACCCTAAACCCCAAACCCTGTTTCCCTAAACCGAGAGCGCCTTATCCCCAGGCAGATGCATGCGCTTCTCGCCGTGCACTTCGCCTCTTCTAGCCTGTTGCACTCTAAACATCGGTCTTGGGAAAAGGGAAGCAGACATTGCTTGGAGGGCCGGGGGACTTAGTAAGTAGTTATTTTATGGAGTTATCATTACCGTAACCCCAATTTGGGTCCCTATAATGAAGGAACCTATAACGCTGTATAGTAACTACTTACTAAGTCCCCCGACTTCCAAGTGCGGTTTCTGGTTCGGGGTTTAGGGCTTGGGGTTCAGGGTTTAGGGTTTGGGGTCCTAGAATATGTACTGCAACAACCTTTTAGCAAAAGACTCAATAACATGAACTATAGGTTATGTTACCTGCAATAGGAAGACTGAGTGCAAATGCTGCTGGTGATGATGATGGTAACAAGTCATCACATACGTATGTACAGACATAGTGACACAGTGCTCACCGAAATCAGATTCCCCGTGCCTTTGTCAAATGCCGCTTCACACGTCGGTCTTTCTTGATTTCCTTTGTCCTTGCAGTGCGCATGTGGAGTGTCGAAAATCCAAGGGTAAAAGAAGGGACCCTTTTTTTAGGACCCCTAGGTATATACCCTTAATATAGCTATTATATACCCATTACATAGCCCATTATAGGGTAGGGGTCCCCATTAAGGGTCCCTCCTTTTCCCCTTTGAGAAAATGACCTCAAGGGTTCTGAATATGCGACACTGCCTACTGTAGACGCCTGACTAATTACCAACACTGTTCGTAGGCAACCAGAGGCATAACAACTACCTGAACCCCGAAAGAATGTCGAACAAACCCGCTCCGCTTATAGGTGTTGGTCAATTATTTGACCTACTTTCTTTGGGGGTTTAGGTAGTCACACTATTCTCAGTTTATGAAGCAAGAACCCGTCTGAATGTCGAAGCCTTTGTAATGCATCCACATGTCATCTGTGTCTTTCCTCGCCCTCGGTTCTGAGCATCAAGCATTATATGATGAAAGGCGACTGAAGCTCATCCATCCCCATGGATGGACATATCCCGCCAAACCGTAAAATAAAAGCTTTGCACTACACAGTAAAGGCTGGTATCCTACAACTGGCAGGGCCTCCCCTGAACCCTAGAACCCCTAAACCCTAAACCCCTAAACCAATAAACTCTGAACCCTAAATCCCTACACCGCTGAACCCTAAACCGATAAACCCTCAACCTTAAACCATTCCACTTGACTTCGAGCTGCCAGCCTGCTCTTTGCTTAAGTTGGGGTTAGGCCTACTAAGGGTTTTTATACCCAGAGGCCCCATAGTAGTTCCTTTTTGAGATTACCTTATAGGATTCTATATATGAACCCCAAAACGGAAAAGCTATGGGGCGTAGGGTTTATAGGGTTTAGAGTTTAAGGCTGTGGGTGTAAGAAGATTTTAGTTGTTTGTTTTGACAGCCGTTTTCCTTCCACAGGTCATAGGATTTGGGGTTCGGGAGTAGGGTGAGGCATGGTCCAAAAGGGAACGCAGGTATTGCACGAATGGAAACAGGCCCACAAGAGCCATATTTCCGCGTGACGGCATACTCTGGGATTAAAACGACAAAACTGGCCTCCAAAAAAACAACCTAATAACGATGACAGTTCGCGAGAGAAGCCTAGTAAAATCATGTGACATCATCGTTGAGAATGGATGGCAATATGAATTCGACCAAGCGTGGGTATGCCTGGCCTACTAGACGAGCAAGAAGTGTTTAGCACTTACGTGTAGCCCAAGAAATCCTGCAAAGGACATATATAGGAACACCATAATAGGTATCCCTAAATCGGCGGATTTTGGCCCTAAACTCACGGAGTCATAGACGTATAAAAACACTAAAAACCTCAAACCCTGAGCACAAAACGCCCCAAGCTACACACCCTAAAACCTAAACCCTAAATCCTAAACCCTAAAGCCTCAGACCACCCTCAGGCCACGACTGATGGTTGAAGTGTCTATCCAACCTTGGGTTTAGGGTCCAGCGTTTAGGGCTTCAAGGTTTCAGTTTGAGCTTGTAGGGTGTAAGGTTTAGGGCTTCCGGGTTTCAGGGTCCACTGGGTGAAGTTAGGATATTAGGGTTTGTAGTTTCCAGGGCTGACAGGGACTTGTAACCTACTTATAACTACCCATGAACCTCCAAGCAGAAGTTATGATGGGGATTGAAGCTTGCGCTAGGACTGATGCAGTAAGAACTGCCCCTCGATGTATCGTGGTACCAAAGGAGCAAGACCATGCTACCGAGAAAGGAAAGGGATGTAACAATGCAAAAGTACGTATGTATGTATGTGAAAATACACGTATGTGTGTGTATATGTATATGCATGTGTGTATATATATATGCCAACCAAACTATTCCGCTGCGAGCAAAAACGATATGTAAGCTTGAAACCTGAAACCTAAGGCTAAACCTCGACAACACGATGAGACAACTCGGTCATTCCTATAAGCACGCATTTCATCGTTGTAATTCTAAAGTCTTAATTTAGTTTAGCGTGTAAGATGTCAGGTTTAAGGCAGAGACCTGGGATGAACTAGATTTCGACTTTGCAAACAGGTTCACCACAAAGAATGTAGTGCGCTCAAACTCTCGAGTGCTCCATGCTGGACAATCCTCTGCTAGATGGTTTGCAATTTGCTGTTGCCAGCAAGCGGGGTCAGGCGAAAACTGGCACGTGGACAGCTATGCGCTGCGTGAATGTAACTACATACGACTGATACTACGGTTGATGATAAAAATCCTGCATTACCTTGATGGCCCTAGACTAAAGGAGTTATGTTATATTCCTTAGAATTGGTAATGCAGGGTTTATATCATCAACCGTAGCACCCAGGCAATGGAACACACAGAAGTAAAACTCTTCTATACTTGCTAGCGAGCCAGGAAATTCTATCAGCACTCTTCAAGCTAATTGCAAACTACTACCGTCATTAAAGTAACGATCAACAAACAGCCCAAACAATACTGCGCCCTGAAACTGACACAGGTGATTCACAACGACTTGCAATCCAGATCAACCAGAAACTCACCACTAGAACTCCAAGCCCAGCAACTCGCGCTCTTTGCGTCCTCTGCCTAAGAGCTTGTAGGCGCCTTCGCCTATCCTGGGGATGGGAGCTGTACGTGGACCCTGTTTCGGTCTGCATAATCGTTGTCCCTACAAGAAACCTGCAATACAACAAACCCTACAAACAAAAAACAACTAAAATTGTGGATCCAGGTGTACTTTAGGGCTTCACATTCTTGGTTATGGTTCTGCAAATTGGGGTTTAAGGCTCAGGTTTTGGGGTTCAAGGGGTTTAGGATCTCTGGTGCTCTGGGAACGAGGCTACGAGACACCAAGAGCAGCTCTATGCAGCATGGATATAAGGTTCTTGTAGGGAGCAGACTCACAGTTGCGGCTTGTGTTTATGCCCTCTGGCGGCACTTTGGACCGGTTTAGGGCTTGGGGTTTATGGTGTGCCTGAGCTCTACCTTTTTAAGGGTTCCCTAGTTACGAGGATTTCCTTGCGTAAGTCCTTGAAGAAAGTTGGCCACAAGGGGAGATCTTATGGCTGAACGCCCAGTGTGGGCGGTCCTGGATGTAGCACAGGGGCTTTGGATTTGGGGTTCAATATGCCATGTCAGACGTCCCTTCAACGGAGATACAGAATGTCGGGAGAAACATGTGTCTCTCTCTCTCCCTCTCTCTCTCTCTCTCGCTCTCTCTCTCTCTCTCTCTCTCTCTCTCTCTCTCTCTCTCTCTCCCTCTCTCTCTCACTCTCTCCCTCTCTCTAACTGAGGGAGAGAGAAAAAGAGAGATCGATATACATATATATCTATATATATATACATATATAATGTACATGTACACACACATGCAGACACACATGGGCATGCACATTATAGGAAGAGATGCGAGGTGAGATAACTTTACGGCATGCCCCATATCAGATATCCAAGCCCTCAACCTTCGGATGCTACGGCAGCAAGGACTCTGTCTGCCAGCGGTACACGCATGTCCTTGGACACAAATCCACTTCCCAAGCACTAAACCTCCTACACCTCGAAATTCCTGAGGCGCTGAACCCTCACCTGAACCCTCCAAAAATCCGAAAAATTCAAAAGCCACCCACTTCGAGACAACACCCACTCGCTGCATCGTAGCTGCTTCTTCATGTTCCGCTGGACCATCTCGAAAGCCTGTATTGCTTCAAGTTTGTTGATAGGGCTGGGGGTTTGGGGCTTGGCGTCTTGGATGTCAGGTTTACCTTTTCCTTATATGGGCTTGTTGAAGGCTTTGCACTTTGCAATGGTATGATGCTTGGCATACCTGTGGGCCACACCCTCCCAGACCTTCCAAAGTCCCTTGATTAAGGAGTACACCTTAAAGCATAATAGGATCCCTAATCTGATTTATGGAATTTTCCTTAATCAAATGGTTTTGGAAGGTCTGGGCTAAACCCTAAACCCACAACCTGTCTTACCCTAAACCCACAAGACAGGTTGCAGGGCTACTGAGATGTTGGGCTCTGGGTATACTTCTTGCACACAGCACGGATAAACGATTTCAGACCGGGCTCATGTCCAGTAGGGTTAAGGGTTTAGGCTTTAGGGTGTATGTTGTATGCATATATATATATATATATAGTACTAGTATACCCACCATAAAACGCCACTATATACACTCACCAATATTGAAAAGGAGGCCTGTCTACACTCACCGAAACGGTAATATAAAACACACTTTATGCGCACCGGGCCTTTGTAATTAGAATAAGGTTTGGGAGCAAAAAGCTATATCTACAACAAGGGAGACCCCGCAATAGTACTGGCAACTATTTATGCCCCTCTGGACCCCCCCCCCCCCGCTCTTGGGAGCGATCCATGTGGCTGACGCAGTGTGGCGTATACGCATTACTATTACCCATAATACATCCCAGACAAAACCTGCGCGTTATGTGGACCCAGACCTTCCAAAGTCCCTGAATTGAGGATTATACCTGAAATCAAAACAGGATCCCTATATGATTTAAGGACATGTCCTGAATTAAGGCGTTTTGGAAAGTCTGGGTAAGGCATTTACAGTTCGTAGAAGAGCGGATTGAATTCGGGAGAGCAGGCTCCGGGTTGAGGGCATAAACGTTTCTGTAAGCTACCTGGACAACATAAGGGCCTTAGTAACTAGAATAGGGCTCCTTCAAAGGGATCTCTAAGGGATCTATAAGGGTACTATAATACAGGGGCCTTAATAGCCTTAATAATTAGAATAGGGTTTTGGGGCCCATTATACATAGTTATGATGATAAGGAACCCCCCCAAAAATATGAGAGGTTGTAATTTTTAAGGCCCCTATATTAATCTCAATTCTACTCCTGTTTGGGGTTACCGTTATTGACATAAACTACAATGGAGACTAACATGTAACGGACAACTTGAGTACAACACATCCGTAACCGGCCTTGTAAGAGGTCGTTGGCATGTTTCCAAGCGAATTCCCTCTTCTAAACGTACCCTCCCTTTTTGATAGTGTGAACCCGAACGTAGAAGCACAAGTATCACAGTGCGACCAGACTTAACCACATGAAGCCTTCATGAACCCCAAGAGCACTCAGAACCCTAAACCCTAAACCCCAAGAAGCTCCCATGCAACTCTAAAGACCCCTATCAGCTCTTAGAATCCGACCGAAACCCAACAGACCCCAATAAACCTCAAGGAGTCAAACCGACATCGGGCAAGCGGGCCTTTAGAATCGTTGTTAAAAAAGAGAGATTCTGCCTCCATGACTTTCTTGGCTTGGAACTTGTTCTTCTCTGCGGCAAACCTCTTGTACCTCGACCACACAGCACAAGAAGAAGGTTCTGGAGTTCACATAGGGCTTATGGGGCATATGTAAGGCTTTGCGGTTCAGGGCTTTCAGAGTCTAGGGTGCATTCTGTAAGGTATGTTATTCTAGACCCACTTCGTGAAGAGTTGCTATTGCCCCAGCCCCACAGCAGAAAATCGTTCTGCGATCTGCCTCAGGGTTCTCGGTGTGCATGGCTTTGGATTCCGCTTTTCGTTGTTGGGGCGTTCGGGCTTGCGGTGCACAATATCTAGGGATTTTGGGTTTCGGGTCTTAAGCCCTAAACCGTGTTCAGCATCTCGGATGCCAGGAGTGGGCGTATCAGCTTCAAGGTTTGAGGATAGGGCTTGGAGCATAGGGTTCTCGGGCTCAGTGTTCCTTTGATATATGGGCCTTATATAGTAACAATGAATTACCTATACTGTTTTGGGGGTTGCTGCTTACAAATATGGTACTGGGCCCAAAACCCTATTCTAATTCTTAAGGCCCCTGTATCTGTATCAAGCTCGTGCCAGGAGGGCAAGACTATCATTTGCCTGTGCTACAGCCCATAGACGCCCCGCCCCGCCCAGCGATACACTCTAAATACCTCGTCACTTGTGGCAACTCGCTTTGAAAGCCTTTGCAGCAAGCTGTTAGGGTGTGAGCGTCGCAACTTGCGGAAGCGATTGCATGCAGACACGCAAAGCGTGCAGGAAGCCATTTGTCGAATGCAGAGTATGCTGCAACTTCTGAAAGCATCCTTAAACCGCGAAGGCTAAGTCCTCAATCCTGATAAAACGGGAACCCTGGACCCTTCCTTCAACCCTAAACCCAGCTCGTTTGCTGTTCGGTTTCACATCCTCAAGGCCAACGCTATGCTCACAACCAGAGAAGCGACGACATCGACAAAACGGACTACGATCCAACAAGCACACTCACTGAGCCTGCGCTACCATACTGCAAATACACAGTAACCTACAGACGCCGATTACATGCATACATGCATACGTAATTACCTATATATACCTACATACACACATACGTACATAAACACGTACGTGCGTACACATGCTCCTACAGGTACACATGCACATGGACATACATACACGTACACGCACACGCACACGCACACGTACACGTACACGTACACGTGCACACACGCACACACACACACACACACACACACACACAACACATATGCACATAAACATGCACGTGCATATACACATACACATGTGCATACACACTTGCATCATATGTACATACATACATGCATGCATCCATGCATGCATACAAACATCGAAGATCATCGAAGTTCTCGCAACTCATACAGTCCTATAGTTGCATCCTGTAGATGCGACAGTAATTCACTTACCCAGCAAAACATGGTGCCACAGCTGGAGCATCTTAGGGTCTAAGCAAAGCACCAGATCCAGTCTACCTGGGTGCCAGCGGGTTTGGGGGGTGTACTTTACATATTGCATTTATTACTTATATTATACCTACACCTCTGTTGTCTTATGTCTAAAATTATTGCATTATGTTATGTGGTTGTCATTGCAATCATGCAAACCCTTACGAATAAACATTGGCAATTACTCATGCTCCAGAAATTACCTGGGTCCCGAACAGCTTCTTGGCCCGCTGCCGTACCTTGTCTATGTCGCTCGGGTGCTTTACCTGGACAGCAAGCCCCAGCCAGGCTCCGAAGTGGAGGGGAATCACTGACACAAGGGACCATAATATAGGGGCCTTAATAATTAGAATAGGGATTTGGGGCTCATGTAGTTTATAGTTATAATAAGGAGCCCCCCAAAGTAGTATTAGTAATTAATGAGGCCCCTACATTAACCCTAAACCATAAGGAAAGGGATCCTCCATCTCACCTGTCTTCCTCCCACCTTCCGACACCCCTGATAGAACTGCGATCAGAGAGTTTAGCGCCGAGGGCAGAGGGAAGAGGTCCTAAATTCCTAAACACCCTAGAGCCCAGACCTTCCAAAATCCTTTAATTAAGGAATATACCTTAAATCATATTAGGGACTCTACTATAATTTAAGGTATATTCCTTAGTTAAGGGATTTTGGAAGGTCTGGGAGCCCAAGACCCAAGGATCCTGGACCGAAACCCAAGTTGAAAGAACCCGCTACGTAGGGACACAAGGCGTCTGAAGGAGCAGATACCGAACAGCAGGTGCAAAAGCGCTTGTTTCAGAAATTTATCGGATAGGTTGCAGGAGATTAACTAGTAGTGTTTAAAGCTCAAAGGGTTCAAGCGCGATTTACGGGATGGACAGACTGGCCATCGGTGTTTCGCTGTTCTATTTTTTCCGTTTACTTCGAGATTCGATGGCTAGACTTTCAATGCATTTTCCTGAACCCCTAGACCCAATGGCCCAACACGCCCCAAAATCCTTGAAGCCAGCAGACCGTGGAGGTGTTCTTTTGTCCTACATGTGGCATAGCCTCTGCCGAGGCGCGGCAGAGCAGTTTTTGCTTCCTTTTTCATATTCCTCCAAAGGCTCCATGTACCTGTATAGTAGATACTTAAGCCTTAAAGGGGTCCCTATATAGGTACTTTGAGGCCTGAGTAAATACTTTTTGTGTACATGGAGCCTGAGGGTCCCGATTTTTCAGGTCGCGCTGTGTCGATGCTTGGAGGGTCGGGGGACCTAGTAAGTATTCATTGTATAACAGACTTATAAGTACCTTACTAGGGACCCTAATTGGGATTGTAGTACTTCTAACTCTTTAAAATAGCTACATACTAAGTCCCCCGACCCTCCAAGTGGTCGGGACCCTCCAGGAAAAGAACTGATCCCGAGCCGCCACAACGGAACAACTTGGGTACGGCCCCCACTCAGTAATAGTCGAATAATATTCATTGTATAGATATATATATATATATGTATATATAATATATATATATATATATATATATATATATTAGGACCTTAATAGTAGCCCTACTATGGACTCTTACTGTATGGGGGCAGTACCTAAGGAACAACACAACCTTCCAACCTAACCAAAACGGCATACACCAATAAACCCTCAATCTTTAATCCGAGGAATTGTAGAAAACATCCATACTGCTACATGTGGTACAAGACGGCCACTAGTGTGGACGGCTGCTGTTTTATGTGATTTCCCGCATACCAACCCTAATCTCAAAAACCCTGAAGCTCTAGAACTTGATAACCCTCAACCCCTAAACCCTACGGCCCTAAACCCTAAAACACGCTGAACCTGTTGAACCCTAAACCCTAAACCCCTGAACCTCCAAACCCCTAAATCCATAAACCTACAAACCCGTAAACCCATAAACCTGCAATGCCCTAAAGCCCTAAACCTCCAAACCCCAAACCCCTAAACCTCCAAAGCCCTACACCCCTAAACCCTAAACTCCCCTAAACCTCTAAGTTGAACCCTGAGGCCTAAACCCCTAGCCGGCAGCTCCACGTGCCTGGCTCGCCGGGACTCCGAGAACTTTGTACGGATCCATTGCTGCACCTCAGCTTTGCTTTGCCATGGTCTGTTCCCAAACCTTGCAAGACCCCCTAATTACGGAACTTCCTGAAATCATCTTAGGGATCCTATTATGATTTAAAGGTACGCTCGTTAATTAAGGAAAACTCCTGAGATCCGGCTATGATTTCACGGTACACTCTTTAACTAAGGGGCTTTGGAAGTTCTGGGGTCCGGGGGGGGGGGGGGGGGTGGTTGATGAGAACTTTATGGTGGTGGATTTAGGGCTCTTAGTTCGGGATTTCGTGTGGGAGGGTTTGGTTCATCATACAGCTTAGCGATTGTGGGTGCAAGGGGTTACTTGAAGGATCGTGGCACGTGGCCACATAAGGATATAAGAATCCTACTTGGGGTTATAACTACTTGAAAGTTTTATACCCCTAGGGCTAGGATACTGATTACAGTATATACAAGGACAGAAACACAGTAATTAAGACTCATAATAATAGTCATAATCATAGGAATAACAGTTGGAGTCATAAGAATCGTAATAATCACGGTAATCCCTAAAGCCTTAACCTTCATACCGATAATCATAACAAGCGGCTGCAAGAGGAACTTACCTTTGGTTAGTAGGGAATGGAATGGTAGTAATACTAGTTATATATATATATATATATATATACCCCATTCCTCCATTCCCTACTATCCGAAGGTAAGTTATAGGATCATTAAAGCCCCTATATTATAGTACCCTTATAGATCCCTTATAGTAACCCTTATAGACCCCGTTTATGAGGCCCCTTTCATTCCTAAACCATAAACCTTAAACCCTAAGAGGAACCGGAACTTCGAGACTTCCGGCTTGGATGTTTCTTGGCGAGAAGTCGCGGCTTGGGGTTGCCGGTGGATGATGAGTGGTTCCATGATCGTGCTAGGGTTCCTTAGAGGGATCTATAAGGGATCTATAGGGTTTAGGGTTTAGGCTTTATAGGCTTTAGTTTAGGGGGGCTGTATTGGGTTTAGGGTTTAATTTTGGTTTAGGGTTTTGCTTTAGGGTTTGTAGGGTTCTGGGGTCCAGATAACCTACCGTTTTAAGGACTTCTATGAAGGAGTCAGTGTAAGGCACCCAAAAAAGGTAGGCTCTTTAGGGTCCAAGTAAACCCTAAACCCCAAACCCCTCCACCCCCAAAAACCCTAACCGCTAAACGGCCCTAAGCCGTCTTCACTCAAAGACCTACGACCCCCTGCATCTGAGGCCTAAGGAGCCTACCCGAATAAGTATCCCTCCATAGCACAGAATGGGCCTGATAATGCATGCAATATTGTACTCTAGACTACACTATTCTGTACCATATTTTGCTATCTTGCACCAACACAGAAAATTCCTATTATACTATATTGTAGCATAAAAAAAGATAAGTTTGGACAGTCGGATCCCCCTGTGTCTTTAGTCTCCAGGCAGCCCTAGAAAGACAAAGCTGAACGTCCTACGCCACACAAGCTCTGAAGCCCTAAAACGTCAGCCCTAAATACTAACGCCACAAAAATCAAAACCCCTCAAGGGCTACCTCACTCACTGCTCCTTTGGAGATGTGTCCAAGCTCAGCAGCGCTCAATCCCTAACACCCCAAAGCCCCGACTCCCTGAAGCCATGCACCCTAAAGCCCACAAGGGCTGAAGCCCTACCTAGACCCTGACGAACCCACCTTTTTAGGGTTCCCTATTCTGGTTTCCTTATATAAATCCATGAAAAGGTAGGTTATTTGGGGTTAAGGTAAACCCTAAAAGCCCGAAGGGCTGCAATCCGAAAAGAAAGCATCCCAACTCACGAAGCCCCAATGTCTGCCACGCTATTTGCCATGCTAAACACAAATGAATTGCTACAGAAACCCTTAGACACGGCTTGTGATTTTGGATTTAGGAGTTTACCCTACGGCTCCATGTGCCCATATAGTAGATACATAGGCGTTAAAGTACCTATATAGGGACCCCTTCGAAAGCCAAAGAACCTATATTATAAAGGTACATAGAGCCTTTGGGTTAGGGTTCCTTATGAACGCCCTGCAGAAAGCAAACAGTTTACGTAGCCCTAAACCCTTACTGCAGTCTTGGCCTTGGCTCTCCTTCCCTGAGCTCAGCACCGGGTCAGGTCCGGGCAGCACGCCCAAACTCCCCCAATCAGAAACTCCAAAATCAACCTTTTTCGTTATAGAATATTTATAGAGCTTATATAGAGTTGTAGAATCTTTGTAGAGCTTATAGAAGCTATCCTGGCCTCAGTGAGATGAGAGTTTCTCGGATCTTGGGTCCCTGGTGGGGACTGGGTGCAAAGGCTCCAAGAAGCGGGTGCTGGTAGATATTAGGGGTACCTTTAAAGGGATCCTTTAAAGGGATCTATAAGGGCTCTATAAAGGGTTTAGGGTTTAGAGTTTCCGAGAATGAGGGGTACCTTATTTCGGGGTCCTTATAATAAGGATCCTACTATTGAGGGTACTATATTGGGGTCCCCCATTTTTGGAAGCTCCATTATATACTTGTGCGCATGCGGATCCTGAATCTTAGAGTCCCTGTCGGTCATGAGGTTTCTACTGGAGTAAGTAAGTCGGAGCAGTCGCCAACGTTGAATACATGGCCTTACGAACTAAAGTCATACTTCTACTCCATTGAAGCCGACAGCCCAACTGCAGTCTCTCTGCCAGCTGCAAAATCCGATTGAGCCAGGACAGATGAAGGACAGCACCTGAGCAACCATGACGCTGAGTATTATCACTCTGCTCTTTCTCGTCCTCCTCCTCCTCCTCCTCCTTCTGATCCCTTGATTGACAGAACCATCAACGGCATCATCACCATCATCAAGCGCAGCTGGCTCAACCGATCAACATAACCGGCGCGGTCATCAACATCAACTCCTGCACACCGTAATCCTTCTCATCCTGCTGCTGGGCTTAGGATAACTGTAGGACATGCCAGTTCCTTGTGTTCAACCTGACGTGCTCATTCCTCGGCATCCAACCGGAGAACTCCAATAAGACATTGCGCACAGCAGAACTCAATCAATATCTCTCAAACACGAAACCCGGGATCAGTCGAAGCTTCGCAAGGAGGCTTGTTGATCCCCGTGCACATGATCCTGACTTTGACAATACGGAAAGGCAGCATGCCACAACTCAGACACCACGCCCCTGAACCCTAACCATCAAGCAAAAGCTAGACATGTTTTTCATGAAAAAACATGTCTAACCATCAAGCATAAGCAAGCACACTTACCCTTTTATCAAGCTGTGAGTGTTTCACAACTGCTTTGCAGCCGTCAACCCACTTTCAGGCAGACGGAGAGGGCGTCGGGCCGTCGGGTGGTACAGAAATCTATGCAATCCTTGTAGTAACCTTGCAGAAGCTCTTGTAGAGCCCGATAAAGCCTGTATACAGCCCTTAAGAGCAACCTCAAATTACGCGCTTAGAGAAGCAATCGATATCCACACTTCAAGAACTTTTGGGGAACATTTGGTTCGAAGACCCGGCGCCCTGTGGATGCGTTAACACTGAAGCCCCTGGCACGGGGCTGTGGGCAAAAAAGAGCCTTAGGGTTGATGGTGTAGGGTTTAAGTTTGAGGATAACGGGTGGCTAGAGAAAAAAGCAGATGTAGCTCAGGACTATATATGACATACCACTGGCATCTAGTGCGACCTGTGTTGGAATTATCACCTTGCTCTATGCTGTCAGTCACAGACTATTGTGAAGGGAGATATTCGAGGACATCTTGATATACGTAGTGGAGACATTTAAACAGCAGATAGGCTCGCCTAAGAATTCACAGTACGAAGCTAGGCGCTGAGCCCAGAAACTGAACGCTTTAAGGGTTTAAACCCCCGTACGCTACGTTTACAGTCTCTAGACTCTAGATCCTCGGAATCCTGGCCACTTGATCCAAAACCCTAAAACCGTAACCCCAAAAGCCACTTAAACCCTAAACCCTTAACCCAAAAGCCACCCAAACCTTAAACCCTAAACCCTTAACCCCAAAAAGCCACCCAAACCTTACACCCTGAACCCTTAACCCAAAAAGCCACCTAAGCCCTAAACCCTAAACCCCAAAAGCCACTTAAACCCAAAACCCCTGAACCCTTAACCCCAAATAGAAACCCGAAACCCTAACCCCGAAACCCCGAAAGCCACTTAAACCCTAAACCATTAACCCCAAAAGCCACTCAAACCCTAAAGGTTCCTTAAAGGGCTCCTGAAGGGGATCTATAGGGTTCCTTAAAGGGATCGAGAAGGGCAGGGCTTTAGGGGTTTAAGGTTTAGGGTTTGGGGGATTCGGGGAGTTTAGGGTTTAGGGGTTTAGGGGAGTTTAGGGTTTAGGGGTCTAGAGGAGTTTAGCGTTTAGGGGAGCTTAGGGGTTTAGGGGAGTTTAGGGTTTACGGGTTTAGGGGTTCAGGGGTTTGGAGTTCAGTAGGGTTCTCAGCACCTTGTCCGGTGTTATCGGTACCTTACCTTTAAACCCTACTCGCTAAGTCCCCTGTGTGAATAAGTCACACATTGCTTTAACTTAGCCCTTGCCGTGCTTCGCTTGCACCTCATCGTTCTTACCTGGCTGGCTCCGCAATCTCGGGCTGAATAAATAAATGCCAGTACTATTCTGAGAGTTCCTTATTATAGTTATAGTATAATGGGCCCCAAACTCTAACTATATGCTCCCATGGGGTTGCTGTTCCAGATGTTCTGTATCTCTGATTTCTCTCCTGCGGCTGTTTAGGACGTGAAGATATCTTTATCCATCTGAGCTTGTGGCAGGGGCCGTGTTGATGCGGGCATGTACTACCTCGAGGCTTGTACCCTACCCCTTTTTTCGGATACCTCTATATATAGTTTTATGGCTAGGATTTTTATATAGGAAAGTAGATCACCCGCCCTAAACAAAACAGTGTGCAGGTATGAGCCTACAGGTAGGGAGTGAGATCTCCCACTTAGAAGCCGTGACAAGGTCTCGGTCGAGAGGGCCGAAGGAGCTACACAAATTTGCGCCCTAAGGCTCCATGCACCCATATAGCTTATACTTAGGCCTTCAAGTACCTATATAGGGCCATGTACCCATATAGTTTATACTTAGGCCTTCAAGTACCTATATAGGGACCCCTTTAAGGCCCAAGTACCTGTTATAAAGGTACATGGAGCCTTTGGGTAGGTAGCTGGCAGGACCCTGCACAACGCGGCATGCCTAACTTCAGTGCTGCAGAAAGTAAGCAGCAACACAAGTACCCAAGATAGTCATGAAGCCCACGCAGCTGCTTTGATTAATGCAGGTTTAGGGTCTAGGGAAGAATCATGGTGGTCGCGTTTGCCGTAGGCCGTAGTCCCTCTCTCGACTCTTGTGCAACCTGTACCAGCTGGGTCATGCTTGCACTCTCTAGGAAAACCCTGAAAATCCCCTTAAATCCTAAAAGCCCTAAACCCGACAAGCTCCGAAACCCAAACCCTAGCCTTCAGCTCTGTGATCGCCAACTTCGAGGACGAGGATGAGGGAACAGGGCTTCGGATTAATGGCCGAGGGTTCCCGACTTGAAGGTTCATGGGTGGTTATAAGTAGGGTTAGAAGTAGGATAACTATACTTATAACCCATATTAGGGGACTTATAACCCTACTTATAACTTGCCATGAACCTCCAAGTATAGGGCTATGTATGAGATATTTTGTATAAATCCCAATTCGCCGGATGACCCAGGTTACGGCATGTCACGGGATATCGGCTTGTGGTGCACACCTCAACAATATCAACATTTATAAGCCCTAGACCCTAAACCCTACCCTGAGCGCCTAAACTCCTTGACTCAAGCCCACCTCTCGAGTAGCCATTCTCGATGGCCTGAATTCTGCAATCGCTACCGGTTTGCTTGTGAGCTGTTTCTTCACGGTTTAGGGTTTGGGCTTCAGGATTGGGTTTAGGGTTTGGACTTCAGGGATTAGTGCTGAGGTTGGTGGGCTTGACATCGATTTGCGCCATATTTGGCAGTCCCTCCCAGGCTTTTCGGCTTGTGACTGAGAGTAACGGTTTCGCCGGGTTTAGCGATTTAGGGTTCTGGCTTCGCAAAGCCGGCAAGTAAAGCTGCGGAGCTTTGCAAAACTTGTTATCCCAAACGTCCGTAACACTTTGCCGCGCAGAACTCTGTTCAGTCCTAAGCATTGAAATATCCTCTGCCGGGACCAGAGTCCGATCCTCTCCTAGGTAAGCACACGAAGAGTCTCAGAACAGCTGAACCCTCGGAACGTGATGCAGAGACTTACATAGCAGTGGAACTCCTGCAGGACCTGAGCCGGAACCCTCAACCCTAAACCTTAAACCCTCAACCCCAGAACCTTAAACCCTCAACCCTAAATCCAAAACCAACAACCCCAGAACCTAAACCTTGTCTGCATTTCGTCGGGAAGTCGAAAAAGGTTCAACTTCGAAGTTCCCTACCTACGGTATCAAAGGACTTCGCAAATAGGGTTGCTGTTGAAGGTTTAGGGTTTAGGACTTAGGGGTTTTAGGATTTAGGGGTTAGGGTTTAGGCTTACAAGCTGCACACAAACATGACAGCTGAGAGTGCACTTTTGGCCCAGATTAACCATGGTCATTTCTGATAACATATGAACGATGTAACCCTCTTTACCTTAGTCTCCCCTAAACCCTAAACCCCTAGACTCTAAACCCTACCCTAAAGCTTAAACCCCTAAACCCTAAACCCCAAAACTCCACATTTCAGCGCTCCACTGCCAACTGAGATCCCTGCTGGTTTGGCCACAGCAGCCTTGGCCCCAAGCGTGCTTCGGTTTAGGGTACCAACCCCTACAAGCTCCATGTATCCATACGGTTGATGATATAAATCCTGCATTACCCATAATAGGGAATATACCAGAATTCCAATAGTCTAGGGTCCTTAAGGTGATGCAGGATTTATATCATCAACAGTAGTATATACTTGGGCCTGGTAGCTATATAGTCACCCTGTAAGGCTTAAGTATCTGCTACAAAGGTACATGGAGCCTTAGGGTTTAGGGTACCAACTCTCCCAAAGGCTCCATGTACCTTCATAGTCGATGCTTAAGCCTTAAAGGGGGCTCCGGGCTTTAGGCCTTGGGGCTTTAGGGGTCTAGGCTTTGGGTTTAGGGTTTAGGGTTTAGGGTTTAGGGTTTAGGGGTCTAGGCTTTAGGGATGTTCAGTGTTTAGGGTTTTTGGGTTTCGGGTTTAGCGTCCTACCGGGTTTAAGGATGCTGAGAGCCCAAAGGCTCCATGTACCCATGCAGTATATACTTAGGCCTTAACTCTACTCCCCTTGGAAGGTAAGCAAAAAACTACTTTTTCGGAGACCCCTATAAAAGAAGACCGGAACCAAAAAAGGAACGAAGTAACAAAGTCTCCAAGAGCCTTGAGGTTAAAGTACCTCTATAGGGACCCTAAAACTCCAAGATCCGCCACCGCCAATGCTGATGGACAAAATCCTGCATTATCTTGAAAGCTTGGTCTGCTAGGGTCTTATTGGGCTTTCAGGGAGTTTTGCGAAGTTTGGGTGCGTAACCTCAGAAGGAAGATAACATGGTTCGAAAGTCTTCCAAGCAAACCCTAAAACAAAACAAAGAGCCCGATACTGTCCGCTACCCAAACCTTACTGTAAACTCCCTAAAGCTGGATTTAAAGTTTAGAGTATTGGGTTGAGAGTTTAGGGTTTACGCTGAAAGCCCCGAACCCTATAAACCGCAACCCGCCACCTTCAAAACAAACTACTTTCATGACGAAACAGCCAAAGCCTTCCCGGCAGAACGATTTTAAGGTTCCGGCTTGTCTGACCTGGCAGCAGGGACGGTTTTTTTTTTTAAAGTGTAGTGGCCCTTTCTCCGTACGCATACAGCAGGGACGGTTTAGGGCTCTGGGGTTTAGGGTGTAGCTGGTTTGGAATTCAGGGTTTGGGGTTCAAGGCTTAGGCTGCAAACTAAGGGGCAACTGGATTAGGCCTTTGAGCCTTTTAGAGTTTAGGGTTTAGGGTTTAGGGTTTTGGGGTTTAGGGTTTAGGGTTTAGGGGTTTAGGGGTTTAGGGTTTAGGGTTTAGGGTGTGCTTGTCTGCAAACCCTCAAAGGCAGCATCTGAACGAGCGCGGGACGGCAAAACAAAAAGCGAGGTCTGGATCTGGAGGAACTGCCGAAACCCAAACACAAGCCTTACCTTTCAGAGCCCCTTCATTTTAGGGTTTAGGCATTTGGGTTTGGTTTTATTTTCGAGAGGCTGAACTTGCCTTCAATGCCGAACCCGCCAGCAGATCCCAAGCCATGCAACCCTGGATCTCTGATACCCCAAGCCCCAGACCGCGACTGCTAAAGTCTTCATCTGATATTCATACATATAAAAGGCTATTGTTCTAGATACATACGTTTTGTGAGCAGGTGGGGTTTAGGTCGCTTGGTCGATGATGTTGGGTCATTGTGTTATCTACTTCTGGGGGTTTACCCAAAGGCTCCATGTACCTTTATAGTAGATACTTAGGCCTTAAAGTAAGGTAGCTATATAGGGACCCCTTTGAGGCTTAAGTAGGTACATGGAGCCTTTGGATTACTTGGAGGTTCATGGCTAGTTACAAGTAGAGTTATAAGTAGGATAACTATACTTATCACCCATAATAGGGGACTTATAAACCTACTTATAGCTATCCATGAGCCTCCAAGTACTTCAGAGCCAAGAGCCCGGCCTTCTCAAGGAGGTAGTTCTGGGTTTCCAGCGGCACGCAGGGATCAGACGCCTCCAGTTGAATCCCAAAGGCTCCATGTACCTTTATAGTAAATACTTAAACCTTAAAGGGGACCCTATATAGGTACTTTAAGGCCGAAGTATATATTATATGGGTACATGGAGCCTTAGGGAACTAGGGGGGGTGGATTCTAAGGAAGCTGGGCTTCGATTTAATATCGGAGCCTCAATAACTGGACGAGAGTTTCCTGGGCCATTATACCATGCTTAACAATTGTAAGGAATCCGAAGGGATCGTGCTAGCAATTATTTGGGCCCCCATTTTACAGGAGTCGCGGACGAAAACTATTTGCAATACTGCAGGCCTGGTGCCAGAAACCCCTAAGCTCATAAGGACCCTTAGGAGGGGGGTAGGGGGCCTTCATACCTATAATAAGGACTTCATAAGGCCTATTCAAGAAAGTATAGTCCCCACCCCCTCCCCCTACCCCCATAAGGGTCCCTATGGTAACCCGTACGAGCTTGCCGAGCTCGTACTCATCAGCCTCTCCGGGTGTGTGTTGACCGCAGAAAACAGTGTAGGGTTTGTATATTTGAAATTACTGGAATTACCATCATGAACTATGATTTGGGGAAGTATCCCCCCTGACAGTACCCAGGACCCTTTGGGTGAAGAAACAAACTCAAACCAAACAACTGTCCATGGGCTTCGGGGTACATGGGACTGCAGAGGAAGTTGTTGATCAAGACAAACTTCTCACCACGTCATCGCGAACCCAACCTCCGAAGTCTATACTACGGCTGATGGACAAAATCCTGCATTACCCATTATAAGGAATATACCATAGTTCCCATAGTTTAGAGTCCTTAGGGTCATGCAGGATTTTGTCCATCAACAGTAACAGGGCCTTAATAATTAGAATTGGGTTTCGCGGTATGTCATATTATCATGATAATAAGGAGCCCCCAAAAACAGTACAGGTAAGTATTTAGGCCCCTATAGTAAATCCTAAACCCTAAAACCCTAAGCCCTAAAACCCTAAACCCCTAAAACCCTGAACCCTAGAACCCTAGAATCCTGAACCCGAAGCCCATCTGGGACGGCATTTACAGCGCTTCAAAAAAAACGAGAACCACTCTGCCACAAAACCCTGGACCTGGACGGTAAGCCCTACCTGGACCCTGAAGAACCTACCTTTTTAGGGCTCCGCATTGTGATTTCTTTATATAAGCCCATAAAAAAGGTAGGTTATTGGGGTCCAGGTAATCTCTGAAACCCTCAGCCATCATACCCCTTCATCCTAAGCCCGGTTTTGCAAGTCCTAGAAACCCTCAGGCATAACCAACCCTCAATCTGGAAACTCTCTAAACCCTAAACCGTCTAAACTATACCCTAAGACTAAACCCTAAACATTCTAAACTATACCGTGGTACTAAATGCTAAACCCCCTAAACTGTGCCCTAAACCCTAAACAGCTATACCCTAAACCTTTCAAACCTCTCCTCGGCAGGGAAATGCCACGGTGTCTGCCCATAAGCTCGGAGCACCTCCAAGGCTGTATGGGTTTAGGGTTTAGGGGGTTAGGGTTTAGGGCTTAGGGCTTGAAGGTTTCGGGTTAAGGAGTTTAGAGGTTAGGACGAAGGAAGGTTTAGGGATTTAGGGCTTGATTGTGTGTTCAGGAAAATTGGGTAAAATGCGACCCACATTCCTGATTGCTTCACTACTGTTCTCAACCTCAACCCAAAGCAGCCAACTGATGGATGCTAATTTGTACTTCGCACCCGTGCGAATTAAGGCCATATGATTGTTACAAGTGGCCCTAAAACCCAAACCATGCACCCCACACGCTATACACCTACTTCAACCTCAAACCTAAATTCCAGGCGTTGCACCGAGATCAGCGTCCCGTCTCGCGCCCAGATTTTCGCCATGCCGTCGAAGCCTTTGGGGCTTAAGGTTTAGGATCCAGGGCTTTGGCTGCCTTCTGGATTTAAGACTTCGGGGAGGGACTGAACCCTGAGCTAAGGCTCAAAATAGCCCAAAAGCCTCATGTAGTATGGTCTTTGGGCCCAAAAGCCTTAATACACGAGTCCATAGAGCCTTAGGGTAAACCTAGGCTTAGAGACTCAGGACTTTGGGTTTAGGACCTTGGCGCTGGAGGATTGAGCTCGGTTTTGTAAACAGAACTATAAGCGGTGGACGGCTGTCCGCTCGGCTTCCCTAAAACCTACCTGAACCCGGAAGAAAACTTGCTTTGTCAAGGACATATATAAGGAGATAATAGGTAACCTCAATCAGGAAGGTTTTCTAGGGTCCAGGTAAGCCCTAAACCGTCAACTTGCAGCCTCAACCTAAACCCCTAAACCCTAAACCGCAGAAACCCTAAATCCCAAACCCCTATACAGATCGCAGACGAGTGCGATGTTTAAACACCGGCCACGAAGCCCTGAAATCTTAGGGCAGCGACGTCAACCCTGCAAAACAAAGCCCAAACTGCAACCCTAAACCTGCAATCCGGAATCCTTATCCATTAGAAGCTGCCCCCACCCTGTAATAGTGACTGAAAGGATTATATTAGGGCCCCATTATATTCCTATTATACCTCTATTACAGGGTGGGGGCAGCTTCTAACTTATCCACAAAGCCTGAACTAACTCTCATCCGAATGGTCAGTCCTACCTCAAAACAGCAGGCCAGCGAGGAAGCAGCAAGGGTTCGCATGATGTTGATTGGTGGGATTAGGATTTAGGGATTTTGGGACGATGGTGGTAATAATGATGATCGTGTTTGTGATGATGTTGATGCTGATAGCGGTGACGAAACTAGTCTCAGTGACGATGATGATGATGATGTTGATTGACGTCACGATAACGGTGCGCATTACGTTCTGCTTCCTTTGTTTGCAAGCAATTACGTCGAACCCTACGACCCTCCTAAAAGGCACAGACTGGACCTAATTGAAGCTTGCTCTCTACACAGCTTTAGCAGTGCCAACAGAACTGCAATCGCGATTGGGGAAAGTTGTTCGACCAGTGTCCGATCCTTTCCCTGCCTAGTTACTCGGCGTTCTCGAGGTTGCCTAAATCCAAAACACCATCAGCCCTAGACGCAGCAATCCTTGACCCTACACCCGAAGCCCTAAAATGCTTAATCATAAGGATTTTACACGCCTTTGCAAGCGTTGTATGGGGCTTTATCAGGTTGTCCAAATTCCACATCTCTAGTACCCTGGGCGAAAAATTCCCTCGAGCCCCCAGCCCAAACTCCTTAAGCCGCGAACCCAAACTCACGACAGTCCCAATGAAGAATAATGAAGGCCTGAAACCTCGAAGCCCTGAACCCCCAAATCGCTCAACCCCCAAAATCCCTACGATGCTATAGCCCAAAACTTCAACTTCAAAACAAAAACAAGACAAATGGCCTGCTCCCTTAACCCGAGAACCCCGAAGGCCAAAGCGAACTCAAAGCTCCCCTATAAGCCCTTTGCCTGCTGTCACCAAGCAAGGTGGGTTGCTGTACACCTGCACAATTCAGCATGCGGGGCCTTCTGATATAAAAATGACTGTTGGGGATTTTCGGATGAAGGCTGTGCTCCGGACCACTGCGTGGAGTTCCTTGTCGCAAAACATCTGTCAGGGAGCCTGTTCTCTGGTCAAGACCCAAGAATCGACAAGTGTTGTTGGGCTCCGCTGCAATAGTAGGGAACTGCATGCATATATATATATATATATGTATATATGTTTTGGAAGGTTGTTGCAGCGAGTCCACAATGCTCCACCGGAGCGAAGTCGTCTTGGCTGCAAGCAGCCGGGTCCCAAAATTCGAAGAAGTATCCGTAGACTGGCCCAAACTCCGAAGACCCCTGAAACCCTAAACCCTTAAACCCTAAACCCTTAGACCCTAAACCCTTACACCCTAAACCCTTAAACCCTAAACCCTTAAACCCTAAACCCTTAAACCCTGAAACCCTTAAACCTGCTCAACGCCGCGCCAACAAATATTGCATTTTGGGAGGCCAAGACCCCACGAGCCTTCAGGCTGCGAAGGCTGTCAGTGTGTGCTTTCCTGGCACTTTGGGCTTCCAGCCAAAGGGGCCAGGTCTTCTGTTACTGTCTTGTTCGTATCGTTGCTGCTATATACTACTGTTGTAATTTTTGCTACCATACTGTATCAATATGTATTGCTTGTTAATATTACTATTGTCAGCACTACGATGATTCTTCTCGATTTAACCTGTTCTTGATATGATATCTTTGTTAAGAGTATTTCGATTATCATTGTTGGCGTTGTTATGACTGGTTGTGTTGGGCATATCTTTGTCTCTCTGCGCGCCACGTGTGTGCATTCTACGTTCTTAGCATGTTTCCTTCGGCATTCTGCCATAATTTATGGGGCTGTGTTTTGCTCTCCTTGGTTGTAACTACTAGGTGCCCCAGTGCCACCTTGATAATATGGGCAACCTCACGTTGTCTTCGATTTTCATAAGGGAACCGATAAAGCAAAAGGGGTGCAAAAGTGTACTACTGGGGAGCATAGGCTAGTAGGGACCCTTGCGGGGGTTAAGAGGGAGGGGGATAGGGGGGCCATAATAGCCCAACTAAGGATTCGACAAGGGTCTAAACCCTACCCCCCTCCCCCTGACACCCCTACGGGAAATCCCGAAAGGGTCCCTATGATGGGCCATCTCCCAAGCTCCACTCAAGGGCAAGAGGAGGGACCCTTAATAAGGACCCCTAGGTATATACCCTTAATATAGCTATTATATCGCCCATTGTATAGCCCATTATAGGGTAGGGGTCCCCATTAAGGGTCCCTCCTGATCCCCAAAACCCTAAACCCTTATAGATCCCTTCAAAGGAACAATCAGAGCCCTAAACTAAGGGTCCCTCCTCTTCCCCTTTGATCCATGTTCAGGCACCAATCAGGCCAAAGTTGCCATGAGAGGCCCTGCCGCACCAATGGCTGATCCTCCAGCTTAGGGCTTCCTCTAGGTGCCTAAATAGACACTAATACTAGTTTGGTGGCTCCTTTTTTAAAAAACAAACTTTTTTTTTTGGGGGGGGGTCCTTATTATATTTATAAGTATAGTGGTCCCCCAAGCCCAATTCTAATTATTAAGGTTCCCAGATTGGGGTTTTCAGGACAACCAAAGAGCTTCTAGAGACTCCAGCGAATTAAGGTTGCAGAGCACTACGATTTGTTTGAAAGGCTTCAAACTTTTATGGTTAATACAATAACCGCCTTGATCAAACAAGAAAGAATTGTGGGTGAGGGGTGGGGGCGTATGTATGCCTTCTTTTATAACTCACTGTAACTATAGCATTCGTAATTTTGCAGGCTCCATGCGACCATCAGAGCACCAAACAACAAATACATGACAAGCACAATGAATCATTAATAATGGCCCGGTGCCAACTGGACCATCGATGGGCGAGCTGTGTGCGCGGGGTGGACGGGGAAGTCATGCCATAAAGCGCAAAGCTCAAAGTTGCCTTCATACTTGATTCGAGCTTTCTGGCCTTCATTGACTTTAGGCAGGCGAAACTGCGATGTGTGTCTTCTATCCAGATGAGAAAGCAGCAAGGCTGCAGAATCTAACGCTTCAAAACGTTTGATGACGAGCTAAACGACGTGCAACCCAACTGGTCTTGCATAGCCCCTAGGCCAAAGAAGGGACACCCACCATTACGACAAAAAATCGCTGAACACCAGGTCAATCTTCAGGCATGTCACATGCACTCTGAATTTCAAGCCTTACCCTTACGCTCCTCCAAGCTCGTACGGTTGTATCTGGGTCCACAAGCCGTCCATGTAGGGTTAGGAATCCCAGCTCTACTCTGTTGACGGACCACTAAACCCTTAGATTGAAAGTACTAAGTATCCGAATCCAAAGTGTCGTTCATGCACCTGTGTCGGCCCGCGACAGTATGATGGGAGGCCAAAGCGGGGGTTTAAGATTCTGCGGGTAGGGATTCCTAAAATGTTGAACTCTATTATGGGAACCCTAATGCCTGCTAATCAAACTCCCATAGGCTAAAAACCCCTTGTGGCCTCCTACGACAGTAAGGCCCCGGCCATCATGGCAGGTAGCTCCGGCACTTCAAGCGACGCGGCATTGCGCGCCACCGTCTGGGCGATCCAGGATTTACATGGTGCCCTTATACCATATTTATAATAAGGAACCCCACACTAGTACAGGCATAGGTAATTATTTAGGCCCCTATATTATGCTGGCTTCTTTGCCATCGAAGAATCTTGTATAAAAAGGAGCTCCCTGATACGACAGCCTGCTAAAGGATATTGCGATCCCTGAAGACCCTGATACAGCTGATGCAGGGGTCACTCGGGTATGTTTGGGTTCATCGGGTTTGGTAAGCGCCCGAGGGCCTTTGAAGCTACAAAGATTTGGCGGGGGTTTCTTGGACTCCAACTGTTCAGGATCCCATAGCCATAGGAACTGGCCAAAATCAACCGCAAAAGAACTCTACCAAACCCTAAACCCCTAAACCCTAAACCCCTAAACCCTAAACCCCTAAACCCTAAACCCTAAACCCCTAAACCCTAAACCCTAAACCCTAAACTCTACCAAACCCTAAACAACATACGACTATAGAACTTTCGCCTTGCCAGTCCCTATACTAATGCGCTGAAGCAAGGAACAAGGGAATCAGGTATCTCTCTTCAACAACCGGACCCCAAAAAGTTCAAACTTTCTAAGATAGAGCTAACATATAAGGCCAAAGAGCTAGTATATAAGGCCAAAGCCACAAAGTTTAAAGTTCCCCCGTTCACTATCTAAGGTATTAAGGGTTCTGGCAAAAGCACCCCCAGCCCCTTCAAGTATGAGCCGAAACCCTAAAGCGCTAAAACCCCTAAAACCCTAAAACCGCTAAAACCCCTAAACCCCAAACCCGAAAGCCTATAAACCGTAAATCCCAAAACCCCTAAAGCCCGAAACCCCAAACCCTAAACCTTAAACCCTTAAATCCCTAAAGCCCTATAGCCCTCATAGATCCCTTTAAGGAACCCTATAGATCCCCTTAAGGAGCCCTTTAAGGAACCCTAAACCCCTAAAGCCATAAAGCCCTGTAGCCCTTATAGATCCCTTTAAGGAACCCTATAGATCCCCTGAAGGAGCCCTTTAAGGAACCCTAAACCCCTAAATCCCAAAGCCCCAAACCCGAAACCCTAAACCCTGTAGATCCCTTATAGGATCCCTTACAGGAACCTTATAAATCCCAAAACCCTAAAATCCCTAAAACCCCAAACCCAAAACCCTATAATCACTAAACCCTATAATCCCTAAACCTTAAAATCCTAAACCTTAAACCCTAAATCCCACACCCCTGAAACCCCTAAAACCCGAAACCCTATAGATCCCTTATAGGATCCTTTAAAGGAGCCCTAAATCCTAAACCCCAACCCCTAAAACCCTGCCAAGTCCGTCTTGGCTTTGATATTCCCGGAGAGTCTCTTGCCAAGCTTGGCAAGTGCCGTGGCTTTGGCCTGAGCCGCTTGCTCGGCCGTTCGATCTGCCTCCGTAGTCAGAGGGTCTTTCCAGAGGTCTGAAGTAGACCTGGCGGAGATCGCCTGAAGCGCGGCGACGAGCGGAGCCGGATAGCCAAACTGCAACTGGTCTACCGGCGAGGTCTTGTTGCTGTTGCCTCGTTGCTTCCCGTTGGCCTCGGAAGCTTGCGCCTTCGGCTGGTTCCGGGCCGGAGGCATGGAGCCGTGGTGCACTCGAAGAAGATGCAGCGGAGATGTAGAGGCTCTGCCTTGCCGCGCGAAAAGGCGGGCTTTGCTGCGCCTTTTCCGTAGGCGCCGGTGCCAAGGAGGGCTTCCACAAGCAAGTGGGCCAGTGGGGCCGCGCTGGCCGCCACACACGCTCACACGCGGAGCTGGGGTCTGGAATATTGCAACGAGACCCTACTTCAAGGAAGACAGGGGCCGGCCGAAATGCAACTGAGCCGAGACGCCTCAATGCCGAGACCCTGAATCCTACACCCCTAAAACCCCTGAAACCCCAAACCCGAAAGCCTAAACCCTAAACCCCTAAAACCCTAAAGCCCTATAGCCCTCATCGATTCCTTTAAGGAACCCTATTGAACCCCTTAAGGAGCCCTTAAAGGAACGTTAAATCCCCAAACCCCAAACCCTGAAACCCCAAACCCGACCCCTAAACCCTATATAGATCCCTTATAGGATCCCTAAATGGAACCCTAAATCCCAAAACCCTTAAAATCCCCAAACCCGAAACCCCTAAAGCCCTGTAGCCCTCGTAGATCCCTTTAAGGAACCCTATAGATCCCCTTAAAAGGGACCCTAAAATCCCCCAAGAAACCCCCTAAAACCCCTAAAACCCTCACCGAGAGGACAGCCTCGGACGTATGGGAGGCGTCGTTTTCCACACGCTTGTAGGGATCCCAGTCTGCCTCGGTCCATTTCGGGGGGAATCTGGGGGGTTTAAGGGTTCCTTTAAGGGTTCCTCTAAGGGTTCCTCTAAGGGACTACAAGGGCTTGGGGTTGAGGGGTTTAGGGTTTAGGGTTTTAAGGTTTAGGGTTTTTTTTTTTAAATGCAGTGGGCCTTTTCTCCTGCTAACCCTGCCTTTTGACAGGTTTAGGGGTTTAGGGTTTAGGGTCTTAGGGATTTAGGGTTTTAGAGTTTTGGGTTATATCAGGGTTTAGGGATTTAGGGTCTCTTTCTTACCTAGAGGTTCATAGCCTACCCTTGTTTCAGGGGTACCTAGTTTTTCGGTTAGCACCTGTTCTATAGAAGGTAGGTATGGTGAAGAAGGGGTACGCTAGAGTTCATAGGGCCAAGGGTTCAGGATTCAAGGCTCAGCAGAGTGCATAAGGGCAAAGGTTTAGGGCTTCACGGTTTGGATTCTGGGTTTAGGGTTTCGTCTGTAACGGTTCGGATGTAGTAGGGCACAGGGTTGAGGATTGAAGGCTTAGGGTTTTCTTCAGGGTGAAGGTTTTTGGGTGTAGGGTTTTCTGGGTTTAGCATCAGAAGCTACCTAGACGCTCCATAGCAGTTCCCTTTCTGTGGTTCGTATTTAGAGTTCTTTAAGGTAATCACAAAAAGGAACTACCGTGGAGCCTATGGGTAGGGCTTATCGCGTGCTTCCAGGGTTTCGGGCTTTGGATTCAGAGGTTGCAGGAGGCGTCCGGCTGGGACAAAGCCGGACGGCTCAACTCCTGAAAAAAATATCACTAAACCCCTAAAGCTTCAACCGACCCCGAGATCCGACCCCGAGGCCCTAAGCCGCAAACCTAAAGATGCGAAGCCCGAAACCTTAAACCCCTCAACCTGAATTAGCTTCGGGCCTTTCGAAAAGCTGCGAAACCCTAAACCTAAAGGCAGGGTTGGGGGCGTTTAGGGTCTAGGGCGCCAAGCGAACCCTAAACCCGAGACCCAAAAAAACCCAAAAACCCTAAATCATGAACCTCAAGTTGCGTACTATAGAGGCATATCGTACACTTATGATCCCTTATAGAAACTCTTATAGACCCCTTTAAAGGAACCCTTTACCCCTAAATCCAAAACCCACAAGTTGCTTAAACCCCGTGCCATTTGGCTTCGTGGCTTCCGGGATCGGCGGCGTCGGCTGCAGGCCGGCTGTGGAAAGCAAGGCAGACCTTACTGCAGGGTTTAGGCTTTTACGGGCCCAGACCTTCCAAAATCGCTTCACGAAGTAGTGTACCCTAAATGATATTAAGGATCCTTTTATAAATTAAGGTATATTCCGTAATTAAGGGATTTTGGAAGGTCTGGGGGGTTTATAGGATTATAGGGTTACGGTTTACGGGTATAGGATCATAGCGTTTAGTTCGGCACAGAGCTCTGGCAGTTGGCTCATGGAGTGTGAATACTGTTGCGATCTTGGGGGTAAGTTGCGGTTCAGGTCCGCGGTTCTGCAGAATGAAGGACATGACGGAACGACTGCATGTATGTCATGTGTGTCCGTATGTACGTATGTATGCATGCATAAATGTGCTGAGTCGAGCATGCTGTCCCTGATTGAATATATCTTAAAGGCAATTGTCACTCTGCGCATGGTGTTGTTGTCAAGAAAGGTTCATCTACTCGCCTACAATCCTCAGACCAGCAATGTCGCCCTGGTGTAGGCTAGGGGCCGTATAAAGTCAAGAACTCGATTTCCAGCTTAAGACTTATTTGGGGCTCAAGGTTTGGCCAAAGCGCACAGTGTTTTGGGTTCATGATTGCATCTGTACGTCTCACGCGAGAACAATAGGGTTTTGGGGTATATTATACTTCACATATAATGTGATAAGGAACACCCCAAATAGTATAGGTAATTATTGAGGCTACAGTTTGCATCGTTACCACCCGAGTCTGGGGACCATACTGGAAACAAACAACAGCACAACACCAAAGCCATTGACAATCCCCAAACCCGAAATCCTTACAGATCCTAGCCTTGCGAAGGAAACCTCACCAAGGAACCCTTAACCCATCCCTACTCTACATTGATATACCTTTTTGGGCTATCCGAACAAACAATTGGCATTACAGATCATGATCATGTTGCTATTGTCTTCGTAGTATCACCATGAGGATGACTATCCTTACCATTACTATGATGGTTACTTACTTATCTATGTATATGATTAAAGCCATTGCTATTCCCAAAAGGTCCAAGAAGACACTGCCGTTGTGGAATTAGGTCCGCAAAACCATAATAGGGATGGTCTTTTGGTACCTAATTCTATAATGGTAGTGTGTACGGACGGTCCGGGATTCTTGTTTATTTCAGTTACCATTAGGCTCATCATCAGCCGTGACCCCGGCAGGTCCCAAGTTCGGACCTCTCCATCCTGAGTCCAGGATACAAAGACGGAATGAGGTAGGGGCTGTAATTAGAATAGGGTTCCTTTGAGGGTTCCTTTGAGGGTTCCTTTAAAGGGTTACGATAAGGGTTTAGCACAGGGACCTTAGTATTTAGAATAGGGATCCCGTAAAGGGGTTTATGAGGGTTACTATGAGGGATCTATAAAGGATCAGATTTCGGGCGAGGCGGAAGCACCAAAGGAAGTTTAGGGTTGAGGGTTTGTTAGGGTTTAGGATGGTGGGTTTAGGATGGTCTAGCTTAGGGTATGGGGAAGCCTGGTGAAGGTTTTAGGGATTTTGAGGAAAAGAGAGACGAAGAGAGTCTTGGGAGCAAAGACCTAAGACGGTTGTGGGGTGAGGGATTGTTGGGTGCACGGCTAGTAGTGTAGAGCTTCGGGTTTAGTAAGGATATAGTTCGAGAAGTTGCACGCACATGCGTATATTCGGCTCTTCTTCATCTACCGCAGTTTTCCTGGTAGCATCTGCCCGCAGGTGCAGTTTGCAGATATGGTTATGAACGAACCCATCTAGGGTCTAGCCCCGGATCTTAAATAGTGCAAGTTACCAGGCTTCGGACGTACAGTTGGTCATGAGCTTTCCTAGTTATGCTATCTTGAATTGGGACTTTCCCAAAATAGGGGATCCTAATATAGTATATACCCTAAACAGCAGGGTCCTTATACTAAAAGGACCCCAGAATGAGGTACCCCTAATTTCCGGAAACTCCCAATTCAGTGCCTTGCCGAAAACCCATGATATGGCGCCGGACATCCCTAAGCCGCATCAATCATAGAGCGTGGAGGCCCCAAAATCTCAGCCCCAACTCCGTATCTAGTGAAATACAAAAACGAATAATGAAACCCTACGATACCAGAAAGTAAACCCCTTGCGAAATATAAACCCTAAACAAGCTTTTGCATCATCAACACAAGGAAGGTCTGTGTGTGCCTGTGCGCGAGTGATTGCTTTGTTGGTCGGTTGGTCCGTCGGTCGGTTGGTTGGGAGGTTGGGTGGTTGGGGGGGGCGAGTCGAGCGGGTGGGTGGGTGAGCGAGCGAGAGCGTGAGTGAGTGAGCGAGTGAGTGACTGAGTGACTGAGTGACCGTGAGTGAGTGCGCGTGAGTGCGCACACGTGTGCGGACGCACATGCACGTAATACGGTTTGAGCTGTAGGAATGACAGACTGGCCCGACGGCTGCAAACAACAGTACACCCTGCACCCGAAACGGATGTCCTCGTCGCCGGTATACAGGACCAGCGTCCGGTTGTCTGAATCTGCCTGCACTGTGACTTCGGGAACCAAATCTCCTTCAAAACTCAACCTGAAGCCGCAAACCCCTAAGACCTCGAATCTAGGCTGACCTGGCAGAGGTTGTCCTGTTTCAGATCTCTGGACACATACATAAACCATGCAATATGTAGCATGCAGTTCTTGCTATTTGCTGACACGGTTTCCAACGAAAACACTGCGGTGCTCATCCACAAAGAACTGAAGCCAATCCTGTCACCCTAAACCCTGCAGTAAACCCCATAAAGTTGGAAACTGGATTAAGGCCAAAAAATGATAGGATTCCCTAGACATTACTCCTAGGCATGGAGGCTCTGGGGTTTCTAACTTTTGGGTTTCTATACTCTAAATCCTGAACGAAATGCACACCAGAATCGATCCGCCGTGCAGCCGGCTGGCGGGTTCAGGGAACACTATAGACGAACATCTCGAATCCCTCAGCCCTACTCCCGATTCTATCCCCAAGCCCTCATCCCTGAACCACAAATCGCGATATGTTTTGGGGAGTTTCCGAAAATTAGGGGTACAATATTTTGGTGTCCTTATAATACGGACCCTACTATTTAGGGTACTTTTTCACGGTCCCCTTTTTTTCGGAAACCCTCGTTTCAGTCATCTTAGCATCCTCACCTCGGCCCAGAAGTCGAGGCAGTTCACCGACGCAGAGCTCTCAAGGGACTGCATGTTGATGAAGCGCGTCCTGAAAAGGATGTTACTTGGAGGTTCATGGGTAGCTAGAAGTAGGGTTAAAAGTCCCAATAATATGGGTAATATGGGTTATAAGTACATTTATACTACTTATAACCCTACGTATAACTTCCCATGAACCTCTCAGTAAGGGTTTAGGGATTAGGGTTGAGGGGAGTATACAGCTGGGCTTTATAGGGCTTGGGAAACATGGTTTATGGCTTAGGTTGTCGGCTTCAAGTTTCAGGGTTGAGGGAGCGGTTCAAACCACATTCTGATTACGACTCCGACTATGGATTGCACTTTGTTGCGCGGGGCAGGGGAATTTTGAGTACAACGCTTGCTTAATCAGTTTCCTCTGTGGAGCACAGGAGTAGAAGACGACCAGATTCAGGACTATGTTTCGGGGTTTAGCGTTTAGGCATAATCAGCTAGCGGCGGGGTTCTTTGTCGTTCACGTGATTCTTGCACCTTCGTGAGGACAGTGATGTTCCACATTTCTATATCTGACTTCTGCTGAGACGTTAAGCCGTAGGAGAGGACGGGGTGGGGTTTCAATACCCTCAAGCGTAGGGCTTAGGAGTTATGGCTTTTAGGGTCTAGGGTTTAGGGGGTATCAATACAAGGGATAAGGACGCTATGCTGCAATGGTCGTGCATTGTTAACCTAGGGGCAGCGGGCGGGGGGCCGGGGCTCGGAAAGGGCTTGGGACAATTAAGACAAGAAGGCAGCTTTCGTTTTGGGTCTGTGCAGTGGAGTGTCAAGGCTTGATTTCTTTTAACATTATACAGGCCTCGTGTCAATGCCATGAATATCTAGGCCCTAGGCTTTTTTAGGCGCATCACCTGGGACCCCCTCAACCGAGCGCCTAGGGTGCTAGGCCAGAAGCAATGCTTGAGCTGATCCGCTGAGGCCCACATACCAATAGCGCGCAGTGCAAAGCTTTGGTTCTTGCAGTCTTCCAGCTGATGCTGACATGTTTGCCATTTTGTCTAGGTGGGAGTATCCGACAAAAAAGGGACCCCAACATAATATACCTTAAATCCAGGATCCTTATTATAAGGACTCCAAAACAAGGGACCTCAAATTTTCGGAAACTCTAGACCCTAAACCCTTTACAGAACCCTTATAGATCCCTTTAAAGGAACCCCTAATTTTCGGAACCTCCCATTTTGTCTTTCGTGGGTTCGGAGATGGGAGCTTCAGAGTTCGGGCTTTTGGTCCCCTATTACAGAGCCCCATGGTACCCTTTAAAGGAACCCCTCATGGGCTTCGGAGTTATAGAGCCCCATAGTACCCTTAAGGGAACCCCCTTTATGGGCTTCGGAGTTATAGAGCCCCATAGTACCCTTAAAGGGAACCCCCTTATGGGCTTCGGAGTTATAGAGCCCCATAGTACCCTTAAAGGGAACCCCCTTAGGGGCTTCGGAGTAGTGCCAGGTAGGATTGAGAGATGGGGGCTTCAGTGTTCGGGGGTTTTGGTCTGCAAAACTTGATGATTTAACTTGAGAATTTCTGACTGAGGGTGGAAACCTTCCTCCTAATATAGGGGCCTAGATATTTACCAATACTATTTCAGGGTTCCTTTGAGGGTTCCTTTTTAAAGGGGCCAATAAGGGTTACTATAAGGGGTTACGATAGTTGTTTTTGTTCAGGGTTGCTTGGCAGAAGTATAGTAGAATGGGCCCCAAAACCCTTATTATTCTAATTATTAAGGCCCCTATATTACAACTCGTGAGAACGGCAAGTCCCTCAGCCCAACGTGATACAGATCCTGACACATTCCATCCCGGAATGCTGTACAGTAAACTCCATAAAGTTGGAAACCGGATTAAGGCCAAATAGTGCTGGGATTCCCTATATTTTACTCTTAAGGATCGAGGCTATGGGGTTTCCAACTTTAGGGCGTCTTCTGTAATATACAGGCCCCTTGTAATCCATTCACTTCCCTTCCGTCAAAGCCTAAATATACCTGGCACTGACGCGAGGCCTGTATCATGTTAAACAAACCTTGACCCTTCCAATGCTGTCTGAGTCGCAAGACTTTGTTGACGAACCTGATAAAGTGGACATTCTTTGCTACCGGTTGCTGTTTGGTCGCAGCACCAGTCGCCATCGTGGCGGCCGTCGTCTTGCACTTATGAATAGGGCTGTCCCCTGCATGCTACGGAGGGTTGGGAGACTTCCCGAAACTGCATATCTCTAGTTGCAAGCAGCAATTGCAGGGGGAGTTGCCTACATTTAGCCTAGAGGCCAACATTATACCCTCCCGATGTGGGTGGGATCAAGTACCACTACGACACAGCGCCTGCCGGCTGTGGTCCGTTTGCTGAAGACCCCTACCCTACGGTTTCAAGTAAGTGCAGCAAAGTGAGTGGAGCATGAGCTGACTCCGTCATAAGGTAGCAAAAACCTTTGTTATAGGTTCTGCCCCCACTTGCAGGGCTAACCGCTGTCACCCCGGATCCTGAAACAACATGCGATCGTCATCATCGTGCTAATAAACCCTACAATGCGAATATCCGGAACGCCATGAGCAGAGGAGGGCGCCACTCCTGTTTGAACAGCTGAAGCCATTGCTTGTACTGAGGGTGGAGCTTATGGTCTTTGCCAGAAAGGGATGGAACTGCCCAGACCTCCCAAAGGCAGGAACGATTGTTGCTGGGCTCTCGTTTGCTCCGTCAGGTTCGAAGCCTAGAAACCCTTCAAGTCCCAAACCCTTCGTGAGCTTGGATCTGTGTCTTCTAAACCCAAAGGGTCCTAAGTACCTATATTGTAGAATGTAGGGTTTCCACAACAGGAAAGGAACTATTACTATTATGGCTTGGGCAAATGCCCCCATATGGGTAGTTGTCAAAATTATGGTCCCTCTTTGGGTCCCTAATATAATACGGCACCTATTATTTAGGGTACCCAAAAAGGTACCCTAATCTGGACAACCACCCATATAGGTACTAAGGACCCTTTGGGATACGTTACGCAGAGGTCAGGGGAGGCCAGTGCCAGGAGTCACGTCGGACGTAGGGTTGCTTTAAATCGGGGGCCTACCCAAAGGCCCAAAAGTAGTTCCTTTTTGGGGTTCATATTTAGAATCCTCTAAGGTACTCCCAAAAAGGAACTACTTTGGGGCCTGTGGGTAGACAGATTGAAGACGGCCTTGGGCTGAAACTATCAAGGTCACGGAAAAAGAATCGATACTTGACCTCACTTAGGAGTTTAAGTTTGGGTTTCTCCGTGAGGTTTATCGCTTGTGGATCTGAGATTTCAGCAATGATGGACTTCTGTCCCAAACCAGGCCCTACCCACACTTTATTCCAACCCTCTGAGAGATCTGCAGGGTTTCAATATCAACGACCAAGCTTTACACGGGCTGAAAGGGTTACATGGGGCCCATCCTGGTCTCCATGCTTAGGAGTCACGGAGCCACTGATTCAGGGGCCTTATTCATTACCTATACTATTTTGGGGGTTCCTATTATAGTTATAGTATAATGGGCCCCAAAACCCTATTCTAATTATTGGGGCCCCTATACTACCTTTAAGGCTTCGGCTTGAGATTCGACAGTCTGGCACGATGTACCTATATAGAGCCTACTTTAGGGCCAAGGTAATGTTTGGGTACAGGGACCCTTAGGGTTACATTGTGGCCTTTAAAGTCAACAACCCATCGAGTGGGAACCCGGTCTCCAAACTACTCAGCCCTAAACCCAAAACCCTGATTCAGGGTCTCAGCTTTGCTGCTTCTTTCACAAGCTACGCCTCAAGGTCCTCTTAAAGGTAATATAGGGCCTTAATAACTAGAGCTGGGGGCGCAAACTTACGTCCCTGCTGAGAGTGTTTGACTACCTTAACCTACCAGAACCTACTTTTTTGTAGGGTCCCTATTAAAATCCATATTCGGGTTTACAATGAGAACCTACAAAAAAGTAAGGTTTAGTAGGTTTGGCTAGGGCTATAGGGCTTACGGTCCAAAGGACCCAATAATTAGGTACTCGGGTTTGGGATAGTAGTTGTGTAGGTTACTATTTTGAGAGTATATGATGGTTGGGGAATATTAGGGTTAGAGTATTGTGGCAGCCGCAAAGTTGGAAGATGCGCACCCAAAATTTCAGCACCCCACAATTGGAACAAAACACATCTTCCAACTTTGGATTCTTCCAAGTTTGCAACCGCTCCAAATGCCGGGACCTAAAGTTGGAAGATGGGACCAAGCAGACCCAACATTGAATTGCTGTTTCTCCGTCTCTCTCTCTCTCTCTCTCTCTCTCTCTCTCTCACTCCAATACTGCAGTAATTGAAGTTTTTCTCCCTCTGCAATACTGGAGCGGCCATGGTGTTTGCAGCTTCTCTCTTTCTGCAATATTGGAGCGGTCGTAGGAAGAGCGGTCCTAGGAATTGCAGTTCTCTCTCTCTCGGCAATATTGGAGTGGTCGTGGTATTTGCAATTTTTCTCTCTGTGCAATACTGGAGCGCTCGTAGTATTTGCAGCTTTTCTCTCTCTGCAATACTGCAGTGGTCGTAATACTTGCAGTTTCTCTCTCTCTCTCTCTCTCTCTGCAATACTGGAGCGGTCGTAGTAATTGCAGGTTCTCTCTTTCTGCAATACTGGAGCGGTCGTAGTACTTGCAGTTTTTCTTCTTTCTTTCTGCAATATTGGAGTGGTCGTAGTAATTGCCGTTTCCCTCTCTCAGCACTACTGGAGCGGTCGAAGCAGTTGCGGTTTCTCTCTCTGCATTACTGGAGCTGCTTCCCAAAAACCGAAAGTTGGAAGATACCGTTACCGCATCAACCGGTCCAAACGCCGGGACCTAAAGTTGGAAGGTGGGACCAAGTCAAACCCAAAGTTGGAAGATGCCGTTGCCGCATCAACCGTTCCAATTGCCGCCTTCCAACTTTCCGGCGGCTACCATATGGAATCCAGGGTTAGTGAAGCTCACGCAAGCTGGACACCTCAAGAGAATCATGCAATAAAGCCCTGAACCCTAACTTGTGCATATGAGTTGTGGGGCGTAGCAAAGATTCCCCAAGCAAACCAGCAGCCCTAAACGACCTATGCAGGGTTCATCATCACCCGCAGGAGATACTGATGATTGGCATAGCACTGCACTATTTTCTGCATGAAAGCTATGGGATGCTGGTAGATTCCTGGTTCTGGACAATGCAGACTAACTTAATTAAGTCCATGAGGAGTAGGTGCCGCGGTCACTGCAGGTAAATGTATGGCGGGCATGATCCTTGGATTGGGTTTGTGGATATATGGTAGTACAACTACGTCGGAATGATCTTGCAACTAATCTGGCCCCTATACTATTACTGATTAAACCGTATAAACCCCCGACCTCGAAAAACCTAGTGATCCCGTAAGGGAAGCCTTATGTAAAGGACTGTGGTCTTGTTACACTCATGTTGGAATCTGATTAAGAAAACCTGGGTGTGTACTAGGTTCTGTATATGATTCCGAAATCATACCGGGGCGATAAGGCTAGGGTTTCTTACTCGAATTCCTACATTGCCCGAGCTGGGCTCCCGACGGCCACATTCCCCCCGTAATCGGCAGAGACTAGCAATGGGTAAGGCCTGGGACATGGCGCGGGCTTTATTTTAGGGTATAACATGTGGGTGGTTGTCAAAATTAGGGTACCTTTTGGGGTACCCTAAATATTAGGTGCCGTATCATATTAAGGACCCAGGAAGGGATCACAATTTCGACAACCACCATGTGAGGTTTGAAATCCAGAGATTTGCGCAAGCACATTCTTGGTCTCGTTCGTCATTTTGCCTGTCAGCTAAATATAAGGATGCAACATGTCACAACGTGCAGGGTGGTTGCCTGCAGGGGTTCCTCTGACACAGATGATGTTAAAACGCCTTGTCAATCTTTAAGCGGCTATAGCTTAAAACAAACACCATTCGAAGATTCATGGCTTCTGGTTGAGGCTCACCCTGAGCCCAAAATCATCAACCCCATCAGAACCCCCCAGAACCTTCAGGTAGCCCGACAGTAGTCAAGCCCTAAAGACATGGACACTCATATGCAGAGAGCACCGGGCCCTTGAATTGAGGAATACTCCCTGCAGTATGGAGTCTAGAGCTTTTCCTACTCTTGTTCAAGGAATCTTCATTATCTAATACATGATTCAGCCCTCTTTTCGGCGGATGCTGAGACAAACACTTCCTTGCAATTTAACTACTTCGGCTTGCTGTATTCTCCCTTTTAACATGTCGACGCTTCGAAAGAAGGCTTAGACAGCTAAACAAACCCGGGCAACCCAACTATAATGAGTAAGAAACTCGAAACCCTAAGCCCCTAAACCCCTAAACCCCATGCACCTTTCGAGTTTCGCCTCATGCTCCCACAACTTCTGGAAACTGGTCAGGCTGATATTCTTAGTATCCCCAAAACAAAATTTTAAACAATACAAAGGAGGCCTAGATGCAGTCACCATCACCCAGGTATAAACCCTACCTCATATGCAGTTCCAACCCTGACGTCTGAGACCTGGGCTTTGCAGACTTTAGTGTATTTCAGAAAATCAGTACATCATAGTGTGTCTTATAATGCTATAGAACATCATAGTAATAGTATGCTATAGCAGGCTCCTCATTGCAAGAAGCTCCAACAGATGCACCCGCAAGCTTTCACAACCGCTGTGACATGATGCTTTTGTGAATGAGGTCCCAAAGGCTCCATGTACCGTTATAGTAGATACTTAGGCCTTAAAGGGGTCCCCATATAGGTACTTTAAGGCCTAAGTATATACTATACGGGCACATGGAGCCTTAGGGGGTCCTGAGCCCCCAGCTCAACAAACGCCAGGGTCGTAACACCTGCGCAAGTAGAGCCAAGGGTAGATTCAAAGGGGAAAAGGAGGGACCCTTAGTGGGGACCCCTGGGACCCTATAACGGGCTAGATAATGGGTATATAATAGCTATATTAAGGGTATATACCTAGGGGTCCTTGTTAAGGGTCCCTCCTTTTACCCTTGGATTGATGCTTCGGCGCTACAGTGAACCCTATAAAGTTGGACACCGGAATAAGGCTAAATAATGGGTTTCCAACTGCTGGGCTTCTACTGCAAAGGTTTGGGGTTCATGGTTTGGGTTCGGGATACCTCGGATGTAGGGCTGTGCAGGGATAGGGAAGGCTCAAGCAATCAGGTGGGGAGGGTTTGGGCTTTGGGGGCTAAGGTTTGGGATTTCACTACGAGGGTCCAGGAGCCCTAGGGATAGTGTTCGTCCTGGACTACGCAGCCGAGGGAAACCAATCAGAACACGATGCCGGAATCTTGTTGGAAATTAGGGTTTAGGCTTTAGGGGTTTAATTTAGGGTTTTAGGCATTTCGGGTTTTTAGGGGCTCTTGTAAATTAAAACAGAGGCTGCCCAAGACTGGCCTTACGCAGAAAGCTTCAACAGTATACTCAACGTCACGGTACAACACCCAAGCCGGAATCCCGAGAGCAGACATGGTAGGTTGGGGGATTCGGAGTTTGGGTTTTTGTTTTTTTTTTTGAGGGCCCTTTTCCTTCTTGCTACAGTCGGAATACCTAGTAGGTAGAGCCGGTAGGAGTGAGGGTTTAGGGTTTAGGCCAGGGTGGTCGTAAACTCCAGCCCCCCAAACCTATGCTCACAAGATGCTGAAATTCTGTACTAAGTCCGGCGCCTGACTTGTGCCCAAGAAGGCATGCCAGAATGCGCAGCTTTAAATACCTGGGACGAGGGCTTGCAGTCACTCTTGTGCTAGCCCTTTGCAGGTATCCCGCATTGCTCTTGTGGCATCGAGGTTAAGGGTTGTGGCATTCTGCGTCAGGGGTTTCTTTATGAGGCATGATTGCCCTTTATTCCGTCGTCGGCTTTCTTCATCGTCAGGATGCTGCCTTTGGGCTTCGATGTAATCCTAAACCCTAAACCCCCCTAATCAACACTAAACCTTGTAGCGCAAGTCAGTATGCACAGCCAGACCGAGTACTAGCTCTCTCAATGGGGGTCCCTTCTGGTTTTCCCTAAAGGGATCTATAAGAATACAGGTTCCCATCGGGCTATCGGGGTACCTTGAAGAAATCTATAAGGGCTTCTATACCGCCTCTATACTCTATAGGCGTCTATACGGGTAGTTTTAGGCCAACTCTACAGGCACAAACAGTTTTGAAGAGCGAAGAAACCTGCTTTTGGGAGAACCCGAAGACCGAAACTCGAGCCCCTTAGACAGGAGCCCTAGATCTTAAAAACCTCAAACCTCAGATAAGCCAATAAGCCTAGAGCCCTAGAGTCCCAAAGCAGAACCTCATGCCCCCGAAAAACCCACAAAGCCCCGAAGCTCTGAATCCTAAACACCTGTACTCGGAACTCTAGAGCCCGAAACCCCAAAACCCTAAACCCCTTAATCCAAAGCCATAGTAGTCCCTTATGGAACCCTCAGAAGAACCCTTAAAGGAACCCTTAATACCCTAAAACCCTGTGTACCGGGTCCGACACTCGCGGACGGCAATGACACAGTCGGTAGAACCCGTTGCGATGAGCCCCAAGTGGCGGCTGGCAGGAAGACTTGAGAATTGTCGGTACGGCTTAGGAATTTAGGTCTACTTGGAGGCTCATGGCTGGTTATAAGCAGGGTTACAAGTAGGATAACTATAGTTGTACTTCAAGGCTCGCGGGACGTAGTAAATGTAAGGATATAAGCACACTGATTGCGATTGTACGCATTTCTAAGTATAGTTGTCGTGCTTATAGATCGTTACTAAGTCCTCGGATCCTTTAAGTAAACGTTATAAGCCCTAACAACCGGTGATAAACACCCTAGACCCTGAACTTAAACACCCCCCCCTTCAAGTAGGGCTTGGGGGATGTTTGGGGTTGGTTTTCGAGTCCAGGGCTTCACTGGAGCTTCGGCGCTTCTTCCCAGAGACTCCAATACCCCGAAATTAAGGAATATACCTTTAAATTATAGTAGGATCTTTATAATTTAAGGAAAATTCCTTAAATTATAGCAGGATCCTTATAATTTAAGGAATATGAATATTCATTAATTGAGGGGTATTGGAGTCTCTGGGTTGGCCTCTTGGCGCATACTTGGAGGCTTGGAGTCTCGCCTACGCACCCTCGGCCCGAAGGACCGAAATCTTCGAACCTAACCCTTTAGGGTTCAGGGTTTAGGGTTTATAGGGTTTATAGGGTTCAGGGTTTAGGATTTATAGGGTTTATGGTTTAGGGATCCCAAAACCTCTACCTGAAGATCTGAAACCCAGCAGCTCGAACTTAGGACTTCGTCGACGAGGCCCTAAACCGTGACCCTTCATGCCGTTGTGTAAGCCGCAAAATCCTGCAGCTTACGTTGGGGGCTCGGGCAATCCCACGTTGGGGGTTGTTGCGAAATGATCTTCGGCTCCGGGATCTGCTTCTAGTAGATTGCTTGCTGCAACGACAAGGGTCCATGGTTTGAAGGAGTGCGGTGTAGGGCTGAGGGTTCATTAAGGGCTTGGGGCTAAGCCCTGAGTTGGCCGGCTGTTCTCCAAAAAGAATGCTTGGTTTGGGGGTTTGTTTGTTGTAGGGTTTCGGTCCTAAGTGAGAAGTAACCAGCAGCAGCAGCAGCAGCAGCTGGGTGTCGTGGGGCTGGGCTGCTTCTTGGCACTAGGGCCATGCGAAGCCCGGAACCTTTCTTCGAATTTTAGCAAAGCCTGGACATGTCGCAACATGACTGGCCCGAGTCGAGTTTGGGGGCTAGGGCCTGGCAGGGTGCAAGACAAAGTTGGGCCGCAACTTCTTAAGCCCTAGGCCCTAAGCCCTGAACCCTAAACCCCTAAACCCCAAACCCTCAACCCCTAAACCCCTTCACCCTAACCTCAACCCGGTGAGATCACACCCAGGGCCTGTAGGCGACGCAAGTGATGTCTCCCTGCAGCCAGGAAGAACAAGTAATATAGGGGCCTTAATTAATAGTGAGAATGGGGCTTTGGGGCCCACTATCCCATAATTAAGGGGGGATCTATAGCAAATCACAACAATGGTGGTTTGTTGAGTAATCCAGACAGTAGGAGAGTTATGCAACCGCAGTAGCAACGGGTGTGTCCAAGCGTATTGGTTACTTGGGGTAAGTAGCCCTGAGATCATCGTTTGTAGACATTAGGGTTTTGCATGTGATGACATCGGAGACGAGGCTGTTGTCGGAAATAAGATGTGTGGAACCATGACACTATGACGACGACCACGACGAGGACGACGACCACAACACTTGAAGATTTTGGTGCTGGTATAGATTTGATGCCAGTCGCGTACCAGCAAGAACATGAAGAGTTCAGGTTGTGATAATAAGATGACAGTGGTCTCAGAGTAGTTCTGGAATTTGGCCTGCAAATTGAGGTGAATCAGCTTTTCCCATATTTCTCCGATCCGCGGGGTGGGTCTGGGTCGTCTTCGGTGTGGGGTTCAGGGCTTAAGGGATCTAAATTCCCGGCTCCAGCTGCAAGGAACGAAAGCGCTGCGCAGCCGAATTTCGTTGACCATCTGAAAAACCCTAAACACTATACACCCTAAACCCTGAACCTTCCACGCGCCTTGTGAGCATTTGTAGCTCGTCGGTGGACCGCCGCAGTCGCTCCGGACTCATCGTGCACAGCTATGGAACGGTCCCAAGACCTTGTGGGTTTCAGGCTCCAGCGAGGCTAAGGTGTTGGAGTGTAGGAGTTTAAAGTCCCCAGACCCTGAACCGTACAGTTCAGGAGTCCAGCCCGTGCCGTAACTTAGAACTTGGGGAGGAGTTCGGAATGGAGCGTCTCAGGCAGCGGAAAAACATCGGAAACAAACAGCACGGTTTAGGGTTTAGGGTGGTTGGCAGAAAATTTGGGTTCAAGCCCAGGCGCTGCTTCGGATTCGGGTTTCGGGGCTAGGACTAGGATCAGGGGATCAAGACTAAGCTCGTTCTCTCTTATTGAGTTGCTTCAGCATTGTTAGATTCGTGAGCCGATACGAGATCTGTCTTGTTCCAAGATCATTGGGTGGGTGCTTTACCCAGCGGTTCGGCTGTTGTTGAGCTACAATAGAACCCAGAGCGATACTGATGTAGCCCCCTGCTGACAACACCTCTTTCTTTAAGGGCCTTAAGACCAGATGCCCTTCAAGGTCAATCAAAACTTGCACTCCTGCTCCATGGACTCTCTTGAGCTGCTAGAAACCTCTGAAATATGTGGATGTCAGAAATCCTCAGCGACGGAACAATACTTCGTAGAACCCAAGCAAGTAACCCTATGAACAACAAGTAAGTCCCCAACAGATATAAGGTCTACTTGGTGACTCATGAGTAGTTATAAGTATGTTTCTAGCCAAGATAACTACAGTTATAACCTATATTCCGGGACTTATAACCCCACTGACAACTACCCAGGGAAAACCCCCCATGAACTATCGAATCTAGTTCTCTTTGCAGACGAAGGTTGGTGGCAAGGTTCTTGCACGGAAGGGGCCCCAAGCCGAAACTCAATGTCCCTAAATGCCGCAAAGCCTCAGAAAACTCCAAACCCCGGGAATATGCAGCAATTTATGCTTCAACAACCTGAGTAATGTTGCTCAATTGAGGGTCAAGGTCCATGCCACGACAGACCACGTCTCGGTGCGCTTCTCTCAGGCGCCGGCACCGTGATGATGTTCCTTACATCCGAGAAGCTCCAAAAAGACACAGATGAGGGATTGGGTGTAAGGCAATACAGAATACTCAGGCGGCGACGGTAGATGCTTTAATCTCTGCAAGGGTAATGTAGGGGCCTGAATAATGACGGGTTTCTGTGTACACTATACTATAATTACGATAAGGAGCCCCAAAATAGTATAGTTCATTCTTTAGGCCCCTATATTCGTCAGGGTTTTACAATACCACATTTGCGCGACTCTCGGCCTCTCCGAGAGGGTGGCTCGGGTTTTCAGGACTTAGGGCTTAGGTTCAACACTGCAGGCTGAGCAGAAAGGCCATAACATCAAAAAGGCTGCCGGAAGAGTGACTAGAGGGGACACCATACGTAGTGAGCTCCAGAAGTTGGAACATGGACTTAGGGTGGTTACTGCTGGGATTCCCTATACTTTACCTTTTTGGGCCTCAGGATCGAATTTGTTTTGGCTTCTATACCATACGAGGATGCCAGAAAGGTTGCTGTAAGGGCCACTCTCTGGGAGATACCTGTACTAGAGGATTCTAAACTCTACTCCCCTTGGAAGGTAAGCAAAAAACTACTTTTTCGGAGACCCCTATAAAAGAAGACCGGAACCAAAAAAGGAACAAAGTAACAAAGTCTCCAAGAGCCTTGAGGATTCTAAAGGGGCTCCTGTGAGGCTTGTATCAGGCTTTCCGAATCAAGACCGAACATTGGACCATGCAGTACGAGGCTCTTGTCGCCCGGGCAGTAGATCATGCCAGAAACCTTGCGCAAGATGTTGAGTCAGTGGAGCAAAGGATGTCAGGGTTTGAAGTGTGCTACTTAGAGGTTGGTTCATGGGTGGGTTTACGTAAGTAGGATAACAATAGACTATAACCCCAATAGGGCACTTACGACCCTACTTGCTGTCCCCCGGCCCTTGAATTATAGTCTCCATTGTAGCTCTTGCTTTGGGTTTTCCGTTTCAGATCCTACCAGTATAATTAATGTAGCAGGTAGCACCAATCTACTCCAAGCATTGCAGTACCTCGACTAGCGGAAGGCGGTCATTCGTCTCTGCAGGCAAAGGGGGCCGGACCATTCGGCCTAGATCGCAAGTGCTTCCCTGCTTCGACCACACCCGAAGTGACCGCCTCTCAAATGGCAAAACCCCCTCAAGTCCCGGAATCCCCTGTAACCGAAACCCTGCGCGAGTCATCTTCACTCCGAGACCGAAGACGAAGAGCCCCTGACACCCTAAAGGACTAACCCTGAACCTCAAACTCAAACCCTACCTGCCTTGCACCCTTCCAAAAAAGTGCAAAAAGCTCCTAGCTGTTGCAATGACATATATCTGGAGAGAGTCATGGGAAAGCCCTTAGAGAGGGGTTTGGGTCCGGATAAGCAGGATTCGTACCCAGAACCCGAATAGTAATTCCTGTTACAGAAACCATATATATATATACACATACTTTCTAGTATGTAGGCATACCCTAAACCCTAATTTACAGTGCCAGAGACCCCGCAGAGGACCTCCTTGGCATGGCTGGTAAGCTTCTTCACACAGCACCCGGTCGAGGAGTGGTAGACCTCTGCAGGCCGGCACTTTCCCAAAGGATCCATGTGGGTGGTTGTCAAAATTAGGGCCCCTTTTTCGGTACCCCAAATATTAGGTGCCGTATTATAATAAGGACCCAAAAAGGGACCCTAATTCTGACAACCACCCATGTACCTTCATAGTAGATGCTTAAGCCTTAAAGTGCCTGTAGAGGCACCCCTTTAAGGCCTAAGTGTCTACTATTTAAAGGTACATGGAGCCTTTGGACGTTGGGGATCATAGGAGCTAAACAGATAACCCTAAACCCTGAACCCCTAAACCGCTAGAACACGGAGGCTTTCTTGTTGACACTTCCTGGAGTCTTCGGAGTCAGACTACTTGGAGGTTCATGGGTAGTTAAAAGTAAGGCTTATATACATCCAACTGCCCATGAACCTCCTAGTAGAACATCAGGCTCCTATCGGGAGCTGTCGGTCCGGCCTTGCGTGTAGGAGTGCTCAGCTCATCATGGCTCCGACTTTGCTTGCAATTGTACTGGAAGATCGGGTTTAGTTCTTCAAGTTATGCAAGCAAGTTTACCGGACCCGAGGCACCCTAAAACCTAAACTCCTAAACCCTAAAAGCCCCTAAACCCTACCGAGGCTCTGGCATGGATGTCACCCAGGTGATCCGAAACGAAGAGCTTTCGTCCGCGGTCATCGAAGCCTCATTGCCAGAGATTGAAACCGCTCAGTGGCGTCAAAGTTTCAGAGGTATTAGGGGTATAAAGGGTTTAGCGGTTTAGGGATTAGGGTTTAGAGGTTTAAAGCTTTAGGGTTGAATGCGGCTTCCCGTGCACCGCAGCAAGTCGAAGGCTGATTTCCCAGGCCAACAGCTGGATACAGAAGGTTCACACATTGTGACCCCTTCTACTGAGTAATTGACTACAAACCCAAAGGCTCCATGTACATTTATAACAGGCACTTGGGCCTTAAATTAAAGGGGTCCCTATATAGGTACTTTAAGGCCTAAGTATAAGCTATATGGGTACATGGAGCCTTAGAGAAAGATTGAATCTACTCTGCAAGGTGCACCCACACAGAGGTCCGCTTCGCATATCATGCCCAATGCAAGCAGCTAGCAGCTATGCGGGCAGAACTAGCATGAGTCGACCCTCATGGACTCTCTCGATTGAAGATGCAAACAAGAGGAACCCAGCTTTGATCGTTGCGTCACAAGATGTAGATCGCAAAACGTACCCTCTCGGCTGTTGACAGGACGTGCTCTTGTAAAGCTTAGGATTGTTGTTGCTGTTGCTGTCGCTGTTGCTGTTACTATTGTTGTTGTTGTTGTTGTTGTTGTTGTTGTTGTTGTTGTTGCTCTGTTTTCTGGTTTTCTTCTCTGTCTGTGTGTGTGTGTGTGTTCGCGTGTGCGCGCGTGTGTGTCTGTGTGTACATTTTGGGGGCGGGCGGCACGGGGTGGAGGGGTAGTTCGGGCTAAGGATCTGGATTATGGGTTCAAGTTTTAAGTTTATTATAGGGAACGTCGGATGCCTCCATTGTGGAGTTTCAGGACGTATCAGGTAAACGGTTGCATCACTAGGCTAATGTCAAGATGCATTGAGCTGCACACACACGTAGACACTCCATGCCCTAGACATTGAATTTCATTGACCTGATGGTTGTTGCCCAAGATAAACTTGGCCGGACCAGTCTGGCGACTGTTGGCGAAGACTCGCAGGCCCCTCTTTGCATTGACTCCGTGCTGTTGGCAAGTAAATCGACCTCCTCTTCAACTGCATTCAGAAAAAGGGATGCAACCCGCAAATGGTGTGTCTGCAAGCCCGGCAAAATGGTAGGCAAGAGCAGACAACTAGATGGCTGCATAGCCAGATCCCTCAGCACGAACAGTTGCAATCAGCCCTGATATAAAACTCCAAACCCGCAACGGCAACCAGCAACAGTGCCCCAGGTGGGCGCCCGGCAGAAATCGGTAATCTCTGCATCCTTATGCGGTATCACCACCTGACATGATGCGTGCTTCGGGCAACGGAACTTGTACCTGAGGGTCCCAGGTTTGGAGCTTAAAATTTACAGCAGTTTAACACTTCGCCTAGCCAGACAGCTTCTAGGTGGGGCTTCTAAAGCAATTGAAAAATATTAGTAAATAAGATCCTCTTAAGCCCAATAAGGGCAAATATGAAATGTCCCAAAGCCCTACCTAGGCTTGTTATCCATGTTTCTTGCGTTCCCTCGTGTCTGCCGGGCCTGGATGGCACCCGTCACAGCCTGAGCCAGCATAGTCTTCGGTTTAGGGTTTAAGGGTTTCATGTAGGAACCGGAAAAAGAAATCTTGGGTCTTTATTAGAGATCCTTATATGAATCCTTCCGGCATAAGCAACTGAGATTGTAAACTTCTTAGGGAAGAAATTTCCGTCGTATGGACTAGAGTGAGAGAGAATTGTGAGCTCATGTTAAGCAGGAGCCCGTAGCTACATATCTCGGCATCTGTATCGTGGTGCCTGTCGGGACTCGAATTTGCCGTTGATGCACATTTGGGTGTGAATGGCCGTCTTCGGACAGGATGCGTCGCACTGTATGGTATTGCGGTGCATCGTACTGCGCCGGCTGCATTGAAGACCGATCTTCAGTGCGCTGATGTCTGAGTCTATCTCTATGGTGCCTTACAACGATACTTCTGGTGCATACAAACATGGCAGCTTTATGGATTTCGTCCCATGATTCCCCTGGACGGAGTTCTTGCGAACATTTAGCCTAAGACCTGAGACTGTGAGTCGTGTCGCAGAACTTAGGGTTGAAGTTTAGAGGTTTAGGATGTATACCCCCTAAACCCTAACACTTAGGTAATTTGGGCTCGTTATGTGTTCTAGGACAGTGAGGTTTACTTGCAACGCCCTTCGAGCGACATCATGAAAGCAGATAGTCAAGACCCTATATCCCCAAACCCTAAACAATCGACTGACGACACACTATATACTCATTCTAGATCTAGCCCTTAGAATACAACACGCTATTGCCCCAAAACCCTGTCTAATCTGTAAGGACCCTTTACTATACACTGACCCTTAGCCCTAAAACTCAAAATGGCCCAAAAGCCTTATATAGTTGGTCTTTGGGCCCAAAAGCCCTAACATATGAGTCCTTGCAGCCTTAAACCCTATAGATCCCTTTAAAGGACCCCTCATAGATCTTTTTTAGGAGTCCTTAGAGCCTTAGGGTTAGCCCTGAAAGCAACCCCCTCGGCCCTCACTCACATCTTCTTCAACCTCGGGGAGAACTGGGCTGAGGGCATCCCAGATCTTCACGACGCTGATGGTGCCCGACACGAAGACCTGGGGTGTTTCAGGAAAAGAGCACAGGATAATTCGTACTGTTACCCAGGATATTACCGGGTGGGGCGGGAAAACTCTAGGAGTCTACACTACCGCAGCAAGGAGTTGCTGCGTTGCACTGCTGAGGAAGCCGCACTTCGACATCCTATCAGACTACAGGATCGTAGGTGTTCAGGATTTATCATAGGGACCCTCAGGGGGGTAGGGGGGAGGGGTAGGGGACTATACTTCCTTAAATAAGCCCTACTAGGTCCTTATTATGGGCATCTACCTCCTCTCCCGCAGGGTCCCTATGAATTTAGCGTTGCAGTGCGCTAGGGTTAAGGGCTTCAGCTTTTCAGGGGTGGATTCAAACTCCGATTATCGGGTTTAGGGTTTAAGGTAAAAGCCAGAAAGTTGGAATATGATTATCCTAACCCTTCTATGGTAAATTAAGTGTAAATTATAGGGTATCCTACCATGAAACCATATTCCAACTTTCTGGAGTTCCCTGTAAGGTTGAGGATTCAAAGGGAGATGGACATCCCGAAAAGTAAACCTCCGATCTGACTTCGCATCTGGGATCCTGGAACTCATCTAAAGCTCAGCGAGGGGTGAGCCTTGTAGGTACCCTCGACAGCTCGAGCAACAGTTGCAAAAATTGAGAACGGAGAGTTCTCAGTGAGCGTTTCGATCTAGCCATTCCCAATTTCAGACTACATTCCTGAAGGCCGACCTCCTAAGTTTAAGCAGACAAGATGCATCCTCCCCCCGCTAAGCCCTACACCTAACCCTAGTGCTACAACGCCCTAACCCTTATAATATAATAACCTTAAACCCTAAACCCTAGACACCCCCCCCCCCCCCCCCCGGAACGACAAGAACAGAACGCTGGTTCCAGGCAGGCAGCCTTGAGACGCTCGTTGTAGAAGACCTGGAGCGGAAGGTCCCTAAGGGACCTACGTAAAATGAGGGCTCCTTTGAGGGATCTAAACGGATTTCCCTTAAGGAGTCTATTAGGGTTCCTTTAATTTAAGGGATCTATAAGGGTTGCTTCAAGGGTTCTTAGGGGCTCCTTTACGGGATCTGCAAGGGTTCTATAGGAGTTTAGGGTATAAGGGTAGAAGGGTCCATGTACCCATCATATAGTTAGGAGAAGAGCTCCAAGAAGAAGGTCTCCACGGTGTCCCACACCGTGTGGCTGCGGGTTTTCGGCTTGAGACTCTGCAAGCGTTCGGCACAACTCGCAGGAGATTGTACTCCCGCCGGCCAGAAAGGCCAGAGAGTGTAGACACCCAGACCTTCCAAAATCCCTTAATTAAGGAATATACCTTAAACTATAATAGGATCCCTAATATGAATTAAGGTATATTCCTTAATTAAATTAAGGGATTTTGGAAGGTCTGGGCAGTCACGTGAGAGGCTTAGCGGAGCGCCCAAGTTAGACATGCGCTCAGGCAAAGCTCTGAAGTGTCCGATTCGGATATGTCAGAGGCCAAAGTGCACTGTCACTATGCACGGTTCCCAGCAGAAGACATTCAGAGAGTTCGTCCTCCTGGTGAGTCTAAGTCGAGAGAGTACCCTGAGAGCATGTAACCTACAAAGCTACGATCCCAAACCCGAGTACCTGATTATTGGGTTCCTTGGACCCTTAGGTGTAGCCTGAGCTGCATCTCGAGACTGTGTGAACCAACTCACGTAGAAACCTTAGAGCCTGTCCCAAAGGCTCCATGTACCTTGATAATAGATACTTTGGCCTTAAAGGGGTCCCTGTATAGGTACTTGAAGGCCTGCGTATAAACTATATGGGTACACGTAACGTTCAGCCGCTAGCAACTGCTAAAGCCCACAGCCTTTCCCCCTGAACCTTCCGTTTCCCATATGCTTCCAAAATGGCCGTGGAAGCACCTGAAATCCTGGCTTCTACACCATACTTCAAATATGCTGGAGGCTGGACCCAAAACCCTAAAACGCTGAACTTAACCCTAAAACCTTATGAACCCTAAGCCCCAAACCCTGAATCCCTAGACTCAAACTAGACTTAAACACTAAACCCTACATCCCCAAACCCTAAACCCTCTTGGAAGTCTCTACGAAAGATCCCGAACCCGCAACGAAACCCTAAATCGAATCCCTACCCCCAAACTACCCAAAGGCCCCAAAGTAGTTCCTTTTCGGGGTTCATATTTAGAATCCTATAAGGTAATCCCCAAAATGGAACTACTTTGGGGCCTATGGGTAAACCCGACAGATCGGCGGTGCAGTCCCCATAGAGCCCAATACCCCTTAATTAAGGAATATGGCTCAAACTATATAGGGGTTCATATTAGGATTTAAGCTATATTCTTTAACTAAGGGGTATTAGATTCCCCTAAACCCGAAGCCTATAGATCCCTTATAGATCCCTTAAAGGCACCCTAGGTATGCCTTAATTAATGGGTATTGGGCTCTCTAGATCCGTTTGCCTTGATCAAGGGCTCCTCCTCCGTCTGATCCGGTATCCCCGTATTCTCGTAGTCGAAGGCGATGAACCTGGCGGCGGCTTAGAGTTTATGGTTTAGGGTCAGGCGGAGGTCAGCCACGGTTTAGGGCTGTAGAGGTGCTTATGTTTTGGAGAGTTTTAGTGTTTCAGCAGCGCTGAAGGGGTCCCTATACAAGGGTTTGGAGAGCTTCGTGGGGCTGTTCGGGTTTAGGGTAGGGAGTTCAACAGTCCTTACACAATGAGCATCCGATTTTTGCTCAGGGTCCCATGTTTTCTGAAGCGTTTGGTTTATGGTTTGGGGTTGCTTTTGAAGATGGAGTATAAGACGTGAGCGGTGCAAGGGCAAGGTCTGCAGTGCCGCTTTGTCACAAGTTGTGGAAAGAGTGAAACCAGAGGGCACCGATACTGGCACCGCCGTGCTTAGCTACTGAGGTCAAGCAATCTTCGTGCGGGCAGGGCCAACGAAACCGAGTTTGGTCTATGTCTAGCATGTCAGCACGATGAGGCACAGAGCAACAAGAGTTCTGGAATGCTGTGTGTGATGGGGTATGGCACGACATGCAATTGATAGGAATGCCAAGGAATCTACAGGACGGCAGTTCCAAACAACCACAACCTTGTGAACGGGTGGGCCTTGCCGGGGCAGGGTGTTTACTCACCAAGGAAGGAGCGAACAAAGGAGGGAGCGCACCATGAATCCTCCATTAGGGTTAAAACTATATAGTACTACTTATCCTCCACTAGGTCATTAACTTATCCTCCACTAGGTCATTAGGGTTATAACGATACAGTTATCCTGCTTATAAGCCCTACTTACAAGAGCCCAGCGCAAGGTGAAGAACAGCCTACTACCCATGTAGGTGGTTGTCAAAATTAGGGCCCCTTTTTGGGTACCCTAAATACTATAGGTACCGTGTTATATTAGGGACCCTAATTAAAAAGGGACCCTAATTTTGATAACCACCCATGTAGTAGAACTTAAGGTTTCTATATTAGGAAGTATTGTCATGCCTTGGGGAAGTATCCCCAATAACAGTATTTGGGACCGTTTGGGTTAGGGTTTAGGGGGGGACTCGTGGCTTCGGGATTGGGCTCGTAAATCTCGCCAGGACAGCTCGCGCTCGACCACAATCACGCGTTTGGAGCTTGGGATGGAGACGAAGGCACGGAGAATCCTTCGAAGGGCTGCGGGTTTCGGGGATTTAGGGGTTTTGGGGTTTAGTGTTATTCGGTTCGGGGTTAAGATCTCTAGAGTTTCCGATGGTTCAGGGCTTAGGGCTTAGATTAAGTTGCGGGTTTAGGGTGTAGAGGTTTAAGGTATTATGATTTGGTTAAGATATATATATATATATATATTCCTTAATTAAGCTACTTTGGAAGGTCTGGGCTTACTTCCGTTACCGCCGCAGCTCAAGAACGCCGCTTGTTCTCGACGTAGGAAATATTCAGCAAGACTACAAGTGTCAGCAGGAGCCGATCAGCGCAGTTTTGAACTGGCTCCATGTGCCATCTCGAAACGGTCGTGTTTCGACGTGGCCCGGCTTGAAACCCTAAACCCTAAACCCCTAAACCCTAAACCCTGAACCCCAAACACCCCTTATAAGAAAGAGGACATGATTGCCCTTGATTGCAGGAGGACAGGTAGAAGTACACGAACGCGGAAGACTGACAGGCTCGCAAACCCCTCAAGGCCACTGTTCTCCGGGGCGCAGACGTGATTTCGTCCACGTAAAAGGACTGAATCATCCTCAGCTTTGTCTCCCCCAAAACGTCGAAACACCATCAAACCCTACCTATAGTCTCCATTGTAGTTCCTTTTGGGGGGTATCTTAAAAGATCCTAATTATATATTTGGTTAAACCAAAAAAGGAACTACAATGGAGACTATAGGTAAACCGTAACACCTCAACACTGCAAGACTTGTGGCTTGGGCTTGTGTTGCATTCAAGATCGAGTAATTAACCTGTCTCAGTGCAGAGCTTGATTAAGGACAGAGGAAGCCCCATATGACTAACGATCTACAATTTCGGAATATATAGGGCAAACAGTTCGAGAACGCAGACACACAAACACTGCTGCTGGTCCACCTGCGACCATACATGCATATATCATTGAGAGTACAGTCTGTGTTGATGGAATGCAGGCGTTGTTGTGCAAGCGCTAGCCCTGTCGTTGCATGCTGGTTGTTGCTCCCATCGATAACCCTGTCGTTGTTGTTGTGGCTGCTGCTGATGTTGTCAGAGATACATAAACAAACATATGTGTGCATATTATACACACATGCGCATGGACAAGCTTGTAGCCTCTCATCTTCTTAGTCTGTTTAGGCGTTGAGGGTTTGGGAATCAAAAATTCTAGGGCTCGACACCCAAAACCAAAAACAACCAAACTCAAATTCCTAGCGCTCTTATACCCAAGTATACCCTGAATCACAAGCCCCCCCCCCCCCCCCAACAAAAAACAAAAAAAAAACCTTATGCTCTCCACCCAAAGCCCGACATACCTAAGCTGAAGATCCTAAGGTTCTACACCATCAGCCCCGAACCCCTGCACACCGTACGCTAAACCACGGCAGTCCGAAACTCTGAGGCCCGACAAACTAGATCCCTGAACCCCGAACCCCAAATCCCTATACTCAAGACCCTCAACCCTACCAAAACCTACTTTTTTTGTGGGTTCCCTAAAATCCATATTAGGACTTAGAAAAAACAGAACCTACAAAAAAGTAGGTTATGGTAGTGTAAGGTAGGCCCTGAATCCCTAAACTGGGGACCCTGGCTGGTAGGTACCCAGGTCCCAGGTCTTCACGAAGCCCTCAGAATCGGCTGACACGACCTGCTTAACGGATTTGGGTTTAGGGGTTGAGGGTTTAGGGGTTAGGGGTTTAGGGTTTAAGGGTTTAGGGTGTTAGGGTTTAGGGCTTTGCATACCTGTCCAGTAATCTGGGGGAAGGCACTGAAGGTGCACCGTTGGGATTATCTCGCGATTTTGGCAAATCTACCACGAGGTTTGGGATTTCGGGCCAGGGGGCTGGAGATCGTTCGTTCAAGGGCCCGGGATGGGATTTACGGGTCAGGATTTTGGGGAATAAGTTTGGGTGTAGGATTTGGTGTCGGAGGGTTTGTAGGGTTGCAGGTTTGGGTTTTGATCCAAGAGGCAGGCCTGATTTGTTTTAGTTCTACAGAAGAAGGTGTTCCATAGAGTCTTTTGGAGAGCTGCTGGCTTCAGACTGAAATTCTGGCCTCCAAAGTCTTGAGGGCGTTCACAGGGTTGTACAAAGCTTCATTGGTACATTAAAAGTTTCCAAAATCTTTGTCGGCTGCATAACCGAATAGATCTTAGAGGCTATTGCAAGCCTTTAACAGAGGTTTCACAATTATAAAAATGCTCCGATAAGTTTATCGGCTCCGGTTTTAACCCTAACCCTAAACCCTAAGCCCTAAACCGTTGAAGCGCTACAAATCAGCAGGGCGTTGGGGCTCAGACATGGCAGAAGTCAGGGATGTGAAAGCCAGCTCCGAGCCGAGCTCTAGGATACCAAGTAGCCTAAGAATAAAAAGGCCTCTCTTTTTGGTATTGGGTAACTTTATAAGGAACCTAGGACTACGAAAAGGGAATAAGGGTACTACTGGGTATCCTAGAGCTGCTCAACTTCACAATCCGAAGTCTTCTCCATGCAAACCACGGCTCTAAGTCCAAAGCTTCCAGGGCCAAGTATTGTGCGAGACTTGTCAGAGATAGGTCCGACAAAAACCGTAAACGCCATCCTATCTACATTTAACATCTAAAGGGCCTTCCAGGATCAGGGGGCGTCATCGAATCCCTTAAATCCTGGTTCTTCCTGGCCGAGCCCGGCCCCCAAAGCCTTGTATCCTAGAGCCCCGAACTCTTTCCTTCCGAAGGCTTTTAAAAATGCGGCAAATCATACATAAACCCGAATCCCGAAACTCAAACTCTTAGCCATAAGCCGTGCAGGATGCCTAAGACGACAGGCCTTGCTATCGCCTGCATCCAGAGGCCTCCCCCAAATCCGAAAGCCCGAAGACACAAGCCTAAACCACCGAAACTTGAACCGGAAAAACCCTGAACCCTAAACCAAAATACCTTAAACCCCGTAGACTAAAGCCCGAAACCCACAACCCTGCAACAACACAGAATCTGAAAAGGTGCAAGCTCATGTCCCAAAATCCTCAGCGCCTGAATAAACCCCTAAACACCCGAAGACCCCAACTAGGCAGCCCAAGCATAATTCCCCATGATCCCGGAAAGCACAACCTCCAAAAGAAAGCAGAGCTCTCACCAACAGAAACCCTCAAGCTTAAATCCTAAAGCCTTAAAGCTCTAAAGCGTAAACCCCAAAGCCCCAAAACGCCTACACCACTGAAGCCCTAAGATCCCAACCATGGTTCCCTAAAGCCTAAGCACTCAAGCTTCAACCCTAAACCCTACAGCCTAAACCCCTGAAGCCCTAAACCCTAAACCCCTAAACCCTAGTCCCTAAAGCCCTAAACCCTAAACCACTGAAACCTAAACCCCTAAGAAAAAGAGCAAAAGACTAGGTAGTATTATTAGGGAGACCCCTTAAAGGGTACCCCTTCTGAACCCTACTTCTGGCTTTCTTAAAAGGGGCCTTATTGAGAAGGTCTGTATCCCCAAGGGTCCCCTAATCCTAACTCCCAAAGACAGCCTGGTTCGAGGCCGCCCCAAGGACTTCAATGCCAACCACAGGAGCTCCGTGGCCCTAAAAGCACAGCCCTAAGGGTCCATGTACGCATCTAGTATATACATTGGCCTTAATGTAGTCCCTATTTGGGTACTTTGGGGCCATGTATCTCGGGTACATGGACCCTTAGGGCAGTTGAGATGAGGTTAGGGCTTATAGGGTTTAGGGTTTAGGGTTTCGGGGTTTGGAGTTTAGGATTTAGTTTAGGGTTTGGGGTTGGGGGTTTAGGGTTTAGTAGTTGTTTAAGGTCCATAGGGTTCCTTATCATGACTTCCTTACCAAAACCTGAGCAACGTACGCTGTTTGGGGGTATTAAGGTACATCCTAGGCTCTGAACTCATTGTCCTGGAAGTCTGAGCCTCGAAAGAGCGAAAGTTACGGCATACTGCTGCCTCTGAAGAGGAAGAAGAACTAGCGAGTGGGCTCTTCACAAGCTGCATGCTAACAGAATTACCTGACAAAAAAGGAAAGCAAACAAAACAAACATCGAAATCCTGAGCCAAGGACCAAGAATGCTCCGTATGAAACCTTGAACACTCACTCTAGAAACTTCATTGAAACAACTTGATACCAGAAACTTCGCCACCTATGACCCCATAGACCCGAGAATCAACCAGCATCGTACAGTTTATTGTATAAACCTGAGCTGTCTTCTATCACATCACACTCTGCCATATCATTCAATTCAAACACAGACGCATATTATCATATCAGAACCCACTACATTATGACAGATGATGTTGTAACATACTGAAATGTGTTTCGTCAGGCACTATTATATATACTATACTGTATTACTGAGCACCGCTCGTGGATCGTATGGATCGACTTGCCCACGTAGGGGTTCCAGACCTCTGCACGTTTGTCGGTTTGAGGCCCAGGATTCCGAAGATAGTGCCGTGCATCCGGACCCCAAACCATACAATGATATTCATTAGTATGAAGACCAACAATGGTAGCACTACCAGTATTGGTAATTATGATCATGATAAGACTCAGGGCAAGCTGATGGTTAAGCCGAGTAAGGGTTGGAGCGGCTTGCATTCAGTATTTGGATGGAGGGTTTGCCGCCGATGGCTGATCATTGGGGATCCGCAGGTGGCATGCAATGTTGAGGTGCCTCTAGGGTTGGTGCTTCTGGGAACTATTTGGGTGGTTGTCAAAATTAGGGTCCCTTTTTGGGTACCCTAGATATTAGGTACCGTTTTATACTAAGGACCCAAAAATGGACCCTAATTTTGACAACTACCCATTTGTCTCAGTGGCTTTGCTGAGACCTTGGTCTGACCGAGTTCAGCCAGACGAAGGTCCGAGATACACGACACAGCTGATGCACTTGGGAGTTTCCGAAAAGTAGGGGGGTCCCTTATTTTGGGGTCCTTATAGTAAGGATCCTACTATTTAGTGTACCAGAGTAAGGTCCGCTGTTTTCGAAAATCCCCACTTCCCTAAGGTTCCACGTACCCGAATAGTGCACACTTTGGTCTCAAAGCACCTATATCAGGATTACTTTTAAGGCCAAGGTATATACTTTTTGGGTACATGGGTGGTTGTCAAAATTAGGGTCCCTTTTTGGGTACCCTAAATATTCGGTGCCGTACTATATTAGGGACCCAAAAAGGGACCATAGTTTTGATAACCACTCACATGGACCCTCAGGGCTTCTGAAAAGGAAAGCCCAAGGAATGCGATACCCATTTGATGGAGCTGCGCTCCTCAGCCGTCTGGGGCGGCAACTAATTATAGGGCCCAAAAAAGCACATAAGCAAAACGTAGTAGAGGGATGTCCCATGTAAACCCCCTTATAATGAAGCCCAATAAGGTAGGATATCCCCATACAATGCTTATGCTTATGTGCTTTATGGGTCCCTAAACAATAGGCTCCACGCTGCACGGCAAAGTAAGGCAGCGAGGACCGAATCGCCAATGCCAGGGGAGGCGTAACAAAAGAGGTGACATGGCTCAGTGTGATTTTCGTGGAAGGTCTGTCCGTAAATTTTGGTGCTGGCTGAAGCGATCTACGAAACTCACAGAATAGCTTCCTATCAGAAGTATGCCCATCAAGGAAGCAAGTCAAGCGGCAAAAAGGTTGTAGTCGTAGCCCCCCGTGACGAGAACTTTCGTGGATGTGGCGAAAGCCATGCATCGGACCTGGCCGAGTCATACAGTGTCCGTAATGATTAAGATATACTGGAATTTCAGTCTAAACGGTTTTGTTTAGTATAAGGGCTACTGTAAGGGTTTGGTACAGGGGCCTGAAAGACTTTCAATATTAGGATTTGCGGCAAAACTTGCGATAGTTACATTCAGGAACCCAAAGGAATCCTGCTCGAAGTACTGACGAAGGCTCCAGAGTGGCGATGCATGTGCTGCCTGTGAACGCATGACTTTCCATGCTCGGGGGTGAAAGTGGGGATGTATTTACCAGGAACGGGTAAGAAATGCTTTAGTCCACACGAAGCTGATAATGTTGGGGATCCACAAGTCAAATCCGACTGAGAACCTCAACCTTTGGGGAAGGAGCGGATGGGAGATGCTTGAGACGGAGCTCCGGCATTATTCAACAACTTGTGATCGTCGTTGCTGCTCCTGGTGCAGACCTTGCAAGGTTTTGCGAACTGAGAAGCATGTGGTTGCATAGCCGGAGAATCTTGAACGACCTGATGCCATGGACAAACACGAGAGAACATTCCGACATCCTACCGTCCTAAAGCCCGTAAGCCTCAACAAGAAGTACCAAAACCCGAAGGCCTTGAGCACCTCAGGTTGTAGACCACTAAAGCCTAGAGCCTGGCGACTTGAAGGCTCAAAGCCCTTGGGAGCTGAGGGATCGGGCCCCCATCTTGTGACCACGGAGGGTGTTCTTGTAGATGCCGGTGAACACCTGGAGTGGGGTGTTCAGGTTTACCTTGAATACATGTGTCGAGTACATGCGCATGCTGTCATGATGGTGGTGAAAATCCCATGGCGGCTGCCCGAGCTTGTGAGACAAGTCCCCAAGAGTGTTTGCAGTTGGCGAAAGCCATTCAATATGTCGCAACAGAACCAAACACAGACGAATTCCGCTTCCAACTCCCCTAAACCTGTCACAGCTAGCAGACAACATGGGATAACATGCTATGAAACACCTGGACACATCCTCTTGCTGAGGGTCTAGCATCCCAGGTCATCACCTCGGCTTTATTCTGGCAGTGCTCTGACAACTGCAGAACTTTACCTCCATATCCTATACTGAACTTAGAACCCTAGCAACAAAATAATTTTAGCTGTTTCTTAGGGATTTAAATAACAAAAAATTCTAAGTACCCCTAAGTATCTGGTTTTTGCAAGTAAGTAAGGATTTCGACTTGCACTGGCATAAATGCAGAGGATGAAATGATAACAAGGTCCGTCTTCGGGGGTACCCTTATGTTAGGGAACCGTGCTGAATGATATTCGGATCTGTTCGGGTTCTCTTCATCTTCCTTTTCAGATGATGCTCGCCGTTCCGAAGTCTAGTCGATCGCTCCCCTTTTTCTTCGGCTGCTGCGTCCTCACGAGCTCAGTTTCGGCCGCTTCTCCGAGGGCACTTGGGGCATGTCCTGGCATGTCGGGACATGTACTGCAACCACCTTTTACCAACACCAGGCAGGCTGCCTGATGATGATCTAATATGGGGACAATGATTAGAATAGGGTTTTCGGGCCCATTATACTACAACCATAATAAGGAACCCCCCAAAATGCTATTGGTAATTACTTAGGCCCCTAAGTTACGACTTGAGGATCTGACTTCTAGCCTCAAATCACCTTCCACCCAAGGACACTGCACGCCTTAACCCATCTCGCGGATTCTGCGGGGATGAAGAACCTCTCGTACGGGAGCCCTATCCCCAAAAGTGCAAGATTGGAATGAAGACACCAAGCCACAACCCTAAAGCCATAACTTTTGATGATATCAACCGTGCATTACCTTAAGGAGCCTAAGCTATGGGAATTACGGTATATATTCCTTATTCTGGGTCATGCATGATTTATACCATCAACCGTACTTACTATAGGCGCCTGAATAACTACCAATACTGGTTGGGGGGTTCCTTTTTAATTGGGTCTAGGGGGATTACTAAAAAGGGGTAGCAAGTGCAGCCCAGACCTCGTCTCCGCCGGCCGGTGCCCGTCTCGGCACCCGGAAGCACACGCAAAACCTCGGCTGCGGATGAGGTTTGAAGGACAAGAGCACCAACAATATAGGGCCTTAATAATTAGAATCGGGTTTGGGGTCATACTATATCATAGCATATCATAGCTACGATAAGGAACCCCTCAAAAATATAGTATAGGTGACTATTTCGGCACCTATATCAGAGCTTTGGATCGAGGTTTGAAGGATGCAAAGATCTTCAAAGCTCTAAACCTGTTGGGATGAAAGCTTCTTTAGAGCTTTGCCCCAAGGCTCAAAATAGCCCAGAAAGCCTCATACAGGATGTCTGGTCTTTGGGCCCGATAGCTGCGAATGAATGAATGAATGAATGAATGGGCCCAGAAGCCTTAACATATGAGTCCTTGGATCCTCAGGGTTGGGATTTGAATACATTCCGCGTTCGGGGGTGTGGCCCAACCATAAACCGTTGCCCCCGCATTCCTAGACCATGAACTGGGATACTCTGAATCACAACTACGTCCAGCTTTTTGCCAGCCGCTAGCCCCCGTTTAGAAAAAAAATCAGAAGGCTGCAGGCATGTGTTGCAAACTGAGCCTCCTCCAGAAGGTAACGGTTTGGGCCAGGGCTTAACCGTTAGCGCTAAGGTTGCGAGTTCAGTGTACAGGATTACCCGGGTCTCCATACACTACCATTATGGAAGTAGGAGTGGATATGGACCTAACCCTGAACCCATATAACCCCTAAACCTCCAACCACTAAACCCCAAAGCCCCAAATTTCATAGTGGTAGTGTATATGGACATCTGGATCAGGACTCATGTATCGGAGCCCGGGGCTTATGACGTGTAGCTCAGGATTAAAAGATTCAAGGTTCGTTTTGGGTTTAGGGTTTGGGGTACAGGGTTTGGGGGGGTTCGGGTTTGGAGTTTAGTATAAGTGGACGTCGAGATGCATGTGCCGAGTTGGTGCCACATTGCGCACCAGACGCACAGCAACCGGAGTGTAGCCTGATGGTGTCTTAGTTTACTCGTTCGGCTTGAATGCTTGCAGGTCGACATAAACGGCAAGACTGGGTGCAGGTTTACAGTAGACAGGGTCTATGGAAGAGCCAAAGCCTCTGAAACTAGCATTTTGGAGTCTTGATCAATGACCTGTGGCATTTGGCCATGCGCGTGCGAAATCGATCTCGTTTTACTGTGGGGTTGTGTTATTTGCATTGTTTCTGAGACACAGATCAGACCCGCTCGACAGCTCCAACGGGTGTAAGTTCATGTGACACACGATAAAATCCTATCGTTCTCTTGGAAGACGCTACGCCCTAAACCCACTAAGCCTCCGGACCCAGAACGTCCAAAACCTCCTAAACAAAGCCTAACGACGCCAACACCCCAAAACTCCACGCGCCCAAACTAGCAAGCATAAACAAAGGCCAAAATCCCAAACTCCAACAACACCCAACAAACTCGTTTCTTCAAAATCCTAAACAACCTCCTCTACCCTTAGATAGTTCTGGAGCTCGAACTTCAGCCGTTTCGACAGCAGTGTAGCGGGGTAATACATAGGAGCCTTCTTTGCTTGAAAAGGGCTCCTACAACGATTCGCTTCAAGGCGCTACTACAAGGGTCACCATCAGTCAGACAGGGCTTGTTATAAGGGCGTTGGTGCTCAGAATAGGGCTTGGGGGGGGTGCATCATACTATAAGGAAACATGTGTAATGCGTATTTCGAAGCCGATAGTAATCGTAATGACTGCTGCACCTTAGACAAAAACAGACGAACTTCAGCCGGATCGACCGTCCGTTTGCTCTCTGAGGGCTTGCTGTACCTCAGCTGCTTTAGGTATATACGGCTGAGGGGTTTCGGGCTTACGTTTAGGATTGGGGGTTGAGGGAGCTAAGTTTAGAGTAACTATACTGAACTTAGAACCCTAGCAAAAATGATAACTTTGGCTGTTTCTTAGGGGTTATAATCACCAAAAATCAAGAATTATTTCTAAGTGCCCCTAAGTAGACCCCGAACCCAAAGCCGGACCTAAACTTTCTTAGGGGTTATAATAACCAAAAATTAAAAAGTTTTTCTAAGTACCCCTATAAGGCAAAGTTTAGAGTAAGAGGCCTGTCTCGTCTTTCTAAGCACTGGGGCTCCTAGGGCGGATAGCGCCACAGAGAGCCCAATACCCCGTAATTAAGGAATACCTAGGGTTCATTTAAGGGATCTGTAAGGGATCTATAGGGGTTTACGGAATTCTAATACCCCTTAAGAAAGGAATATAGCTTAAATCATAAGATGAAGCCCTGTATAATTTAAGCCATGTATTCCTATTGATTAAGGGGTATTGGGCTCTCTGGGGCTTTAGGATGTAGGGCTTTGGGGGTAAAGGGCTCAGGGGAAGCACGGGAGCCACAAGCGCATGAGCTTTCCGCTTTGCATCTTGCGAAGGTTTCCGGCATTAAGCTTCGGAGCTGAGGATATTGGGATACAGGGGACTTAGTAAGTAAGGTGAAAAGCACCGCATTTGCGGTTATCATTACTTATGACCCTACTTAGTCAGTCCCGTTATCCTTCAAGTACCGTACAAGCACCGCAAGTGCACAGTCACGAAGGTAACCATGAAGGCCCCTAGATTTGACGATATCATTAAACAGTCTAGGAAGGTAGCTAGGATACCCAGTAACAACAGAATAAAAAGGCCTCTCTTTTTGGTATTGGGTAACTTTATAAGGAACCTGGGACTACAAAAAGGGAATAAGGGTACTACTGGGCATCCTAGGTAGGAAGTGGTGACAGTCCTCCATACAACGACACGGTAACAAGGACTCCTGAAGCAGGAATCTGCGAAGCTTCGGGGTTCTCAGACAGCAAAGGGGCTCTCACGGTTTAGGGTTTAGGGGTTGAGGGTTTAGGGGTTTAGGGTTTAGGGGTTTAGGGGTTTAGGGTTTAGGGGTTTAGGGATTAGGGGTTTAGGGGTTTGGGGTTTAGGGATAAGGGGTTTAGGGCTTAGAGTACCACCTGCGTTGGCGAAAAGCTTGCCTGTGTCTGCCTCTATGTGTCTCTGCGCCTAGAGAGGGACACGGAGGGAGAGGGAGAGATCGAGAGTGCGTAGATGATAAGCCTGGGAGGTACTGTCATGACCAGTGGCCATGTCGTTGATCTGCGGCGAAGGTAGGGCCACTTGCCCTTTCAGCGGAAGGTCGGCGCAGCGCAGCACGTCCTGACGACGGAGCGAGTCGACTTACTGATTCTTGGAGTGCAACTTGGGTTGCTCCAAATTAAATGCTTTTTGGGTCCGCATCATGAACTACTAGACTGGCAAGTACAAGTGCATTCAAAAGGCCCTGAACATCCTCCATCTGCCAACTGTTGTGAAGATCTGGATTTGTGGAGGAGGCTTGAAGTGCATAGTATAGAAAATTATTAAGGCCACTGGACGGCCCCAAAGAAGCCCAAAGCCCTACTTTCCTACAGGTAGGGCAGCTGACTTGGATAACAAGCCACGGCCTATCAATGCCTATCAGCTGGCCTTCGGCTCAGACAATGGACCCACATTAGGGTACTACTGCTATCTCTCGCAGGGGCCCTCTTATCTGAAGTATACTACCAATACCCTAAACCTAAGACCCTAAATCCTAAAACCCTACAACCCTAAAACCCTAAACTCTTACGGAGGCTCAATAATTACTACTGACATCTCTCAGGGGCCCTTTATACCTAAGTATCTACCCCCATTCGACCACTGCTCTAGGGCCGAAACTACAGATTCTCTGTCCAGGGGGCTGGGTATCCTAGCCCAACAAAGGCTAAGGGTTTAGGGTTTAGGGTTTAGGGGTTTAGGGTTTAGGGGTTTAGGGTTTAGGGTTTAGGGGTTTAGGGTTTAGGGTTTAGGGTTTTGGGGTTTTGGGGTTTAGGGTTTAGGGTTTAGGGCTAACCTTTTCAATTACCCAAAGGGTCCAAAGTACCCATATAGTAGACTGTAGGGTTTCCATATTAGGAAGTACTATTATGATTTGGGGAAGTATCCCCCATAACCGTACCTAGGACCCTTTGTGTTATGGTAGGATTATGTAAACCCGGCTAATAATTAGTTACCGCAGCAGCAAAACACCAAGCCCAGGAAGCCACCGTGCCAAGTCCTTCGGTAAGCCGAGAGCAGCAGCCAGCCGTGCAAGCCTTGTGTAGGGGGCCACATGACATTGTGATTCATATAGGGCCTTGCAGAGTTAGAACATTTTTTGGGGGGTTGTCTCATAGTAGATTTATCTAAGGATGAAGAACTGCCAGCCCCAAGCCCCCAAACAAAAACTAAACCCTAGTAAATCCTGAACCACAAACCCTGAAGTCCTTAAACTCCGAGGCTCCGTGACACCGAAGATCTACCGTCGCCTGGGACCTGTCGCGTAAATAATTGCGAGGAAGCAGCCCAGCCTCCACAAGCGGGGCTCATCAAAACAACATGAACTTCGTATCGGAACCCTCGTTGTACCCTGCAGAGGGCCCTTGAGAAGCTGAAAATCGTCCAGGGCGGTACGGCTTACCTTAACGGAGGATAGGTTACCTTTCTGAGGACTTATATAAGGAACCCTAGAAAGGTGGGTCTCTTAGGGTCCAGGTAGGGCTTAAGCTAGCACAGAGTTGGTCTGGGCTACTTTCAAGAAAGGAACAGGTCCGCCACACAGCCGTCGCTGCCGCCAGAGTCGACAGCAGCATCGCTGAAGGTGTAGCAGCACACCTAAGGAGATCGCACTCGACAGCCTAAAGAACGGATATTCAAAGAGTTCGGTTCTCTGAACAGTGGAGGGCTTGGGGGTGTAATCACAGGCTAAACTTCCGGGGTCGTCAGACTTACCCACCCTGAACCCTAAACCCTAAACCTAGAGATGTTGACTTCCGATACTATAGCAACCTCAACGGATGGAGTAAGGCTTGCGGGGTCTATTACGGAGCCCTCAAGAGTGTACTGCAGATATTTCAATTTCAGGCCTCTTCAAGGGTCTTCAAGGAATCCATAAAGGAACCCTCAAAGGAACCCTCAGAGGAACCTTTATGGTGTCATCTTCTTCTTCTTCAGGCTGCCGGGTCATAGCGAAGCGTGCACACAGATCTCCATCATATCGGTTTAGGTTTAGGGTTTAGGGTTTAGGGTTTAGGGTTTAGGATTTAGGGAAGCAGCATGACAAACAGCAGAAACGCTACAGACTACAAACATCACAGACATCAACGATGGAGAAACGAATACTGATACAGCCAAGTAGTATCGCAAGTGTAGGAACAGCGATGGTGTTTTGCTACTGCGAGAGCAGTCAGCCAAACAGTCATGCTGATGGACACAATGATGAGAAACTCAACCAACCCTAAGGGTCCATGTACCCATATGGGAGTTTCCGAGAATTAGGGGTACCCTATTTTGGGGGTCCTTATAATAGAGATCCTACCATCTGGGCCCCCATTTTCGGAAACAGCCATATAGAGATACATGGGCCACAAATTACCGAAATAGGGACTACATTAAGGCCAATGTATATACTATATGGGCACATGGACCCTGAGGGCAAGTTTCCAAAGGCTTCGACAGGCGAAGTCGTTCAGATCAAGCACTTATACCTACCTGCGGCTGTAGATCCGGAAAATGACGAACTGTTTGTCAAAAAACGTCGCCGGAAGAGTACCCCTTTGACAGTTCAGAAATCAATACAGCGGGATGGAAGACTAATAGGCTAGAAGCCTAGCTATATGGCATAATCCTAAACTCTCTAGGCCCCAAACTCCAAGCCCTAAAACCCTTCAGCCGACAACATGAGATCTAGGGCAGAGCTGATCACACGGCAATGCATTTAAGAACCATAAAAAGTAGAGGCCTTGAACGAACCTTTATGAAAGCTTATACGTAGCCCTCCAACATGTTCGGAAGTAGGAATGGAACCCTTAAAGGAGACCAGAAAAACACATTGAAACACAAAACCGAAAACCATATAAAAATTTCATGTACTGAGAGCCGAAGGCCCTAGACCGATGCCAGCGGACCAACGGCGTCGGCAAGCCCGCTGAAGGATAATCCTGCAAGGCGGTCGAGCGCTTGAGGATCAGGGTTAGGGTTCGGGGTTCAGGGTTCAGGGTTTAGGGTTTAGGGTTCAGGGCTCTAAATCTTCATTCGGCTCGGGACAAACCTTAAATGTGGGACGTTCGGAAAGTAAGGGACTTACAAACAGAGGATCCTTCCTCACACAAAGACTCCGAAAAAAGATATTCCTAGCCTAGTGTTGAAAGACCTCAAACACATCATGCTGTATGTTCTCCAGTTATCCTCCTCGCAACAGGGGTGGTCTTTTGCTTTCAATAAGTCATGCAGTTTTACCGGAAAGACAAGGGCAACACGGGAACTCCGGCAGACCCAGTAAACTTCAAAACTCAGCCGGAAGTTTCCGAAAATAAGGGACCCTAATAGAATACCCTAAACAGTGGGATCCTCATTATAGGGACCCCCAAATAAGGACGCCCGTCCAGGCCGCGGAAGCAGTCGAGCAACTCAACCCCTGCTGCAGGAAGGTTGAACACTGCGTGAGTCACCTGGTGATTCAAATGGGAAAAGGAGGGACCCTTCATAAGGACCCCTAGGTATATACCCTCAATATAGCCATTATATACGCATTATATGGCCCATTATAGGGTAGGGGTCCCCATTAAGGGTCCCTCCTTTTCCCCTTTGAGTGATTTCTTGCAGCAAGGGGTGTTTGTCTAATCGGAAGCGGGGCGACAAAACGTTTCGCCCGGAGGATTTAGGAGGGTTTCCGGCCATATATCGGGAGCTCGCACATTCAGAGGTAGGGGTCCAGCAGCGCATCCGCAATCCCAAACTCTTCAATACGAGATCATGAGATTCTGCAAACTGCTGTCTGATGGCTCGTGGGGCCTGAAGATGACTTTGAGGGTCTGAGTTTGGATCTGGTGAGTCTTGGCTTCGGGTTCAGCAATCAGAGGTCGAGGATTCCCTGTCCAAGGCCAAGTCGAACATGATTTTTGTTACTTGGCCGGCAAGCTTTCTGGGTAATTACCCTCCGATTTTCGTCTCGTGAATCGTGTATGCAGCTACCGCTTTATTTTAAATCGAAATGAATGCCATCTCTACGACTTAGCAACAGAGGACAGGAAGGACCTTGATCGTCATCGGCATAGGCATGTCTCGACATGTAGCTCAAAGCCTGTGCTATGCATGCTTGTCACACGTAAAAAAAGTTCTTTGGTATAGATGACGTCTATGCTTCCCGGCCATAGACTAGAAAGGCTGCATAGAACTTGTCTTAAAGCTCCCAAAGCCCCTGAATCGGGCCAGGCGCCGGGTGTCGCTTCTGAAAAAGGTCCGGCACAAACTGCCGCGCATCACCTCCCAAAAGCCGGGCTTTTAGTCTGAAGCAAAAAGCTCAAGGGTTGACTACTATTCTATATATATATATATATATATATACTACTACTACTACTACTACTACTACTACTACTACTACTACTACTACTACTACTACTACTACTACTACTACTACTACTACTGCTACTACTACTGCTACTACGAGTACGACTAGTAGTAGCAGCAGCAGTGGTAGTAGCAGCAACTAGTAGTAGTAGTAGTAGTAGTAGTAGTAGTAGTAGTAGTAGTAGTAGTAGTAGTAGTAGTAGTAGTAGTAGTAGTAGTAGTAGTAGTAGTAGTAGTAGTAGTAGTAGTAGTAGTAGTAGTAGTAGTAGTAGTAGTAGTAGTAGTAGTAGTAGTAGTAGTAGTAGTAGTAGTAGTAGTAGTAGTAGTAGTAGTAGTAGTAGTAGTAGTAGTAGTAGTAGTAGTAGTAGTAGTAGTAGTAGTAGTAGTAGTAGTAGTAGTAGTAGTAGTAGTAGTAGTAGTAGTAGTAGTAGTAGTAGTAGTAGTAGTAGTAGTAGTAGTAGTAGTAGTAGTAGTAGTAGTAGTAGTGTAGTAGTAGTAGTAGTAGTAGTAGTAGTAGTAGTAATAATAGTTCTTGTACTAGTACTAGCACCGCTTGCAGCAGTAGCTGTTGTCGTCGTCGTACTAGTAGCAGCAGAACAGCTGATGTACTGGCAGTTGTCGTAGTCGTATCGGCGGCAGTAGTGGACTACGAAGTCTCCTCGGTTACAGCACGCCCACATTCTAGGATCGAAGCAAGCACCCAAAGGCTCCATGTACCTTGATAGTAGATACTTAGGCCTTAAAGGTGTCCCAATATAGATACTTGTTTAGGCCCAAGCATCAACTATAAAGGTACATGGAGCCTTTGGGGCAGTACGTAGGACAAACGAACACGAAATGAAGAACAACACCAAGGTAAGCCCGGTCTTCCAAGCACTGCTCCAGAATCCAATCCATATGGGTGGTTGTCAAAATTATAGTCCCTTTTTGGGTGCCTAATATAGCACGGCACCTAATATCTAGGATCCGTATCACTGGCTTCTTGTGTTATTTCCGTAGTGACTGAGAATACTGGGCTGCACAGGCACTCGGACCCCAACGGATTAGCTAGCCTACCATAAGCCCTGTGGACCCAACGTAACAATCAACATGCAGTTGATACGTTCTATAATTCCCATGGAGAACCCAGTCGTCTGGATTGGTTTTCAACAATGAAACCTTTAAGACCACTTCTGAACGGAAGGACTCAACAACAGGAGCAAGAACAGGAACACCCATAAACACACATTCGCAGCTCAGAGTCTGCATTGAGTGTTCAGCCTTAGGGTTTAGGGCTCACGGGCTTAGCCCACTGCGAAGCCGTTGGCTCCTCCACCGGCACTTCCTCATCATCACGCTTATAAACCCCAAATCCACAAACCCTAGGAGCCCTAAACCAGGTTTCCATCTTGTGCCAACACATATCCCTTAACTGAGGAATGTACATTAGATCATCTTACGGAAGCTACAAAAGTCTGGTACCGTAACCCCATCTAGCCTACCTTACTTCCAAGCCCCAAACCATAAATCCTAAACACTCAAACCATAAACCCTGAACAATTGAACCGTAAACCCTAAACTATTGAACCCATCTTGTGGCCTGGCTCATGGATAACCAGCAGGGAGCCCGTGGAGGGCGCGGCGAAAACATCGCTGTAGTGCGGCAACGACTCGACCTCGACGACCTGGTCCAAAGAGATGACTAGATTTAGGGGTTAGGGTTGATGGTTGAGGGTTTAGGGTTGAGTCAGAGGGCTTGAGGGTTGGGAGGTGAATTTGGTGAACTTTGTCATTCTTGCTCAGTTCGTTGTTCACCGCTGCATGGTTAGAGAAGAGGAGTGCTGCCATGCTTTTAAACACAGTAGTGATTCTGGAAGTCTGACTGAGCTGCCAGGATTGCGATAATGCCAACAGTAACAACAACCTTTCAAGTGACAGCGGCAGTGAAACATAATGAGAAGACTTTGCAGGTAAGACACATCATCATAATTTCGTATAGCACTTGAGATGAACCGAGAATCCGGACCAGCAACAACCATGCTGTGCGCGACGTCGTAACAACCATACTAGCCAACAACCACATCAAATCAAGCACGACTGTTTAATCTGAACAATGATTCAAAGAGCTAGGCTGCCAGCACTAAAATGGCGAATCGTACCCTGGTGGTAACAACATTCGCAAGAGTTTTCACGACACCCAGCATTATTGGCAACATCGTGATGGCAGCAGCCCGCGGCGGGTGAGGCGCGAGGGCGCGGATGCTCCCTATTACTAAACCCTAAACCCTGAACCCTAAACCTGAGGAGGCGGCATGTTCCTCCATTTTGTTGAGCGCGCAGCTCTTACCTTGGCGCGTGGTCTCAAAGGCGAGCCGAAGGATGAACCCGGAGACGCCGGATTTACGCAGCAATGCTTTAGGGTTTGGGGGTTCAGGGGTTTGGGGGTTTAGGGTTTAGGGGTTTAGGGGTTTCGGGGTTTAAGGGTTTGGGGTTTCGGGGTTTGGGGTTTAGGGGTTTAGGGTTTAGGGGTTTAGGGTTTAGGGGTTTTGGGGTGTTGGGGCTTAGGGTTAGCAATCGCGGCCTTTATCTCCAAAGCTGAAGCTTCTAGCGAAACGCTAATCGCCAGGCACTCAACCCTGCAAGCAGCAGGGCTCAAGTGGAGCTCTTCCTCGAGCAACTTTCGGTTCCCAGTCAAACGATGGAAATTTCTTTTACAAGCCTGATAGTCGCAGAGAACATCACTTGCCACGGAAGATATGGATGTCAACTCCTTCAAAAGCAAAAACTCTACTGCTCTGAATTCGTAGATTTCGGTGCTCAAGTAGGATAACTATACTTATGACCCATATTAGGGGACTTATCACCTTAAGAACCTGCAAGCAGACTCTAAATGCTGGCTGAGGGTTTCCGTCTGAAGCTTGCTGCTTATCTTCCGTGAGAATGCAAATATTACAATGGGGTTCCTTTGAAGAGATTCTTACAACTTACAAGGGGGACTATAAGGGTTACTTGAAGGGCTTTAGCTAGGGACCTTTTAACAATAATTAGAATAGGGTTTTCGGACCCATTATACTATGAATATGAAAAGGAGCCCCAAAATAGTGTAGGTAACTATTCAGGTCCCTCTAGTATTCTGTGCAATACAAAGTCAATGCGCTGGCATGTTGTGCCGTCTTTCTGCTGACTTGACCGTCCACTGCTGTGGGTAGGATTCATCATACAGGAAGCGAGGTAACAAGGAGCTGGGACCTGGGAACAAATGCAAAACTCTCCTACACACTGAAACGATTTCTGGCACATAGTTTGGCACATGCGGCGCAGAGAGCACATTTCTTGTCGAGAGGGGCACAGTGCAGCGCCTGGGATTAAGTTTCTTCATACTCATGACCTTACAGGAACACTCGCTTTCAGGCCGAATTATGTGCTGCCTGCTCGGAACCTGGTGGCAAAACCCACAACCCTAAAAACTACATAAGCTGGAAACCCTTGCACCAGGGTTGAGGCGTGCAACGTTCATACGGCTTAGAGCCTATCACTGTTGTTGCTTTCCAATTCATCCGAAACTCGCCCGACCCACCCCCAACAAACCCTTCCGCCCAAGTTCAGCAATGCCTTCAAAAGAAGCCCGAATCGATGCGTGAGCCCTTGCAGCTTTACAGTGGCGTCAGTAGAACCTCGAAGCCACCAAGACGTGACTGGCTATGCAGACGAATAAACAACGGCGGCAAATATCACGTTTGTCTGCATAGTCGTCACACAGATCGATGAAATCAGAAAAAGCCCACGGCAGCAATTCAACCATGGCACGAAGCCACCGGATGGAAGCAGGGTTCAGGTCCTGGCGTGGCGTTGTCGGTTCATGGGGTCTGGCCCGGAAAACACAAGCATACCTCACCAGGAGACGGTGCCGAATATGTCTTGTCAGGGACTTTACTTTAGTAGGCGAAAAAGCAAGGCATAGGATATACTGATATACTCACATGACTACTACATTATTACGACATCTGCCTTTTCTATTAAGAGAACCTCAACGCGTCAAGCAGAACCTACATAGCCTGGTCAGCAAGACTCAGAGTGATAAGGATCCTTGACCCTCAACCCTAGACCCTTAAGGAAACCTAGGAGCTTTTAAAATCGTGATGTTTTCCGGAGTTTATCATAAACCTTGAACCCTGACCCTAAACCCCAGGAGCCACAAGAAAGCAGGGAACTTCGGGCTTTGGAGGATTCGTTCAACAGGTGAGGCCTGAGGTTTGGACTTTAGGTTTCACGGCGTGAGAGGTGAGGCCTGAGGGCTTGCGGCAGAAGGGAGTTTGCATGCTGACAAACATGCTTTGGAGCAGAGTCTACCCCAGAGTATATTATTCCAACTATAAGAGGGAACTCCCAGGAGCACTATGATTGAGTATTCAAGCTCCTTTCATACGCTGGTTTCGCGGGCGCTCTTGCCACAAGAACGAAACGATTTAAACCTAGGTATACATCCGCACATAAGCATCTGTTTATAATCGCTTTGCTCAAGGCCCTCGAAATGCAGGATTCTTCTACGGCTTTAACGATACTTGCGATCGGTACTACGGGACATTTAAAATGCGGGATTGTTGGGAAGACATGGCCGAAAGGCATTCGCATGGCTGACGACGCCATTCACGAGCTTGACGATGGGTAGCGAGAAAGGTCCCACCTCTGAGGAGAAGGACTGTTCAAACAGAAGAAAACCATAGAAGAAAATAATGCAAAGGGAAGAAGACACGAATAAGGACTTTTCAGAGTTTAGGGCTTGAAGCCTTCTAGATCCCTCCTGAAACCGTTAAATTTAACAAAATTATCGTCCTGATATTGAACCAGTTGAACCGCTTTAGAACCTGGAAAGCGCCCTTATTCGAACAAGCTTGGGATTTTGGGATGTTTCGGATTCCAGGCTTTTAGACGAAGCTCGGGATTCCGAGTCAAGTTCAGAGTTGAAGCAGGTGCAGCACGCTCTGAAGTCAGCTCTTAAGTTTAAGGATTTAGGGTTAATGTAGGACCTGATTAAGAAACCCTGGGCCTATAACCCCAAAACAGTAGGATATGAAGAACCCTACTAAAGGCCCAAGGTTTCTTAATCAGATTCCTACATTAGGGTTTCGGGTTAGGGTTTAGGGTTTAGGGTTTACGGTTAAGGGTTAAGAGCTCTATGCCTCGAACCCTTACAGAAGCTTTGGAAACCCCATACAACCCACATAAATCCCGTGTTATGAACCTCTACAGAAGACGTTTGAAGCCCTGTAGAAGCCTCGTGGACACCTCTTTGCTCCACGGTGAAGCCCGTAACGCAGGGGCTGAGCATCCTAGCCCCAAAAAGGCTAACCTTTTCAATGATGGTAGGATTATGTAAGCTCGAAAGGTTAAAGGTTAGCTAGTCAGTGAAGTTATAGAGCCCGAGTGATGGAACGAATTTATCATGATTTGTTTCGAAGCCCTAACGGTCCCTGACCCCGACCGAAAACAACGAAACATATCCCAAACCCTGTAAAACCTACGCCCTACGCCAGAAGCCGAAAACAAATCAATAGCCCAAACTCTATACACTTTAAATACATTATTACTATTACTGCGCCAGGACGAAAGTTCGTCGCATCCGGTAGGTCTGCTAACACATACTTGCAAGCCCCTGTCCCCCATAGACTCCTCCGAGAAGTCGCGATGTCAGTCAAGGACGTCACTAGTTCCTCCGTCGGAACAAAAAAACAGTGTATGTTTATTTTGGCATGGAAATTCCTCCGCTAGCCAGGCCACGTAAAATGAACTTCTTCGTACTCCGAGTCCTCCGCCAAGCAAAGACATCTTATAGTGCGACAAAACTTTCATGCTGCTGATGCTCACCCGCGACTAAAAACGAGTAGGCACCCGTCCAAAAAACCTCCTCCCGCGGGTTTCACGCATGCTGGCCTGGCCGAACTAGCGGTCTTGGAATTCATGCTGCGCCAGGACGAAAGTTCGTCGCATCCGGTAGGTCTGCTAACACATACTTGCAAGCCCCTGTCCCCCATAGACTCCTCCGAGAAGTCGCGATGTCAGTCAAGGACGTCACTAGTTCCTCCGTCGGAACAAAAAAACAGTGTATGTTTATTTTGGCATGGAAATTCCTCCGCTAGCCAGGCCACGTAAAATGAACTTCTTCGTACTCCGAGTCCTCCGCCAAGCAAAGACATCTTATAGTGCGACAAAACTTTCATGCTGCTGATGTATTACTACTATTACTAGTACTACTACTACTATTACTATTACTATTACTATTACTATTACTATTACTATTACTTCTACTATTACTATTACTATTGATATTACTATTAGCAAACACCGCGAGTGAACCCTAGAGCCCAAACCAAAAAGCCTCTAAACGCGGTCCGAGTGGCTCCACAAGTACAGTCTGCCAGAACGGGCTTTGCAGAAGCAGCATTCTTTGGCCTGAGAGAGTTTAGGGTCTAGGGTTCGGGTACCCTACACCCTAAACCTTGAGCCGCCCCTAGAAGCCTAACTTGCCGAGGTCTCAGGGTTTATGCAGGCTTTCGGACTCTTGGGGGATTTGGCTGATGTGGGGTTGGGCTTCAGGGCTTGCTGGTTTGGTGTTGACTTTGTTTGGACAAGGATAGGCTCACACTCCTTCGCCGAAGGATGGCATCCTAGGCCCTGAAATACTAAACCCTGAAACAACTAAACCTTAAACCCCAAACCCCTGAAAGCTTGAAGCCCTGAAACCCCCCAAACCTAACACCCTATACCCTGAAACCCCACAACCCCGAACACCCAAAACCCCAAACTCCCAAATCCTAAATGGTCCTAAATGCTTGCTCTGGAGCTGATATGGGCCCCAGATTGACGTGTTACACATGTTGAAAATGGGTTTGTAAATCGGAGGGTGACCTCTGGCTCACATAGCCGTCATAATGAATAGGGCTTTTGGTGCATGATCGTATCATGGGACTGGAAAAGGGATACCATCTCCATATTGCCAGTTCGAGCAGAGCACTACAATAGCAATGACCATCCAGGAGCAGCCTCCAGTAAGCCTCTGAATGCTGGCTGCGGTCTACGAATTTGGAATAGGGGCGTTTGGTTCAACATGATCACGTCAGAAGTCTGCTTGTTTTTGAGAATTTGGAGGATGATTACTGGTATATAAACCAAGTTCTTCAACCTCCAGACCCTCAGCCAGCTGACGATCCCCTCAAACTCAGAGCATGTAAACCCGAAACCCTCCAAGATCTTGACCTGCTGCCCTACCCTAAGGGTCCAAAGGACCTAATGATTAGGTCCTTACATTTCGGATAGTAGTCATGTAGGTTACCGTGTGGGAGAGTATATGACTATTAGGTACTCGGACCCTTACGGCTATACGGGACCCTCGGCCCGAAACACTTTCTTCAAGCGGCTGCATGAACAACGCCTCAACCAGGCGACCGTGCTCCTGATCGGAGGTCCATTGGCTTGTAGTTTCGATATGTAGAGACTAGGATTCAGGTACCCGGCTAACAGGGGTTACGACCTTGAACCAAGTTCCAAATAGGGCTTCGGGCTTATGACTTAGGGTTTACCTGGGTTGTGGTATGAGGGCTCACACGAAAGCTTAGGATCTATGTCTGCTTTGGGGCTTGCGGGCTCAGGTCTGGAAGTGCTAGGTTTCGGGAAGAATCACCACCGCTGGTATTCACTGGGGTTGCTGCAGGGTTTGCGGCTTTAGGTTTGAGGCTACGAAAGCGCGAGGTTGAGGGTTCGCAATTTAAGGACATGGGGGCTTCTGTATACTCTCACAAATACTAGTAAGGGTCCATGTACGCAAATAGTATATACTGTGGCCTCAAAGTACTCCCAAAAAAAGTACATGGACCCAAAGTATATACTACTTGGGTACATGGACCCTTTACCCTAAACCTTCAGAACAGAACCCTCATGGATCCCTTAACGGAGCCCTCATAGGTAGCCTTAAAGAGACCCTATTTGGGGACATGGATGGACCCTGACATCAAGATAGCCCTCAATTCAGCATTACAGTAGAAGCCAGAAAGTTGGAATATCATTGTCGTAGCCCCTTTAAGGTAAATTATAGGGGATCCGACCATTAATCCATATTCCAACTTTCTGGAGTTCCCTTTAGAGGAAACGGGTCCACGATCCTCCTGGAGTCTCGAGTTCCAGTAGACGTCTCGATACTCAAACCTGGGCCGTGGTGCGTGGCATTCAGGGTTTGGGGGTTTAGGGTTGGGGCTTAGGGTTTATAGGGTTTAAGCTTTAGGGTTTAAGCTTTGGGGTTTAGGGCTGGGGCTTATTAGGGGTTGAGGGAATTTTGGATGGGGTTTAGGCTTTGCCTGGGGATTCAGTGACCTACTGCTTATCAAGGGTTTAAGGGTTTGGGCCGCCACTTCTAGGTTTTGAATGGGTGTATGTGTCGCCGCAGTTGAAGGGATTGCGAGTGGACTGATCCTAAGAATTCACGAGCCGCTGCTAGCGAAGCTGCGTGCGAGAAGCTCGAAGAAGCACTGATGCTCCTTCAGCCGCACCACGGTAGACTCCTCACCTGCTTGCTGGTATACAAAGCCCGCTTGTGTTCATTAACAGGTATGCTAATTACAGTAAGTAAAGGAGCAATGCTTCATCTGGCTTGTTCCTTACCATCGGCAATGCAGGATATGATATTGCCAATCAGCAGTGTCGAGATGATACTTAGAGTGGAGCTTGCAGCTTGGGTCGGTTGGATTTCGCGTGGGGGGGGAGCCAGCTTTGAGGCGCATCTGAATTAGGTACTTGACTTTTCGGACTTTAGGATAGTATAAACTTGGGTTAATTACTGGGGAAGTCGGACTTTAGGATAGTAGAAATTTGGGTTAATTATTGGGAAGTACATGGTGCTTGGGTACTTGGACGCTTAGGGGAACAACTACTGCAAGGTACAAACCACTGTCACAGAGAGCGACAACAACAGTAATGTGTGCGGAGGATTCAGCACAACCTTGAACACTGCACGCCCCTGCCCTCAAACCGAAACCCATGTGCACTGATGTGCTTAGGTCGCGCCTGCTAGGACTTCCATGGCAAACGTCCGGAATTCCTGAGGCTGTCAAGACCATTCGGTTCAGGGCTTTCGGGTTGGCGTTTGGGGAAAGCTCAGGGTTTTGTGTTCATGCTTTTATAGTTTAAGGTATGGGGGCCGCTTAAAGGCTTACTTAAAAGAGTCAGCAAACTTAGGAAATAGGGTTGTGAGTTGCTCACCTCCACTGAGGTACGTGCAACCTGAAATGCCACCAAGTACCGAGATCCTGCAAAAACAACTTCGAACTTAGGGCGTAAGTCTCGTGGTTTAGAGTTCATTGTAATGCTTACAGTGTCCAGACCTTGAGCTCAGCCTAACAAAAACATGCAAAACCCGAACACTGAGCTCAAAGCATTGCATCCCGCACCTTTTGGACCCAAGCGGCTACGGATGGAACACGACCTAACGGCCCATGTATCCACGTAGCAACAAAGGAACCTTGTAAGGCCAAAGTCCACAGTGTATGTTTGAAGGTGCATGGAATTTCAGGGTATACTCTGGCTGCTGCTGCTGCTGAAGGATTCCTGTTCAAAGAGACCCCTGACCTCAAATACGCCCATAAACCCTATACCCGAGAGCCCTAAACCCTAAACCTTAAACCCTAAAGCCCTATACCCTCAAACCCTACAGCAAAAAACCCTAAACTCGATGAAGGTGGGTGTCTGTTTCGATCCTGCCGACCTTGTTGACGACCGTCTTGATCTAGGCCGCCACAAGCAGGCATTGAAGCTTGGGGGCTGAGTACCCGAGCCTGAAAGAAAGTTTACCTTTTCAAGCATGGTAGGGTTATGAAAAGCCCCAAAGGCCAAAGGTTACCTGCTCAGCTACTTGTGAAGAGGTTGGGACTAAAGGCTGCTAAAAAAAGACCCTATGGGCCCATGCACCCAAATAAGACATACCGTGGTCCCAAAGTACTTAGATAGGGATTGCTTTAAGGCCAAAGTATACCTGTAGCCGAAAAGACCTACCTTTCTTGGGTTCCTTGTTATAGCTTTTCTCTCTCTCTCTCTCTCTCTCTCTCTATGTATATATATATATAATATACATATGTATGCATACTTGTTGGTACTTTTGGGGTACATGGAGCCTCAGGGATTGGGGCTTAGTTTGCATGCATAGGGTGTTGCCCCTTGGGCCTCAGCAACACGCATTGAGGTTGCGAGTGCCAGATGACCCCTGAGACCACAACACCTCAAAAACCTGAACCTTCAACAGAACGCATACGCATCGTCCCTGTAAGGCACCAGAAGCGTGTGGTGGGTGATTGCAAACCCCGAACCTGACACTGAACGAGAATTCGTCATGAGGAGGATACCCAAACAAACGAAATGCCGAGCTCGCCGCCGACTTGTTTTTGTCCAGAATGACCTGACGCAGCGGAGTGCTAGGGGCTTAGGGCTTAGAAGTTGAGTTTCCAGGATAGGGTTCAAGGTTTAGGGCTTTAGGCTGTAGGATTTAGTTATGAAGCAGTCTGCAAGGCTTGAGGATTTCAGGGTTTAGGATTGAGAGCTTAGGGTTTAGCATTGCAGCCTTTAAGGAGGAGTAGACGGTCTTGTCCTGCAGCCTTAAGGAATCTCTGAAAGCTTAACGAGTTAGATAGTGGGGTTGCATTTTTGGGGGGTTCGTTTTGTTGAATCAGACTTTCGTGCTCACGCTGGATGTTTTCCCACTAATACACGGTTTTTCAGTGGACACCTTATAGGGGTGCAGGTTTGGGGGAAACATTCCAACATAAACAGTTTTCCGTTCTATCACCGGAGGGTTGAAGACTTCTCGAACGAGATGCACAACGCTGAGATTCAGGATGTGCACTCCTAAACTCTGGGTCTTCAAGCTTGGCATTTGGGTTTTTATAAAGATCGAGAGACGCCAGGTGTGTTCATAAAGGGGGTCTAAACAGTCTTGAGCCAAAGCCTACTTGAACCCACGGCAGTCTCCCTCAACATGAGCCCAACGCCGTGCTCCTACATGCTCGACGTAATAGCGACAGGCAAACAACTGTAGTTGTGATGACTTCTAGCACCAAATCCCCTGATCCTCCGAGCATGCCTGGCCGATGAGGTGCTTGTAAGGCAACTGCGAGTCCTCGGCATTCACTCTTTGCCCGGGGACCAAAACGCCAAAATACCACTAAACATATGGGAGTTTCCGAAAATAGGGGACCCGAATATAGTGCCCTAAATAATAGGATCCTTATTATAAGGACCCCAAAATAAGCTACCCCTATTTATCGGAAACTCCCATATCAAAAAACTGCACATTAATTAAATCAGGGCTCGGTTTCTGTGTGGCTTGCTGCATCCCCAAACCCTACTACTTGGAGGCCCTTTTGACTTAGTAAGTCTACTTAGTATCCCCTAGAAACCCTATTATAATCCCCATAACCCACCTTACTAACCCTACTTACTAAGTCAAAAGGGCCTCCAAGTATGTCACGACTGAAGTTCAACACAACAGGGTTTTGGGATGTTTTTTTTGGGATCGCTGAGGAGCGAGCTTCAGAATAAAGCGTTAATGGCGGAGGGTCTTCGGGGAAGGTTTAGGGTATAGGATGTTTAGGGGTCAGGGGTTTAAGGTTTAAGGCTTTGGGCTTTTAGCGGGGTATCTTGGGTGTGGGGCTGCTGAATGCTCCTACGGGTTGAGCTTGGGTGCTGAACGCGGGCTGTCGCGTTCAGTCTTCTTCCGGGTATGAGGGTTTAACATGACGGTTGGGGTTACATGACTTCGGTTAGCCTAACGGTTAGAACGCCCAAAGGCATAAGCTACGACCTTGCCGGGTGTCTCTCAAATTCATGTGCGCGATGTGGCCGGCCTCGACAACCAAAGCTGAGGACTTTGCAAGACTTGTAAAGCCTGAAGGCCGACACCATAAGCCCGACAATCATCCTAACTTCCGACCTAAACGGTATACCTCCAAACCCCAAACTATCCACACGAGCCTGAATCATCACTAAAGATATTTAAAGATATCTCTTGCGCAGCTCAACTGTTACACTTGTGAGATCAAGCCGCCTGTGTGCAGCCTTCAGATTCCTAAGATGCTTTTCGAGATTTAGGAGTCTCAAAGGTAGCAGAAGAAAAGGGTGTGGTCCAACAGCCCTTCCAG